>BCKW01000002.1:2822224-2914281 GCA_001600755.1 Ogataea methanolica
TAACTTGATAAAGAGGAGTAACTTGTCCCATATGACTTAGCCTATATGATTACCTAATCCCTAACCTGCATATCCCGATTACCTAATCCTAACATTGTTTCCAATTTTTTCGCCTTGTCGGCAAGCCGCTCGTATTCGGCATTTGAACGTTCGTCGCTAATCTTTACATCTCTTCGCCTTGTTGTAAAGAAGTACGTTTACATGTCTTCTAAACTTACACTATGGCCTTAATCGATCATTGCTGTGCTAATTGAAATATCGAATGAGCACCTTTTGCAACTATAATGGTGATTATACTGGGTGACGATGATGATCCAGTTAGAATGCCTACATTGGGAAATGTTTCGGGACTGAACTTTTGTGAAATAAACTGTATTTTGGTTCACGCACAAAGATGTATCGGCTTTTTACGTGTGACTGCTTAATTTCTAGAAAGCTAGTTAACTTGAATTGAGCCATAAAGTAAAAACAAAAAACAAAATAAAAGTAGAAAAATCGCTCTATGGTCAAACGATAATACGACAAACAGGAATATGGCACAAAGTATATATTTACATGTTTATGATATTATCAATCAGTGTAGTCCCTCCAATTCTTCGGCTTTTCTTTCTTCGTGACATCATAATATTTTCTACCACAAGAATACCCTCTAAAAGTGAAATCGTCATTCATATTACAATTACATTTGTTGTTCAGCCAAAGGTAATCATCAATAGGGCACATCGAATAGACACCATGGTTATAACCAATGTCCTCGAAATAATGAATTTTTGATTGATCCAAGAATAAAGAAACAGCAATTGAATGCACTGGTGCATCACCCCATCTTTCATAAAAGAATCCACCACTTTTGTCCAAATATTCAAAGAATTCTTCATATATTGGTGATCTCCAGAAATCCATATCAGCGATCTCGAAATTCGACCAAAAGTGGCATAAATTGTAAGTTTCCCCTTTATCATTCGAGATAAAATCGATGAACGAATTTAGATGTTGAGCTTTTGGTCTCTCTGA
Source organism: Ogataea methanolica (assembly GCA_001600755.1). Classification (NCBI taxonomy): domain Eukaryota; kingdom Fungi; phylum Ascomycota; class Pichiomycetes; order Pichiales; family Pichiaceae; genus Ogataea; species Ogataea methanolica. The sequence goes on from BCKW01000002.1 coordinate 2,823,239, forward strand.
TAAGAATTTTTTAATCGTTGGCCATAAGCTTTCAATAGTTGCCTGGAACTCATGAATACTGATCGTGAAACCATAGACTTTTTCTGTCTCTCTTAAATACTTGAACGGATCTTTATCAATATCACAATAGAATTTAACATCAGGTTCAACTCTCCAGTAGTACTTGTAATCCATCATTAATGGATGCTTGTAAAAGAATCCTGAATTGAAACGACACATGTGTCTATAAGATTCCAAATCCGCATAAATGATACCCTTGTCAGCCATCTTCTTACGCTCTTCACGTGCTTTTTCTAAATCAATATAATCCGGATATGACCAATGCTCTTCAGGGATTAAACCAAATTTAGCATTACCCGAAACTAAATTACCAACTTTAGTTTTAAATTCCTCAGAAAATTCTTGATTGTTTAAAAAAACCCAATCATAATGAAACTTATGGTTGAATCTATCTTCCAAACGACGAACAGATCTCATAATTTCATACATGTCTTCATTTCTACATAGTGACATGATGGTTGCATTTTCTCTTGGATAACTAGAAATCGCATTTGAAAGAATTTCTGTATTTTCAACTGGTGACGCTGCTGGTAAATCGGATTGTAATAGTTCCGTTGATTTATCTGTAACTGGTTTGCCGACAGACGGCATAGATGATTGCAATTCTGACGATAACGGCGAACTTGTAGCATTGAAAATTTTGAAGACTGATATTATCATCAGGAGTAATGTAATTGAGCCAAAGATTTGCAATGAATCAATCTTTTTTAATCTCTGGCGAATTCTTGACATGGACATTTTTGTTATCAAAGTTATTCTGTTTGTTTTTTCTTGTGGTTTATTAATCTATTAATGACTATAGTGGATATTAAATGAAACTTTTATGCAAAGGAAAGAGAAAAACGTACACAATTGAGATCGAAATAGGTATCTATATTTCTAACTATAAGCGGTGAAATGTGGTGAAATGAAAATGATGCTTTCCTGTCACTTGAATGCGAATATATGATTGAATCAAAGAGGAAGAGAACTAAAAGGATCAATGAAGTGATCCAATGTTTGAAAAGGGAATATTTATGAAGGGAGGGAAGAGACGAAAGATATACCCGCTGCAAGCCAAAGCATGAAAGATTGATGATATGACCTTTTCTCCAACGAATGATAAAGTACCAAAAGCTTCCTGCTTAGAAAAAACACACTACTGTAGAAGTAGAATATGCCACATCTCAAATAGTATGCTTTTTCTTTACTCGCTAAGATGAATCAATTTATTATATTGTCTGTTATATGTGCGCCAGGGGAGTTCTCTGCACATTGCACCCTGTGCAGCAGTGCACAGGGGTTGGGGATCCGCGAATCAGGTCTCTCGCAGCCGCCAGCCAGGGCGGGAGGCGGTGAGGAGCCCTGAAGAATTTTCCACCGTCAACGTCAACTGACTGTCAGTTGTCTGAGAGTGGACACGTAAGTCACATCTGGGTAGGGTTGGGTAGGAAAACATTAGAGGGAGAGGGATATACAGGGAAATAAGGGATACGTAATCCTCTTTGAGGACCAGTTTCTATTAACTATTCAGCTCATACATCTACACAGACATACATTTTATATACGCCAATCAATTTGTTTTACTCTTACGTAGCATCTTCATATCAGAAAGCGACCTTTTCAATCCTAATGCAACAATAGTAACAATCGGGCCTAGTAATGGAACGTAAACTGCCATCTTGTGTTCATCTGGGAAATACATTTGTTGAACCATATCTTTCTGGAAAAAAGCCTTGTTTGATAGAGTGAATGCTTTAGAGGCCAAATTATTAGCTAAACCATATTGGCCAATGTTTAATGCTTCAATTGATAGTTTGACTTGTTCGATTGATAGATTAACTTGAATCAAAGTACTATCTGGAATCGAAATCGTTTCAAGTTGATTACACAATTTAACTAAAGAAATTAAATTATCCAGCGAATTTTTCAAGTTTTTCAAAGTTTGGAATCTTGTCAAAATATCCGATCTAATAAATGGTGACTTGGGGTTCGATGGTGCTCCTATCAATTGGAATAAATGGGATGCAAAAATTTCCATTACCGGGATTAAGTCATCTAAAGTCAAGTAATCTTTATCGGTGTTTAAAATTGAGACACCTCCCCATTGTGGAACAATAAAAGAATTTGATTGCGAGTTTTCGATTTGGATTGGTTTGTTTTCCACGGATGGAATATAAACGATAAAATTGATTGCTGGAACATCGGCAGTATTTTGATCTAACCCCCATTCTGAGTAATCAATAAAAGTTGAAGTATCAGTCTCTTTCAATAAATAATACCCAGTTTCATTATTGTAATCCAAGTTTATATTTGACGACAACTTTTCGTAATGTTCAACTTGTGTATCTAATGTGAAATTCGCAAAATTCATTATATTACTCAAGTAATTAATGAATAGTTTCGACGCATTTTCGATATCCCATCCAATTGGAGTTAGGCCTCCTTGTAAAAGTGATAAACTTATATGATAATCTGGTGAATACGGCATCTTTATCACACTTTCTGGTTTTTCTAGATTCATAAGCATCTCAATCTCAGATTTGAAAACGTGTTCAAACAAGACTTTTGTTATAAATTCAGGAACCTTGTTTTTTGTAATCACATTCGAAGACAAGAATATCTTCGTCAGTCTATCATCATATGGTGAAATATAAACTGACTCTCCGCCACCAACTTCATTGGTATCGGCCATTTCCAACTGAATTTTATAATCTGTGTCAGCTCCTTGCCCGTTTCGTAACGATATACCCCATTTAATAGGTAATTTATAGGCTTCTCTCAATTCACTATCGATCAAAAGCTGTGTTTCTTGCAGCATCGCTGACAAAGGAGCTGGTAAATCAATGTAAACTGGAATATCATAGCTGATCATAGAATTCAATTCATTAGTCAATTTAAAGATTTCATCTTGTGGTAATTCAGCTCTATGAACAGACGTGGTTAAGTGCCACAAAGGTAATCCAATAAATATACCTATTAATATTATCGAAAATATTATCTTCCTTGTTAAAAGAATCTCTGATCTATCTTGTGGTGGTATAGGGTTGTTCATTGGATCATCATCCGTGTCTGGATCCTTAGGTTTATGTGTCATGTTGTATAGTTGATTAAACTTCAAACTTATGCATGTAACAATTGATTGTCTATATACAACGAGTAGGTTTCTGTAGGTCTCTTGAAGGCTTTTTTTCCCTTTCAAATGTGTATATAGATATAATAAGCACTTGAGTGTCCAAGTGGATTTGATTCATATATAATATAACAAACATTCAATATCCTAACAAAATTCAGGGCCTAATAGAACCTGGAATTTATTGTGAGGGTCGCTAAATTATTATGGGGCGGCCATTTGTTTAGCTGTTATTTTTTGGAAATCTGTTAATTTTCTTATCATCAAAGTGATTGTACACCTTTATTCGTATTTTATGGCGAATAATACATATTTGTGTATATACAGACAGGAAATTTTTCAAAAAAAGATAAAAAGAGGCATTATAAGCCAGCAATATAAGAAGCTTAATGACAAGATACAACTATGTATAAGAAGAATGATATAAATTAAAACGAAAGCTTTTAATCTAAAAGTTAATAACAATGCCTGGGCCATGAGTAGTGCTTAAAACAGTTTCACCAACAATAATTGCCTTCTTGGTTTTAATACTAGCAACAGAATCCTTGATAGCTTGAGAAGTTGCCATAATGTTCTTAACAACCTCCTCATCCGAGAAGTTGCATTTGCCAATAGTCAAAGCAACACAACTGTTTCTTTGTCTGAAAGGTTGACTACCCAAACTTTCTTCTATTAATTGCTTGATATCGTTAGTGATGGTCCCTCTTTTAGCATTTGGCATTAAACCTCTTGGACCCAAAACTCTAGCAACTTTTCTTAATTGACCTTCGATATCAGGAGTTGCAATGATTTTATCGAAATCTAACTTTAACGTACCAGCTTGAATTTCATCGATCATTGAAGCGTCACCAACGGTTGTTGCACCAGCATCTAAAGCTTCCTGTCTCTTTGTTTCGTCCGTCGACAAAACGCATATTCTTGTTTCTTTCAATGGTTTTGGGAATCTAACAGCACCTTGTAACGGAGCCACACCTCTTTCACTTAACACAGTGGTACGTATGTTCAAAACAGCCTCGTTAACTGGTCTCCCCACTTCAGATGCACGGAGGTATCTTAAAGCGTGTGGAATTTCCATAAATAATGGTGATAAACTTGCCGGCTTTTTGGCATTTGATTTACGTTGGGCTTCCTTTCTAGCTATTTTCTTCTCGGAGGCTTTTTTTGCATCTATATCTTTTTTGTTTTTAGGAGCTTTTAGTAGACTTGTTGTTGAAAACTGTTGTGAGATTGAAAATGGTAACTTGATCGTGGTTTTGGATATTGATGTTTTGGAAGTCAGTAGAGATCTTATTATAGACATGGCGGAAATTCAAATTTCTAATGTTTATCGTTCTATATTTTTGGTATCTATATTAGCAATATTGTGTAGAGTGGTACCATTCACAGCTATATACAAGATTATGCTTATTTCAATCCAATACAAACTCATTAACGTTGTTGAAAGCTTTCCATCTCACGAAATGGACAGGGAAAAAAATTCAAGTGAAAAAAAAAGTGATGTCAGTGATTATGTAAGCCGATATTTTGTAAGAAGGAATGGCTAAAGAAAGAGCAGACTGCTACGGAAAGAGTAAATTGCATAAAATATTATGTAATAACAAAATGACAGAAGGGAATGGCTCCAGACACTGCAAATCACATAATTCCCATGCAAAAAGGTATACGTTCTTGATTTTATAGAAGGGATATCAATTACCATAGATATTACCATTGTTAATATATATTATCTTATTTGTTATAGAGATTATGATATTACTCTGATTAATAAACTGTTTTCCCCTTTAGTAATTAACTCTACCTCAAATTTATAGTTGAGGGGAGTTTCTCGACGTCTTTTCCGATAAACCATAAGGGTTTTTGTCTGTTACTAAACTACTATAGTTTGAGATAATGGTTGTATTAGTGCAGTAGTTTAACTATATTCCTTGTATACGGTCCTGAAGGACTATACCTAAACACTTGTTACTTCGGGTAACATTGCCTGACTAAACTAAAAGGTAAAAGGAGCTATAAAAGGTATACAAATGGAATTCATGATCCCTCTTAAATAGACAAAAAACCCTTTTAGCGAAATGCCGCTTGGAGGTAAAGATTTGTGGGTTAACTTTACACCGGCCAATAAGATAAGTGTACTATATAATCATCCTAAATGCAAATATAAGTCAACTCTATTACAATATGTATGTATATTGATCTCATATGCACAGTTGCTAAATGAAGAAGTATGCAAAAAAAAGTGGTCAATTTCTAAATTAACCGTTAAGGGTTGCCCTAAACTGCTCATTATATCTACCACCTAGAATCACAAATCTATCAAGTTCCGAATTGATTTCGTCAAACTCGGTATCGCTCAAATCTATAAGAGTATTATTTTCATGGTTTCTTTCAGGAGTAGAGGATGAAGGGATTGGAACCACTTTAGCGTATTTGTCTGGAAAGTCAGAGAATTTTCTTATCCATGACAATGCCAATTGGGCAGGTGAGCAATTCTTGGATTTTGCAAATTTGATCAAGTAATCAACTAATGCCATATTTGCCTTCAATATTTCATCAGACTTAAATCTATCAAATGAACCTCTATGATCGCCTTCTGGGAGATCATCAACTGATCTAATAGTACCTGTCAAGAAGCCAAAACCTAATAGTGAATAAGCAACGACAGTAATCCCTAACTTTTTGCAAGTTTCCATGATACCATTTGATAGGATATCTCTGGTCCACATTGAGAACTCAACTTCAACACATGAAATTGGGTATATCTTATTGGCTCTTTCAATTGTTTCGGCTTTAACTTCAGATAATGAGATACCTTTAACCTTACCAGATTCGATGAATGGGATAATGTTCTTGATACATTCTTCAACAGGTATGTTTGGATCCATTCTTGCAGGTTCAAACAAATCAATTTGTTTATCAGGAAGGAAACTGATAATGTTATTAATTGAAGCTGCAATACCAGTAGCCGAACAATCAGGCGCCCTGTTATGTATAGCACCTTTCACTGATATGGTAACTTTTGATCTATTTTCAGGGTATTTTTCAAAATAAGCCTTTAATAGTTTCAAATTAGCATGAGTGTCAGGAGGACGGCCATAAAATTCTCCAGCGTTTAAGAACGTAACGCCATCAGCAATAGCATTGTTAATTGTTGCGAATGCTTGTTCGTAAGAGATGGGTTGTGCTCTAAAAGTTAAGGACATTAATCCGTACCCGGTCTTCCCTTTGATTTCAACAGTAGACATATTAATTCTATTTGTTTAGCATTATTTTTCTGCATGATATAATATAATAGCTGTATATCTTGAAGATTGGATACTCCATAGCAACGAATCTAATGTATATTTATATGGATTGGTGCTGAATAGGTTTAGTAAGCAAACGGGGTTTATTCATTAATCTCGGGTAAACCATGCGGAGAAAAGACTTCAATTCATTTCGTTTGCGATTGAACAAGGCTTCAGATTTGATAAGGTTCTAGAGCAAGTTAACTCCGATTTGAGCTTCGGCGGATTTAATACTAGCAGTGGGTAGCTTAAATCCGGCCTTTACCCTGTAGAGTTTTCAGTTTACTCCCTGTGGTCTATTATTTCAAAAGTCGCGGAGGTATCCATTTCTGTTTCAGTATTATCTTCAAATGCTCTGAATTCCGTTTTTGAAAGTTGTTTGATGGTTTTTGCAACTGGTTATAGTGAGCCTTAGTAGTCGGGGTGTAAGTAAGTGTATGCGGCGTCAGTTTCCAATTCTTGAGGCCCTTTTTAAGAAACCCTTGTAGTGCGAGGTTTATTTTGTTGCAAAAGTTCACAAAAGGCGTCTAGTTCTAGGTCTGGCCTATAAAATAGTCACATTAACTTTCAGTCGATATACTTTCGAATTAAACAAAATGTGGTTAGTCACTGGGATCATGACTTATAGGAATAGCCACTGCCTATTTTCTATTATTGATACTTTAGTATTGGTTTTCAGATTGTTGAGTAATGATAATTTATATAGTAAAAGGAAGAAATTAATATATGAATAACATGCGGTAGTAGGGGGAAATAAGTAGAAGTAAAACATGATCAAAAAGAAATATACGGTATTTAATTAGTGCGTAATTAAAGTCATTGCATCACATAAAAAAAGTGCAGAAAAAGGAGGGGAACGGACGTACGAAAGGTTGGAATTTTTAAGCAACTTTAATATTCAGGATTCTGTCTTCTTCATCATCCAAGTCTTCTAACATTTCTTTGGCAATCAGCCAATCATCGTCGGATGTAAATCTGATGAAATCACCGTCTTCATCCCTAAACTTGAATTTAATTCCTGAGCCATTCTCACCGCTGTTTTGTCCATTTGCACTACTGTTGGAACCAGAATTTGCTAATGAAATGCTAGATCCGCTACTTGAGCGCCCAGATGATAATGATGCAGCCATTATTGGAATACTCAAACCAAATGAATAATTCAATTTATTAATTAACGTGACTACTAATTCATGGAAATTGATGTTGCTTGGAACAGATAAATGAATCGTTTGTGTTGGTGTATTAATCAACTTTATGTTGACTTTAGGTTGACGGTTAGATGCTGGTGGTGGAGATTGTCGGTGTTGAAGTTGTTGCGACAAGCTTTTTTGTGCATTGGAAAAATGGGGCTGACTGAATTGTGCATAATTATTAGGTAATGGCGGAAGCTGATTGATATCAGTACTATTGGAAATTGGTTGGCTTATAGATAATCCACCGAAGCTACCATTTAAGGCACCATATGAATCGCCATTTGAATTGGGAGGGATGTTAGTGAACGGAGAACTATTTCCTCTTTGTTCCATTATAGCTGCAGGTGAAGAAACTGATCTTAACTTCTTATCTGTAGGTAACGGAGGGTAAGGACCAGGATTAGACGATGACGATGATGAAGTACGCATTTTTTGTAAGAAGTAACTTTGATGCTCCGAGGAAGCCAAATTTGATCTTCCGGAAGACGAAGATGACGATGATCTGTTTTTCAAAACCTGTGCTGGCGCCAGCGGTATGGCGCTATCAGGCGAATCAGGAGTAGCAAAATATTCGTCCTGCGATAGTCTCTTGATCGTGTTTAACCATTGATTGATTTGCTCTTCGTCTCTAAATTTAATAATACATCCACCTGAGTCTTTGTTACCTTTCCATCTTAGTGTCAAATAGTGTCCATTGGAGGTAGTTTCATTTGTAAAACATTTGTAAATTTTATTGACGTAAACAATCCCATTTAAGGATAATTGCAAGGTTGAAGATTGTATGTTTGAAGAAGAAGAATTCGACGATGATGATAAAGAAGTAGTCGATTTTTTTCTATTAGATGTCAATAGTCTAATTTGATTGTTTTTAGGTTGAATCTCTTTGAAGAAAAATATAACTCTTTCAAACAAATAACAATGGACCTCTTTCTCTGAAGAGTGGCCGTCGGCTATTAAATCTCTGACGGTAACTACATTGGCAAATAATAAATCACCAGCAGAAACCATATTATAACCTTTCCAATCAATTACTTTATCCTGTAGATCTTTCACCAACTGTATGTTTTCGGATTTTCTTTGTGATTCATTGATATTATTAGCAACTTCTTTGGCAGTCAAAAATGCAACATGCAATTCATTGTAATTTGGCCAAGAAGGATCAGTCAATTTTAGTAGCTCCTGCAACAACATTGGATACTTACATAACCTTTGAATAGGTTTGATTAAGAAACTTTGTAATTCATAAGAGGAGCCAATTAAACTGCTTGATTTTTTCAAGTTTGTGGCTTCGATCCTAATAAACTCAATTGCTGAATTCTGGAATAATGACCAAGGCTCGTAAATTTTGAAACCTTGGGAGCCGGGGTGAAGAAAAACTGAGCCTATTCTCTGATATTTGCTCGGAACAGATGAATTACATTCCAGTCCAATTAAAAATCTTCTTTGAAAATCAACAATTTCGTTAAGGTTAGGGAATAGCATATTAATATTCTCGCTTGAAATGTATTCAGATTTAATTAGTTCACCTCTGTATTGGAATAGGATCTCTAAGTCCTGAACGAATTTACGCTCCGTCTCAACCAATTCTTTAACAACTTTTGATCTAGAATCAGTGACTACCAGTTGATCCGGAATTGATTCTGAATCGAATCGTGAATCAAAATCTAAAACCAAATTAACGGCATGAATGACCTTTAATAAATTGTTGGTATCATCAGAAAATACACTCGTGATTGGAAATAGTTCATCGTCTCTGACATTTAAAAACATTTTGCAAGCACTTAAAAACTTATACACACTCATTTTACAAATTTTCAAATCATCTGATGAAACTAAGTCAATTGAATTTTCTGGGTTTAATGAATTGAAAATTAAACATAATGGTGCACCCTGTTGAAATAATTTCCAAACCGGAGTAACTGGATCGTAGCCTATTTGAGCAGGCAATATTCCAGCGCTGAAAGTATATAATGTACTATTCCAATAGCTCAATAAAGATTCAGAAAACGGTGAACTATTGTGTTTTGTATCTGCTGAATTCTTAGAGCTTAAAGCAATGGCCTGCTTTTCGGAATTTTCTTCAGATTTTGCGAAAGCTAATTCCAAATAAGACTTCATACCAGGAACTTTGCTTAGCCTTTTCAGAAGTTTTAAACAGATGTAGTACAAGGAATCGGAATGGTTAGCTTGCTTGTTCATTATCAGGGTTGCAGCACCCATAGGTCCTGAAGGAGTTCTTGACGATGTCATGGAAGTTGTTGAGACAGCTGAATTTGAGCGTATTGGCGGAGCAAAAGCTGACATTGTGGGAGGAAATAATCAGCAAGAATAGATAGGGATATAAGCAGGATTATTGATAGTTGGTAGTATTCTTTTTATTAAAGGAGTGAAACGAATCTGTTAATGGAATGTGTATTAATAATATATGAGATATGAAGTGAAATTGTGATTTTCAAAGAGGCTAAAGCAAATGAAAGAATGAGAATAATTTTAATATGGTATCTATTATTGGAATAAGCAAGAGTTAATAATGGTAAGCAAGGGAAACCAAACAAAGTGAGATTGTGTTTGATTTTTGGGGTGTAGTTAAAGTCATATGTTAGTTTTCTTAAACAGACCAAGACAGAGAGTTCTCAAATGAGTTGAAGGTAGCTTCGATTTCAAATGTGGTCGTGCGAGGGGCAAAACGGTGAACGCGAAGCTTACCTTAGCACAGTTGCCCTTTCGGGAATAACGCAATTTAAGGGAGCTCTTTACTGGATTACTGAACTATTTGATAAAGCTAATAGTCGAATAATACATTCTTAGCAACCAAGAGTTTAATATTTCTATTTTTGATACAGGGCAACGCATATATGTATTTGAATACATTAAACTCTGTCTGTATTCCTTTCTACTTCTAATACTACTTCGGCTTCTAAGTATCTTTCTTATCCTTCAACATCTTATTCACAGTGTAGATAGTTCTATCCAAAACACTGGCAACTGTTAAAACGCCCCCAATAGCCGCACAAGCTCCTAACATAAATGCACTCCATGTCTTATTATATTCTTCTCTGTTTATGATTTTCATTGGTGAAATATCAAAGTGGAAGAATAAACCTGGTAATCCTCCTCTAGCATGGATGGTATGTGGATGATCGTCATCACGTCCACCGACTAATGGTCTGTCGTGTTGTGTCACCGAGAATTGGTTAGTGTTGACTGATGAGCCATTCAAGTATTCAAATCTTGTATTAACAACTTTCAAGAAATAGGAGAACAATTGATATTTGTTGTTAACTTTCAACACTTTGCCATCCAATGGATGCGTAGTTTCATAGGCAACGACAGTATTTGAATGATCTTCATCTAATCCAAATGAAAAGTGATTGATCTTATGATCGAAATTGAATTTATCCTTATGTTTGTCGTATAATGATAAATCATGAACGTGCTTATCTTGTTGAGTAATAGATGCACCTGGTGCAAAATGTAAATTACCACCAATTCTATTGATCTTAGCAGATCCTCTCACTCTACAACCTTCGTCCAATCTGTCATTAATTCTTTTAACGTAACCTTCATTTTCACATTGTTCGATATCTTTACCATCGTAAAACTTCCATCCAGCATTGGCATATGCGATTCTAACAGATTGACAAGAATTACAGCATATTCTGTCTTCTTGTTTCTTCTTGTCGTTATCCTCTTGGCTAATTGCTCCGTAACATGATCCACAGTATCCTGAGTCGCCAGTAACTAATGCATTTGAATTTTCTAATTCGTTTGCATCCATTTTCTCTTCTGCGATTTCCTCACCTTTTGATAATCTAGTCTTTGTAAATCCAGAATTCAGTAGATCAATTTGAACATCACCTGTTAAATCCATAATATCTAATGAGACTAAATCACATGGCAAGTTGGGAAACGAAATATCTAGATTAATATCCAGATCCAAATCTCTATCCCTATCAACAACCAATTCTGGTCTGTTCACAATTTTACAATAATCTTTATATTCATTAATCAATAAGAGAAAAGTTGTCAAGAAGCATAGAACCGTTAAAACACCACCGGATGTAGTTTTAATCTTTGAATCTTCAGTAGACTTCGAAAATGCATCAAATCTCAATAGAGACGGTCCTTTACCCATGATGAATCAATGTACGTTTGTATATATATGCACGTGTTTGTGTGTTAATTATGTACGTGTCTTCAATTGAGTCGTATATCCAGTATATTTAGTTGACGACCTTTGAACACACGATTTCCTGTGAGTTTTCAAACTTACAAGTGCCAACGAAGAAGTGAAAACCAGTTCAATCCATTATCCTTCCTGAAGTTAAAGAAACGTATCAATTTTACATAATTTCTTACAACTCTCATTCCGAAAAAAAATCGAATATCTGCAACTTTTCAGAAGTTACATAATCTCAGTCCACACTCTAAGAGAATGTTGGTTGTTCATAGATTACCACATTACGATTTACGCTTCTGAGAATATCAAAACGGGGGTTACAGATTATAATTAAAATTTCAAACACAAAACAAAGCAATAATTAGTAGTAATCAATAAAATCGAAAAATACATTAAAAGATATATACATTTTCTTATAACGCATGATGATAAATCCGTTTACTGCGGGTTTTGTTTCATCATATTTGCTAGGTTTGCAAACATAGCAGCCATATCAGGTTGTTGCTGTTGTTGGCCACCTTGCTGTTGAGGTGGAGCTTGTTGACTTTGCATAAACGCAGCCATCATAGCGGCCATCATTTGTGGATCCATACCGGCCATAGCAGCCATTGGGTTAGCAGCATTTGCTGCGGGCGCCGCTGGCGGTGGTGGAGCTTGGTTACCACCAAAGTTGCCAAAATTGATCGGAATATTACCTGGATTAGTCAATTCTTGTTGACCGTAAGGATTTGATGGTGAGAGCTGCGGTTGCTGTGGAGGATATTGTTGTTGTGGTGGGTATTGTTGTGGTGGATATTGTTGAGGTGGGTATTGTTGTGCCATACGTTGATTGTATTGTTGATGGCCGCTTAGTGGTAATCCATCAGATCTAGGGCCATTATGAGATTGGTTAGTTGGCATTTTCTTTGAGATGGATTTTGAAGAAACGTTTCCAGATCCAACTTCAATATCAGGCTCTTCGACATGTAATCCAGATTGCAATGGCAAACCATTGGTTCCACCCCATTCAGCAGCGACAATCCATTTTTGATCGGCATCAGTTAATCTCGAAAGTGGAATGGTTGAAGTACCAGATTGATAATCACAGCAGTCCCTTGGGCCAAAGCCAACACCCCATCTTGCTCGTAAGCCTGATGGATGATGAGTAACACTGAATGCTTGAATAACTTGTTCAGCTTCAGCTCTTGAATAAACTTTAACAAAAGCGTGTTTTCTTTCACTGTTTAAAATAACGGATTGAACCTCAGCGTATGGTCTCAATTGCTGAGTTAATGAACGTTCATCCATAGAATGAGGAACACCCCCAATGAAAACAGTTCTTGACAAAACCCTGATAAAACCTTGTGGGACAGAAGGGTCGATGAAAGCCTTTTTCTCTCTGTAATGTGGAGTACCTGGAATATTTCTCTCACCTTCAACGTGAGTTGGCTTGGCATCTGATACATGGTGGTTGTTACGTCTTGGGGACCTAGATCTTTGTCTTCTACTTAACGGGTTCGAATCTCTATCTCTCCCTCTTTCTCTTTCTCTGTACAAGGAGGATTGAGGAGGTAGAGCCTTACCATGGGACAAGGCTGATGAATTTGGTTGCTGTTGCTCCATACCATATTGTTGTTGTTGTTGATAGTTTGGTTGAGCCCCAATTTTTTGCATTTTTTGTAGCATATCGAAAATGGCATTTGGATCGTTATTTGTTTGAGGAACAGCAGGCGCAGGTGGTGGAGGAGACTTAGCAGTTTTAGTATTGTTGTGGACAGCAGGCGATGGACTCTTTTTGGCCATATTAGCTAAAGCTTGTAAAACGGATGAAGCATCCTTAGATGGCGGAGCTGCAGAAGTACTAGTAGAAGAAGAAGTAGTAGTAGCAGTAGGAGTACTAGATTCAGTAGATGAAGAGGGTTCCTCAAACTTAACTCTCTTTTTAGCTGGAGGGCTGCCAGGAGGAGTTGTGGTACTGAAATGTTTAGTCTTAATGTTTGAAACAATTTCTTTCGGGAAAGTTTCCGTTTTATCCCAAATATCAACTAATCTACCAATCTTATCCTTGACGTCACTAGAAGTCGACTCAGTAACAGCATCATCGACAATACTTTCAATCAAAGATTGAATTTTAAATAGAGCGGCGTTAATTGTACCTTCTGGGGAATTTTCACTAATTTCACCTTCAACGTCTTTATCACTAGAATCTCTTGCAATAGCATCAACGACATATAACGCACCTAATTTATTAGACAAAGGAGTTGCTTTACAGCCTTGATAAATTTTCTGAACAAGCTTAGCTTCTTCATTAACATTGTTCAAGAACAATTCTTTTAATTTCTTGATTCTAGAACCGGAAACACCTGGGGCTTTTAATCCTGAGATTTCCTTGAAAATGGTTTCGAATTCTTCAACTGGATCAGACATGGTTTGCGACTGTATGTTTTCCTTTTTCTTTTCTATGTTGTTTAGTTTCTCAGTGACAAATTAGTATGTCAGCAGATATATATGCAAGTTTTTTATGAACAAAAAAGTCGAGTTTCGTACAAATCTTCTTTTTTATTATTAACTAATTAAGGTTATCTGTTGAACACAATTAACAGTCTCTTTTGTTTTTATTCAGAAAATAAGTTGATGCTGTAGTTTAAATGAGTGCTTTTTGGTCAATAAAACAAATTTATACAGTTATAGTATATTTTTCTCTTCTATACGCAAGAAAAATACTTTAGGCTAATATAATATATTGTTAATCTGGTTTATGAATTACACAACTGGATTGACTAAAAAGGGAATCTAACTTTCAAATTGAGACGAATACTTGTACTTGTACTTGTACTTGAAGTATAGTATAAAAAGTATATAAAATAAGAATAGTTGAGTAGCAGAGAGAAGAAAGCGCTCAATAAAGTGGAGACATAAAACCGAAGGGAAATTACTGGCCAGCGGGAATTGTTGTCTTTATATACTGCTGCGCACGCCACCAGAACACAAGACAAAAGAACAGAAAAGAAAGAAAGAAAATTTTGTTAGTGTGACGATTAATTAATTGGTCAAGCAGCAAGCAAAAACAAAAGAAAACCGTGTTCTGTCATAAATTACGTAACTCAATGTCTGGGGTCAACCGGTTACAAGAGCCATTTGCGGTAGTTAAGTGGGTTGGTTCTACAAGAAAGTATCTATCTGCTATATATCTTTGCACTGCTGCTCCTTTCATCCCTATTTGATCCTTTCATCTTTTGATCAGAATAGACATTTCCCTTACTCAACGCATCAAATATTAATCAGGTAAACTACTCTTATTCACACTCATTGCAGGTCACTTTCTACGTTTCAAAGCTACTTTTATACCAATTTCGCCAGAGCAAGTAAAGTTATCACGTCTCCTTCAAGATTGTTTCACTCACATAGGTGCCATATTCATTTGAAATCTCTCAAACCTTCCATTTTATCTCCATATATACATATAGAAACATAATGTCTATCTCTGGGCAAACAGAAATGTCCATTCCAAGGCTTAAAAAGCTTTTAACTCTCTTAGAAAGATCCACTCGAACTAGCAACAAAGAAAGGATACGGTCGGATCCAAACAGTTATAATAACTTATCAAATGTTCATTCAAACTTACTGAAAATGTCGAGCAACAAAAAACTTGTCAATATATCCAAAATTCTATACCTAGGTTATTTGGTTAAAAATAGTGGGGTTTCATTTCTCACGACAGCAAAATCAACAATTGTGCCCTCCGAAGTTTGTTCTTCTCCAATTTCGTTGGATATTCTGAATAAACCAGCCTCTTTATCAGCTTCAAATTCAACAACCCCCACTTTATGTTCTCCAGGGCAGCTAAGTAGGCGCAATAGTGTACAAAGTTTTGGGAAGAAAGTCAAGGAAACTGCCTTCGGTTCAACTAGATATGGATCCGATTCGGCTGCTGAAACGCCGACGTCCCCATCCGGTTATACTTCATCAGCAATACCCCTGACAACTACAGCCATAAGAGAAAGACGGCAGCCGATTTTGGAAACATGGGCTCATTCATATACTAAATTTGAGAATCAATTACTGCAAAGTTTAGAATCGATAGTTTCAGTTTTTGATAACTTTATCATTTTTCAAAATTTCTTTAAAAATTCGAAATTATCTGGTAAATTTGAAATACTAGAGAAATTGATTAAAGGCTTATCAAAGTTTTACTTAATCATAATTATAATCAATTTGAAGAATTTAATTCTGAAGCTGATTAAAATCAACAAGTTGATAAGGTACGCAGAATTAGAATCCTCCCTACTCACCTCTCCAAATTCACATGTCTATAAGCTTGCATCGTTAGAAAAGTCCGATCAAATTGGTGTTTCTGGAAATGATCAGCAGGCTAATCAAAAGCTAGAAACTAATGAAGATTTCAAAAATCCAAACCATGAACGCCTTGTGTTACTATACACGGAGAAATTCAAGACATTTTTAGAAATCATAGGTTATTCAAATGAATTGATTTTGAATTTGAATTTGATTTATCCTTCCTATCAGTTGCCTAATCTACTTGATAAGTTGGTTAACATAATTAGCTGGGTGATTAGTCTCTATAGGTTGAGTAAAGATGACGCTGATGAGGCTGTAACTGATAAGAAATTGATTGTTATTGCAGAAGAATATGGCGTTTAATTTTTTTACGTTTTCTCGATGACATATAAATTGCATATTTGCACCTTTGTTATTTCGGTGCCATTATTCAAATACTTATTTATTTATTTATATCATACTAATCATATTATCCGTGTAACCGTAATCACTGTTGAAAAGTGTCCTTTATATAATTATACTTCCGGTTCCCTTTTCTTCGCACCCTCATTTGACGCCAACCATTCCTCGTATTCTCTCTTTCTTTTTCCCTTTGTTAGATTTGTTCTATGTTTCCTGCTTTTCAAATGGATTTGAAACTGGTCTCCAACGAAGATTAAAGGGCTTTTGTCTTCATCGACACATGTGTCACAAGTATAATGTTTCCATTTACTTTCATCGAATTCATCCTTTTTCTCATTGTTATTCGCTTCAACGAATCCCAGCTTCTTATCTTTTAAAGACTCTGGCAGCTGATTAACGTCAAACAGCTTGAACAATCTGGGATTCAAAAATTCATCACAAACCTTACTTCCTCTTTCACCAACGTCTTCATTCCAGGTGGTTAAGTCACTAGCATCCAAAACGTAGATTTTCCCGCCATTTGTCCAGCCATGATTACCCTCATTGGCTAATTCAGGAACCAGTAGGTTCTTGATCCATTTGATTTGCTTTCTTGCATATCTTCTAGTACGTAACTTCATATCATCTAAGCATAGCTTGAAAGTTTGATCTTTCAGAACGTCCTGTTTGGAAACACTCAAAATATCATTTTTCTGTTTTGACAAATACGGCAAGAATTCTTTAAATCCAATGGCTTGCCAAACGCCTCCGTCTAATTCAAACTTCCCCAATTCTTGTTCTTTTTTACGATAATAATCGTACAATTGTGATAATTCTTCTAATCCTCCAAAATCCATCATTTTGTCAACCCTTTGATCTAGTCTAATGTCCAGAAGTTTAGGATCGGAATATAGCCAGAAAAATAAGGTGTTGAATCTTAACGATGATGAATCGGCTCCTGACTTTCTTTGGCTTTGATAGATTTCTGAAGCTGGCTTTTTGGTTATATAACAGATTTCCAAAGCTCTTCGTATTCTTCTGTGATCATTAGGATGGAATTTCTGAGATAGTGTCGGGTCATGAATAGCTAATTGCTTGAAAATCATATCAGGCGGCCCATCCAAAATCATTTTTTCCTCTTCTGTTAACTTTTCAAAGTCATCCTCTGGTTTGACAGGCAGCTCTTGATGTTCTTTGTTTCCTGTTTCAATTGTTTTATTAGTGAACAGTAAACTTTGTAAATAATAGTGTGTTCCGCCAACAACGATGGGTATTTTACCTCTTTTATGAATATCATCAATAGCATCTAATGCTTCTTTCTTGAACCGATGGATGTGATATTCTTCGTTCCAATCCACATGATTCATCACATGATGTACTATTCCTCCTCGTTCTTCAATCGGGTGTTTGTTCGTTATTTGATCTATTCCTTTGTACATTTGCATAGAATCTGCGTTAATTATTTCTCCATTGAATCGCCGGGCTAACTGAATACTAAGTTGGGATTTTCCCACTCCTGTTGTCCCTATGATAGAGATAATTGGCTTCTTGGTGCTTTGTTGGGTAGTCATTACGCTATTGAGGTTGGTGATGGTAATAATTCGATTCAATATCCTTTTCAGCATTTATCAAAGAAATGAACGAACCCCGTGAGTCTTTTATTGAGGTTTTGTTCTTTCTGACATCAAAAAGTCTCAAATAGTCCTAGAATAAATGTATATCAAACAGTACTCTTAATGAAACCTGCAAACAGCAGTGAAAAATTTACTATGAGAAATAAATAAATAATAGATATAGATATTTCCCGATTGGGACAATTGGAGGACGGCAACTTATATCTAAGGTCGATCGGCCTCTTGGTATCTGTTTCCCAATCGAGTAATAACTCCATACTTGCTCCTACTCGTAATAACTCGTAAACTCTACTTCCACAATAAGGACCAAGAGAGGTCTGCCCAGGATGAACATTAAACATTTGTACATCAGCTGGCAGCTAACTATGATGAGAATAATTGGATGTTATCCTTGTCAACATATGGCAACCAGGTATATATTATTATTGATTTATACCCAACTTCCCTGTTTACTAGGTTATGAATGTTCTGGTTTTGGTTTCCATATGGTTCATTAAGTTAGTCCCCATTACAACAAAAAACTCTATGGCAGCTGAGGTAAATACGCAGCTTATACCAGTAAACAGAAGAGGAGGGCAATACTTTTATAATTTGACTTGTTTTTCCATTTTTGGAACAAGGGGGAACTGGGTCTGAATCTTTAAGCGATATATGGGTCGTCCTTTATAACATTGTTGGCATTCTCTTTATGATCGCCTTTCCAGCCGGAGTCGGAATCTTTATCGAACAGGATTGGAGAGGACAGAAACTTCCCGCTGAGCAAAGCAAATGGTGCTGTTTGTTCCCCTGTATTTCATTTAACCGGGTGCTGTGCCAGTAGACAAAATAGCCAGCGTTGGTGGTAGCAGTACTTCAGCGTAGAGACACAGGCAACCCTTCTAGAAAACCGACTCCTGTATGTTGGTCGTTCGACGCTGGAGATTATTATATCTTCGGGCGCTGTGATTGGCGCAAACCGGCAGGAGCGAGAGGAAAGGAAGGGAATCAAGGATCGTTCGTTGGCCGGGCGGTGGTAGTTGTCTCTGCGTGCGGACGGATGATTTAGTCTGGTGTGATCTGAACAAAGAACCGAAGACGATGACTGAAAAATTTCTATTGTTTTGTTATTAGAAGGAGATTCATTCTGACTCGGATTTTTCCACAGTTGTCTGTATCTTTGGGGATATTTATTTATATATATATATATATGCACGTCGATCCAGTTCAACAGTACATATAGAGTCAGATTGCACTGTACAGTTATTCCACACTTGTACAAAAAGAAGAGAAACGCCTTTGTTAATCTATCAACTGGCCAGATCAAATACAATCTCCTTCAAATATCTCGTCTCATTGCATCATAATGTTCTTAACTATTAAGCCGTCCTCAATATTGAAAAGAGCAAACCCATCAAATTTAAGTCAATCTTCACTAGTGTTAAGAATTGTCAAAAAACATTTGTCAACTACAGTATCAAAAACCAATAACTATAGTACCTCCACCGTCAAATACAGGAATGTTACCAAAAGACTCACAAGTATTCAAGCATCAAATTTTTCAACCTCAACATATCAATTAAAGTCACAGGAAATTCTATTTGAAGAAATGGATGAAGAACAGCAAGAAATGCTAACAGAAGAAAGAGCAATTGATACCGTTGATGTCTGTATAGTGGGTGGTGGCCCAGCAGGTCTAGCTACTGCTATTAGATTAAAACAACTTGATGAAAACGATGATTTAAGAGTTGTTGTGTTGGAAAAAGCTCCTGATATGGGCTCACATATCTTGTCCGGTGCTATTTTAGAGCCTAGAGCATTGAGAGAGTTATTCCCGAACAGTGAGCATTATGATGAAAATGGTAACGGTATTCCACTACCGGCAGATATTGTTACTTTGGTTGAAGAAGACCATATGAAACTGTTGTTTGGTAACGGTTTGTCTATTCCATTGCCAGAACCACCTCAAGTGATCAACAAAGGCAAGAACTATATTGCATCTTTATCTGAAGTTGTTAAATACTTGAGTGAACAAGCTGAAGCTTTAGGTGTTGAAGTTTATCCAAATACCTCCATTGCTGAATTAGTCTATGACTCAAAAGGTGGTGTTAAAGGTGTTGCTACTAAAGATATGGGTGTTTCAAAGGATGGTACCCCGTCAAATAACTTTGAAAGAGGTATGGAGTTCCATTCTAGAATGACCGTTTTAGCTGAAGGCTGTCATGGTTCATTATCCAAACAAGTGATTGATAAATTCAATCTAAGAGAAGGTGTTAGCAAGCAAACTTACGGTTTGGGTATCAAGGAGGTCTGGGAAGTTAAACCAGAAAACTTCAAGAAAGGTTATGTTGCACATACATTAGGTTTCCCGCTAGATAAAGATACTTACGGTGGTGGGTTCCAATATCACTTTGGTGACGGTTTGGTTGCAGTTGGTTTGGTTGTTGGCTTAGATTACAAAAACCCATGGATTTCTCCATATCAAGAATTCCAAAAAATGAAACATCATAACTTCTATAAAAGTGTATTAGAGGGTGGTAAATGTATTTCATATGGCGCTAGAGCATTGAATGAAGGTGGTTACCAATCTGTTCCAAAGCTTCATTTCCCTGGTGGTGTTCTTGTTGGTGCATCTGCAGGTTTCATGAATGTTCCAAAGATTAAAGGTTCACATACAGCAATGAAGTCTGGTATGCTCGCAGCTGAACAAATGTTCCCTGAAGTGATGAAGTTGAAGAAGAAGCAGGAAGCTGAAATGGCTACTGAAAAAGAGACTAAAGAGGACGAAGAAGCTGAAGAAGAGGACGAAGATGAAATGACCATCCTACCAGAGTGGGAGGCCATTGACTTGAAGTCATTCCAAGCTGCATATCAGTCGTCATGGATTAAAGAGGAGCTATATGAAATGAGAAACGTTCGTCCATCTTTCCGTAATCCATTAGGTCTATGGGGCGGTATGTGCTTTTCTGGTTTAATCACCTTGATCACAAGAGGTTATGAACCATTCACTATCAGACATAGCAAATCTGATGCAGAAGTTGTTGAAGATGCTTCTAAGTTCAAGCAAATTGAATATCCGAAGCCAGATGGCGAAATTAGTTTTGACATCTTAACTAGTGTGTCAAGAACAGGTACCTACCATCAGGAAGATGAGCAATGTCATTTAAGAGTTCCAAAACAAGATCTTGCGGAGCATGCTAAGAAATCATATCCAAAGTTTCAAGGTATTGAGCAAAGGTTCTGTCCGGCTGGCGTTTACGAATATTTACCAGATAAAAATGAAGAAGTTGGAGTTAAGTTTCAAATTAACTCACAAAATTGTATCCATTGTAAAACGTGTGATATTAAAGTGCCTGAACAAGATATTAATTGGACGGTCCCAGAAGGTGGTGATGGTCCAAAGTATCAAATGACGTAGAGTTATTGTTGTCCTTAGATTTATAAGCGTTATCATAGAGTTTACGTTTTTTCATTATTAATTCTTCTAATTCACTTTCCCCTCCCTTTAATTTAATTCGCTATATTTATAGATCTGTCAAAGTCCACTTATAAACCTATAATCTGCGTTGCGTTGCGTCTCCGATACCGTAAAGGCAGAATATTACAGCTGGAGTTGTTTATTCAGTGTTACTGAGATTAAATTAGAAAATATTAAGAAGAAGATATATTAATATATTTTGGGAGTAAAATAATAGATAAGATAATAATGTACATAGAGCAAAATAGACTCTTGGTTCAGCAAGTAATGTCTCATTTAATTGAAATTTATTATTATGAGACCTGTCATAAAAGAGCCACACTCATTTTGACTAATCTGAATATTAGTTAAAGATATTGAAAAAGATGAATCGATATTAGAATATGATTCATAAAACCTCAAATTGATCATTTGTATATGTTGATAAAAAACCATTAGTGATCGTGTATTGAGGATATTGAGCTTTCAATATGTAAATTTAGAAAGAACCAGTCTGTCTACCTTGAAATAAAAAGAAGATAATGGATATTGATGGTGATGAAGACTGTCATGACTGATGATAATGACAATAAAATTAAGTGTTGTTCTGTCATGTTCATATTGTAATCTAACTATCTAGTAAATAGTTCCCTATTGTTTTTTGAATAAAATATCAACCGAATGCTTTGAGATATTCACATTCTCTCTTCTCTTTTTTTTCTCTTTTTCGGCTCTCAGTTGAATCCTAGCTTGTTCATAAAGCACAGGAAGTCATTTCTTAAGCAAACACAAAACACAAAGATAACAAAGTAAGAAAGCAGAAGGAGAGGAAAAAAGGATAAATTAATCTAAAAAAAGTTATTAAACACACTGAAACCATTAACAAAAGAAACCAAGAAAAGAAAAAAACACAATGAAAAATGCCCAACCCCTTAGAAAAGAATAAAAAAATGTATAAAAAACAAAAGCAAAAAAATGCTAACAAAAGAATAACACAGAAAATATAAAGAAAAATAGGTACCAAGATACTCAATTAATGACTCTTTATGAAGACACACGCTACACCTCTAGGTGAACAAAGTATCAAGTTCAGCCAATGAAATATCTTCTGGTGTTCCAACCTCTTCCGTCAAGAATCCAGAACGGACAGTCTCCAACCACTTCATACTAATGGATGGCTCAACCGAAGTATCTGACATAATTGACTTGGTTATTGAGCTAACTGACTCCGCAGGACTATTGAAAGTATTCAGAGCAGCAGCTCTCAGTGCCGCAACGGCAGCAGCGGCACTGGGACTGTTAGCAATCGATTGATTTTTTGGTATTCTAGGAGTAGCTGCAGCTGCTGTCAAATGTTGAGTCTTTGGTTTCTTTGAATTAATGAAACTCATTGACTTGGATCTCTTACCTATTGACGAAGGAATTTTATGACCAACAATCATGGAACCACGTCTGTAGTAACCATTGTTGGAGTATATTTCATTCTCTTCTTCATCTTCATTAAACGCTGGGCGTAAAGTGTCATAGACATCACTTTCTTCATCATCAGACTCGGAATCGTGCAAAGCACTCAACCAATGAGAGCTTCTGTCTTCTTTCATTGATTTAGGGGAAATAGTAGAATCGTTCGTCTTTGAAGACTTGAACGAAGCTGAATTTAACCCACTGGAAGAAGCAGGTGCAGACTGTTGTCTTGAAGCAGATTGTGGGGAGCTGTCGTCGAATGATCCCATGTTTAATGAAGCAGTAACTGGAGCAGCAGAATATGGAATGGATAACTGAGGAATTCTTAAATCCAATGGAGAGTCAATGAATGGAGTTTTATTAGTCAAATCTAATCCAGCGGGTGAGACCCCTTGTGATGGGTTAGAAAATGAGAGACCTTGCATTGTACTGGAATCCGAAAGAGGAGTTGCAGATTTAGCAGATTTCTTTTGCTTTTTGGAATCTTTGACATCCTCAGCACCAATATCGGTTCTTTCAACACCATCCATAGGAGAATTAGCAGCTTCCAAAGCTCTTTGACTTTCTAAAACTTTTTGAACATATAGGTAATAATCCTTGGTTAACAAACCACGATAAACGTAAACCATTCTCTTTGGTGATGCATCTGCCCAATCTCTCGATAAAGCGTAAACGATAGTCTTCTCTCCCTTTTCAACTCTTTTCACGTAGGCATTCAGCTTAGCGGAAACCAAATTGGAAGTCTTTGATGATAACTTAGCCATTTCTGGGTGCTTTTCGGTTAAGATGTCACAGATCTGCTTAACGGTCATACCTTCAGTCTTTGGATCATGATCAAATAAAATTTCAAAGATTGCAAATAAAACATCATCATCCAGAGTTGAATGTGCCGAAGGCCTTGGTCTTTCTGCTTGAATTGGGACCGTGGTTGAAATACCGCTTGCTGTTGCCGCAGCACGATTTGCAGATTTGCTTGCCTTCTTCTCTTTAGCCTTATCTTTTTCTTTTTCTTTATCCTTCTTATCCTTTTTAGATGATGGTGAAGTCGGGATTGGTAAAACAGCTGTTGCGGCCGAAGTTGATTCAGTTGTTGGAGCAGTTATTGATGCATCTGGAGCTGGGCTGCTGGCAGTGACAGGAGTAGAAGAAATGGATGTGGATGGTTTGGCTAGGTCAGAAGTATCTAAAATGGAGGTAGCCGATGTCGAGGTGGTGGAGGATGGAGTAGAACTTCTTTCACTTGATGAAGGTGAATCTAGAGTAGTATGCTCAGTTTTATCCAATCCATTTGAAGGAGAATCTTGTAAATCGTGATATCTGTTCATAGAGCCGTTGAATGGAGTAACTGGGTTTGGAGCTTCAATTGGCTGAGGCATAGCAACTTCACTTGTCATGTTGTAGAGGTAGCAAATAGTAATAATAAAAATAAATAATAAATATATCAGTAAATCCGATAATCACAAACTAGTCGTTAAAAGCCTTAAATTGAAATATCGTTTTAAAGTAAAAGATTAACTTAATAACTTTTAAACTATAATCAGATGATATCAAAAGCTAGAAACGTGATGGAAACGATAGCAAAATATTATCAAGCTTTGAAATGGGGGATATCCGTCAAAGTTTAATCTTTTATCCTTTTTAAATCAACCTCTTAGCAAAAACACTTGCAGAGTAGTTGAAAACAAAAGATAACAGTAAACTCGGGTTCAAATTTAACACCAAATACAAAAGCTTGTAAATAACTTCTTCGACACTTTCAAAATAACAATTAGGAAGTATTTAATTTAATAAATACCTCGGTATTGTATATTAATGCCTAAAATAAGAAGAACAAAATTGATGTCTATATTTGTAACAAATAAGAAGTAACTTTGTAACTCTTTAATGAAGAAAACAGCAGAATAATCTAAATATTAGTATTTTAGGTCTCATTTGATCAAAAAGGAATCGTTAAAAAAAGTATATAGGTAAATAAACAACAACCTTATTAGGTGTGCTATTTGGGCAAGAAAAATGGTCTATATATTGTTCTTTCTCTTATTATAATATGGCATACCTACACGTTGCTCTTATTTGAAATAATCTATACTGAAATATAGTTTTCTAACTGATTAGAAGGGTTGACGAAATGAATGTCTGTGTTTTAATTAGCACTTTTGTTATATATTTAGAAAGAGTAGATTTTAAAGTTGCAAAACTAGATTACAAAGCGAAAAATTTTCAAAATGAAAATTTCCTGTGGGAAATCAGAAAGTCGCCAGGAAACCTACCGCGCTAGGGGGGAAAAGTGAACAGGGCTTCCTTCCGGACCTGCTAGAGGGCCTTGTGGCTGTGGGTGATGTTCCCCATGTAGTGAACATTAGGTCATAGGGACTCATTCCGGGAAGGCTGTATGAAATAAGTAGGTAGCGTGTAAGACCGGGCAATTAAGTACTGGTAGTAGAAATTTGATAGGCGAGAGGTTTATGTTCTTTGCATCTAAGTAACTGTCCGCTATCTTCGCCTTAGGAAGTTAATAGCTACGGTTCAAGATATGGAAGCAAGGAGGTGATTTGATCTACAAGTCACCACCTGAATTTCATATGTATGGATTGGTGAGATAAGCCAATCTGCGAAAACACTACGCTTTCACGTGGTCCTAAAGTGACTCTGGCATTTCGAATTGAGAAGATTTTTTTATGTAATTTTAGTTATCGATACTATCGGAAGAGTAAATTCAAAGAGCATAAAGACTGAACTCTGGCCCTGTATAGAGAGGGAAGTCTGGAAGTTATAATATCAAGGGAGGAGAAGAACTCCCTCCAACCAAAGTGCCGCTCCCATGGGTTTGCCTTGATTTTACGCAGAGCGCGCTTAAGATAAGGATTTTGAATCTTCGATCTATTATTGTGAAGTTTTCTTTTTAAACCTTCTAAAGCAGGATATTATGTAATACAAACTTATATGAGCTTAAAAAGTAGATTAGAACCCCTGATCTTTTATTAAATTCTTATAAAGTTATATAGTTCTATAAAGAGAGAAATCTGGCTTTATTTATATTGTTTAAGAATATATGTTAAGATCAGTTTATAATAAAAGTAAATGTTTCATAATGTATGTGTTTTAGAATCAAGTAATGTTTTAAGTAACATGAAACAAGTTAGAAGTGTTTCAAGTGAGTATTAATATTTATTCATGTTCACTTATGTAATAATCCCGATATTCCTGACAATTATCTCTCTGCTCTCTACTATTGTCTCTCGAGATCCTGTGATAGGAAATCCACGATACGGGAATGTTTGGGGAGGGCGGGTTATTAATCTCTCACTCCAGGAAAAATAAGTGTAAGGCATCAGTGGGTTTAGGTTTTGTAGATTTTCCTGGTGTGAGAGTTGGGTATATATCCTTGATTTATCGTTTAAGCGGAAGATGATTAGCAAATATGAAAAAGGAAGTCTGAAAAGGTTTTTGCTTGGGTTTAAGGTAGCAGCCGCTTTGGTACGGTACCACCTGGAAACTCATTCAAGTTTTAAACCCACCATTTTTCAGAATCTCATGCGGTGAGTGAAAAATCCCACACTACAATGAATTGTGGGGTATTCTTATTGGTAACATTTCCAGATACGAAAGAGTAGTGTTCATATTAAATATGTTCCCTAGTGGTGCGTCTGATCGCTTTTCTGCATCTTCAGGGCAATAAACCCGCAATTTTATCACGTGATTTAGTTATGTTTGTTAACCGGAACTTAAAACTGGGGTTTATTTCTTTAATAGAGGCATCAATATTAGGTCTATACTCTACCACATGCCTATGTGAAATTTCCTTCATCTTAATCTCTATCCTTATATATACAAATAAATGTACTTAATTTCAAATTTGCTGAAAATATTCCACTGATTTTTCAGTTCTAATAAAGTCATCCTCCCAATAGCTATCTAAGTATGGCTTTCTAATAGAGTCACCGTTTGGTGGAACATACCAGTAATTAATAGCAATATGAGTCTTGTTTCCGTTTTTATCGTCATCACCAAATGAAGTGACTTCATGGAACCATCCTGCCGGTAGGTATAACATTTGACCAGGTTGTAAATTAATCTTAATGTTAGGGGCGTTTAGTAACTTTGGGAATTTGTCATTTATCAAATTTTTCATTAAGCTAAGTTTCTTGTCATCCGATACTTCATCTAAGTGCAATAACGAAGGCGGAATTTTGGAAAAAGATGGGGGGTCCCTTTTCACTAGCCCTCGTTTGGCAAGCTGGGCGTGAACTGCACTCTCGGTCTCAATCACTTCTAGTAATCTCTTGCGTTCAGCTTTTGTTAGGGCTTTCTCGTTCTCTAATCTCCATCTAGCAATTTCTTCGATCATGGCACCATCACTTCGGATATGCTTCCAATGTGGAGAGTTTTCATCTCTTTTGTAATCAATTACCCCTGAGTTGAATATTTCATTGACTGATCCGACCAAGTAGAGGTTCTCTGCTTGGTCTGGAGAAAATAAGGTGAACCTTTTACGTCCGGCTACTGGGATATACAAATTGTCAGCATGATCATGGTGTAGTCCAGATGATGTTCCGCCTGGTGTGGGGATAGATCTTCCTAAGCCTAGGTTTTCCTTGTTTTTGCTAAACTTAAGCTTGGAATCGGTAGATGACCTTCCCATCCACAGATTTATTTGTTGTGGAACCAATAAATCAACTAATTTTGGTCTAAGAGATAGAATTCCATTCTTCTTAATCAAACCAGTTAAAGGCCTTTGTAAAAGTTCTTTCAATCTTTGAGAACCTTCTTCCACCGTTAGGACGCCACCTTTACAATCATTTGAGATAACCTCAGAATCATCTCCTAAACCTTCTTCATCATTGCTAATATTTTCTCTTTTCTCCCCATCAAACTCATCATTATCACTCCTATCTTTAGAATCATCAAAGCTGTCTTGCAACTCATCAAAATCATCTGCCAGATTATCTATATCAATTGAATCAAGATCAGAAGCGTTGTCATCAGCATCCTCAAATGGTGGTATTCCAGCAAATCCCTCCTCGTCCTCTTCAGAATCATTTTCTGAATCATGTGCTTGTAATTCATTTGCAACCTCATCTTCTTCATACTGAGTGGTCAAGTATAAGGAATTTTCGCCATGCTTTAGCTTTTCAACTAATTCCCCTAATGTCATATTTAGCCTATTTGAGCCGGACCCGTAACCACCATCAATCTTTTCTTCGACTTGTAAGGGCTGATCAAAATCTAAATTTTCAGTAAGTCTATCAAGTCTAAACATGTCAGCCTTAAAGTCAGGAATTATCCCTTCTATTATGCAGGGTTTTCTCTTCAAGACATAATCTTCTTGAAATTCTTTTTTCTTGATATCATTGATTGAAATGGTCTGTATTGTAGTCGTTGAACTTCCAATCTTAAATCCCAGATAGTTAACTCCATTATCTTCGGTTTTACTTTGCTTCTTGATTCTTTTTTCATCTGGTTGAGATGTCATGTTCTTGGTCCTCGTTCTCTCGCTCATCAAAACTAAGGTGCAATGAATCTGATCAATGAGTCTGTTTTTTCTCTCTTAAGGAAATTTCCGGGGCTTGAGATTATGAATGGAAACTTTTCCAATTCTGTTGTCACTGCTTTAAAATTTGCTTTCAGAAACCGGCAGCTAAGTCTAACAACACTTCCAATCACTTGTTAATGTGTCTGAAGATCGGAGAACCATTATAGTCCTCGGCCTTTTGCTAAATTAATTATGGTGCCACTTTTACACAGCCCTTGTTCTGAGCTCTCAACTAGAGAGGTTGGCTGTATCTGGTATATACTGACATTGCTGATGACATCAGTGTCCCCCAAACTGATAGAGAATTATCAGATCGTAGACTCTAGGTTAGGCTTTCATTTTGACATACGTAACAAGACACTATTCTTTTGGAGAGACGAAATGAATCTATTTTGTGATAAAGTTGCGGACGTCATATACTTACCGTTTGTATACTCGATGTATGTAATACTGATTATTTAACATGTCTAGTGTAGCGTGGCATTACTATCCCTACTTATCTTGCAATCGGAGACTAAAAATCAAGTCCCCGTCTCTGACGGTCTGTATTATTGATAAACTTTAAAGAGTATTTATCTCTTACCACCAAATTTCACCACTCGTAGATTAGAACGGCTTTAGCCCATACAAGTAGAGTTTATATATATATATATGTATGCAGTCATATGTACTGTGTACGCATAACTGGTGGTCAATTGCCTACCCATCATTCCTTGTTCAGCCCCCATCCACCATCCTGCCCATAAAGCTTGTAAATATTTATTACATCGAGCGAAACTTAACAAAGCCTGGGCGGCAGAGCTGTTCTGCATTTCTTGGATTCTAGTTTAGAGTTTTTATTGTTTCTTCTGAAGAATGCCAATTTGATCCTATTCGTCTCCTTTCTTTGGTTTCAAAAAATGTAGTAGTAGATGAGGCTTATGTTCAATGGCTTTGGATTTATCACTTCCATATGGTATGTCATTTCCTGACATAAGCATCCTATATTCTATAGGCAGAAGAATTGATGCTTCTTAGATAACCCCTACACCATTGTGATTGTTCATTCCAAACCTAAAAGGAGTAACAAGTCCTCCCAAAAATATGGGTATGTGTATTTCCATGCATCCGTTTTGGGGAGAGCAAGTCCAATAGGTGCCTATTTCGAGAGAGCTTAGAACTACGCTCAATTTTGGGTTATTCGGCATCTCTTACATTGAGGCAGTTAAGCTAAGGCTACACCCTGTGGCTGTTCTAATCATGAAATTGTTGAATATGAAGGACCTTCTTAATCTAAAAAGAGGATCAGCGAAAGTTTGCTTGCAATACTTATAACTTCTAGTAACGAACTAAAGAGCTAGAAAGTTGAAACTGGAAAAAAATGATGGAATTTGAAGTGATCTATCTGGTGACTATATTTTTCACCACGAGATACAATATAGGCTGCACTCCTTAAATTTGCTATGACTTCAACTTTTTGAAGCACCATCATAAACGTATTAATTGTTCCCAGTTAAGAGAATGACAATCTAGCAATTGCACGGCGGGCAGTACTAATGATATAGACTACACAACAATTAGAATATTAGGGCGAGAAAAAGAAAAATAAAGCACCAATTAAACAGATTAAAGGGACACAATCTGGGTCAGATTTTACGAATTATTTACGAAATCAGGCTCAAGCACTTCATCAGCAGTATGCTGTCACCAGACTAAGAACCCCTTATATATCATTAAAACAATAAATTAATGAAGAAATGTTTATTCCTAAGACATCGGCATGTATGCACTACTTAGTTTAGAAGTGTAATATTGATTGGTTTGCATAGTTTAATAATTTGTCTCCGGATTTAACGATGACAGTTAATATTAAGAAAAGAAAGAATGTGACTAACCAATATCTGTTTAAGAAAAGAATGCTTAATCTGACACACAAGAAGCCCCCTTTGGTTGGCTTAAGAGTATTTCTTGAGGGTGAGCATAAAATTAGATTCCCAAGCCTTCAATTTATTCGGAATCTCCCTCTTAAACTTTCAATGGGGGATTGCCTAAAACTACTAAGAATTTTCAGGATATTATCTTCGTGCTACAAAATTATCTATGTCGTATGAGGCGCATGATGAGCATGAAGAGAATGTGGGGAGCGTCTAAGGACAGCATAGAGTTATCTACAGGCACCATAGATCACGTAATGCCCACCAAACAATTATACCTGCGTGACATAATCACTTCTAAATTTCACAAATCCCTCGACCTGCACAAAAAACTGCACCAGTATGACATAAGCAATTTTCCCCACCTCTGTTACCATACATTACCGCAGCAGTTAAATTACTTACTACTACAGCAACTAAATTCTATCTTCTACTACTATAAGAATATCTCTTTCTTCTTCTACTTACTTCTTCATCTGATTCTTTATCCTATCATGGTGCCACCGATTGAACAAGTCTTTGAGAATAGAAATAAGCTAATTACTTCTGTTCAGCGGCATGCCCTGTCTCGTAGAATTCACGCTCCGAATTACATAACTGGTTGTGTGGGTATGGGAGTTGCAAAATTTTGGGGAGTCCCTAGGGGGACAACAGAATTCCCTAGGGGGACAACAAACTTAGGTAATACATTATGTAACAACAAAATGACATAATCAACTGTACCATAGCATGACGTAATCAGTTTTGTCCACCACTCCTTTACCTTACTTTACCGCAGAAAACACGTCACCTTTTACTACAACAACTACTTTCCATCCTCCACTACTACAAGAATATCCCCTTCTTCTTGGAATCTAGTTCTTCATCTGATTCTTTATCTCATCTTTTATCCAATTTTTTATCCAATTTTTTACCCTATCATGGAGCCACCAATGGAGAAGGTCTCTGAAACCAGAGATGAGCTAATTACTTCAATACAGCGGCATTCCCTCTCTCATGGCTACGTTTTTACCACCATATGTATAGTAAAAAGGTTAGTGGACAAAACTGATTACGTCATGCTATGGTACAGTTGATTATGTCATTTTGTTGTTACATAATGTATTACCTAAGTTTGTTGTCCCCCTAGGGAATTCTGTTGTCCCCCTAGGGACTCCCAAATTTTGATTCTGATTATGTCATGGATCCATACCTTTTTGTATGGGCATTACGTAAATTTGCTGTGTCGGTACTAAAGTCTGCTGTGTCCTCACCAACTCCCAGAATGTGGCGATAGATTACGTCGGGTTAGATTTTCATGGCTGAGTGAATTCAGAGTTGCGCTTTTCGTGAAGGAGTATATATAAGCTAGGAGAGAGCTATTTTTATGGTCTTTATATCACATTTTATGTACATTCTTCTTGTTTCCCTTTTCTTCTCCAACAAGTTTAATGATTTTTCACTGTTTAACAAGAATTAAGCAATTTTCTATTAATTTATAGAACCTGGCTTATGGATATCTTAAATAACCATCAAGGTTGGTCTTTCCCCTCATCATTAACTTACGTAACTTGTAATTACATTACGGGAAGCCCTAAGGACACCCCAGACTTCGCTACTTGCACCACAAATTTACGTATTTTCTCATATTATATAGTAAATAATGCAGTATCATGACATAGTCAATTTTGCCCACCATAAATTACCATACACATTAGTTGTTGCACCAATGGTATTAACTTATTAATATCGCACCTACATTCTGTCTTGCACTACTATAAGAATATCTCTTTCTTCTTGTAATCTAGTTCTTTATCTGATTTTCTATCCAATCATGGAGTCACCAATGGAACAAGTCTTTGAGCCCAGAGATAAGCGAATTACTATACAGCGACATGCCCTTTCTCATGGCTACGCTATTGCCACTGCATGTATCGTAACGATGGTGGGCCAAATTGATTAAGTCATGATACCGTATTATTTACTATATGATAACAAAATATTACAGAACTTGCCGTGCTAGTATAAAAGTCTGTTGTCTCCCAAACGATTCCCGACATATTCTCAGAAAATTATGTAATCAAGATACAAGCAAAAAAACGGCGCTCGATGCAGATATCCTGCATTGTTTAATGTACCTTGGAAGTATTATTTAGCACAGTAAGCAGATGCTGTACTCCCAATTCTTATTAGATCTCTTCATGCAGGTTGACGCGAGGTACTGTTCAGTTTTTATATGTAGTGGAAAAAGCTTCCATGCAATTTTATTGAATGGTAAGGGGGCCGGAATGACATCCTTTCGACTGTATATGTCTTTCCATCTAGGCATTGATTGACATTGCAGATCTCAAAGAACGCAAATATGAATACGTTTCGATGTTCATTCGCCTCTATGGTTAATGTGATTAGGAAGTGTCGTACTGGCTCTCGACTTAAAGAAGATAAAGAGCTGGCTTTACTGATTTTTGCCCTTTTTCCAGTGATTTAATTTGTTACCTTCTAAGCAAAAATTGCTGTAGTTCAGTTTGGAAAAGAGATCTAGTAAACTCATTATATCTAATAAGTTTGTGGTTTAGCTTTGAAGATAAGGCCTGAATCGATATCCGCCTGTCCATAACGTGGCTATAGAACAGTTGGTTTTCCAATCAAGGAATTGTGCTTCATCCGAAGATTCGGTTATCAGGTCCTCTTCAGAAGGAGTAACAGGAGCTTATGAAGCCCTTCATTGAAAATAGCGTCCACAAGAGGTATTACTTCTTATTCGAAGTTGTATCTAAAATGGGATCTATGTTTCAGGCCTTCCCTTTGTTAAAGATAACGCCTACTGGGATAAGCACATCTGTAGAAAACTTGTTATAATGAACATGAAAACCTGAACAGCGCCATTAACAGTTTCATCGCATAAGAATAAAGAACGCTTTTGAGACGCAACTTGGCTGATCATCTGTATCACTCGAACCTCTGGGTAAATATCGGATAACAGTTATTGTAAAACTTGTTAGTTTACTCCTTCAGTTAGCTGCCTCACAGATTTATTGTGATTTATATGATTTCAATTTGCTCTGAGATGCACGGAATCTTAAAAGGATAAAAATAGATCCCGTGTAAGGTTGCCTTTCAGAATTAGTCTATATACTACGGAAATCTTGGAATTCCAGATCCCTACCATGCGATTCCCTCGTGTTCAATAAGGTTGAGTTGCATGGCACATTTTAGTGAGGCAAGTTCTGGTGATTATTGCACATATTCAGATGAACTGTTTAGCTCCAATTACTTGTTGAATTGGAAGTATTCAACAGAAAGAATGTATATAGCCTTCTCCATTTTACAGGAAAGAAGTTCTTTCACAGGTTATGAAGCTTGAGATCTATGCTAGAATATAACTTGGTTGGTGGATTCTAAACAATTCTGTGAAGAGGAACGAAATTCAATAAGTCCCCCCACTCCTTCCCCCTATACTCCCCTCTCTACTTCTTGTTCGGCTTCCATATACGATACTAATCTGTGTGCACCCTTGGAATTTTACAAGTTGTGGTGATGCAGAGTATTAAATAATACATAAATTGTCAATCCCACGATTCGTGATCCGTATAGCTTTGTGTAAATTATGTCTTTCTAAGTCTTTCCCCAGTGCCATGATGTTATTCGGATCGTTAGCCAGAGGAATTTTAAAGCACTTTGCTTGGAGCTAGGTCGAGGTTTACAACAAAGAAGTTTCATTTAATTGTTATATTAGACCGTTATTTTGCTATCATGCGTATTAGAAACATCTGCAAATGATCTTATTCTTTGATCTGCTCGACATTTCGGACATGATTTTCATCTGAAGATAAAGTCTGTATAGAGAGTAAAGTACGTAAAGCTTCACCATTAGAGCCACCTTGGAGCCGGAAACGGCACTGAGGCTGGTTTTAGGCCAAAAAGCTATCAGTAGTGCGGCGGGTAACTTACTTTACATTTTTCAGCGTTTATGTACGAGATCCATAAGCTAAAATTTCTCTGGATACGCCGCATCCAATCTTGGAGGGAATAACCAATACCAGAACTACTTACCCACGGGTTTGTTCTGGGGCCTACCTGGCCTTCAACAGGACAGGACGTCTATAAATGGATGGGAATACTATAGATTGTATAACGGAGTAATATGGCGTTCAGGAATAAAGGTTAAGTTGTTTGATGATGATTAGAAGATAATTACCACCGGACACAGTAGAACAAGAGTAGATAATGGAAATGGTTGAAGTTTATAAGTCGTTGAAACTAACTTTACGTCTGACGGTTGGCCTTACTCTTAAAACTAAAAATAGCAAATTAATCTCTAAAAGGGGGGGTTCTTGAAGAATAGGAAGTAACCAACTGCAACAATCCAAACCAGTGATCTGTGGGTGTTGCTGGGAAGCTTGATTTTCATCTGCCTGATTCATAACCGAATCATCACTAGTTTCAAATAGAGTGGTAAGTTATAAATAAAAAAACCACAAGGGGATCCGATATCAGAAAAGTTTATCGCGCTTATTTGTCAGATATAAACAGTCATAAATAACTGTTTTCCATGTAAGACGACGAGATTCTAAGTGAGGCACGATAGGCAACTGAGTCTGGTTTGCATATTACTATGAGGAGAAGAATCTTAAGAAAGACATCACAAATATCGTACAAATCTCTCGATATAGGGCCATGTGATCAAGATACAAGAATGTGTTAAATTGAGTCTCATGGAAAGCCATAAGCCATGTACACTGATCAGATCAAAATACCATTATATATTCTTGCATATGGTTCGGGAAATAGTTTGAGCCTCGTTAATTCCGGCGACTCTGAAGTGCTTAGATGAACTGTCTTCGCATCCGAATCCTTTTGTTACTCGCAATTTAAGACCTGAAGCGTAAGTGTATTGTTTCACTCATATTCGAGGGAGGGGAGAGTGTTAACTAATTATAGGTCATGATTTCGAAAAGGTAAAAAAAACTACTTAGACAATGTAGATTCCACAAAGGTATTATGAGCATGAATAGTTCAGTAAATGCTATGGCACTAGATTGCCTTCCTGCAGATTGTAGTCAAAGAAAGGTGAATAACCTATAACTAGAGATTCATCAAAATATAAGAAAGGTCATTCAGCTTGACAATTGGTTAGATTAATACAAGCTGGCAAAAATCGCAAGAATGTAGTCTGCCTTTTTATTCCAGTGGCACAGTAATTCGAGGATCCTCAGATAAATCAATGATATTGCAGGCAATTATATACAATTTTGTGTATAATGGTAAAAGGAATCTGCAATTGTTCTGAATAATAACAGTATGGTCGGTTACCAGGCTCCAGCTGAAAACCACTCGTTGAATGGGATCGCTGCTTTTAATGCCTTCCAACATTAGTCAGTTCAAAATTCCCACAAGACCTCTGAAATGGGGAGCTTACTGTTTCTGGGAAAATTAAGTGTGGGGGCCTCCCACAAGTTGAACGCTAGGTTTGAAGGTCTTAGTTGTTTACATAAGCACATGAGATAAAGGTATGGAAGTAGAGGCTTAAATAAATACTCGTACTATTTGTAACGTGTGTATAGAGAAACTAGAGTTTATGTATTGATTCTGTGGTCCGCTAATACTAACGATACTGGCAAAATGTCATGTCATGTCATCCCATCTATGGTTGGTACTGGTTCTCTATTACCCAACAGAAGATATCGCACCTCAATTCTTATGTTGCGACCAGGACCGATTAATCTTTTAGATTTTGAGTTTTCTTATTTTAATTTACTATACCTCATTAAGTAACTGAACGCTGTTCGATTCACTATCAAGTGAATTTATGGGGTCCGGTTCTATTCAAGATCTGCTTTTGCATATCTTCTATTATTACCACCTCTACTTGCAATTTCAACAGCAAAACATAATAAATAAGAATTGAATGGCGATCCAAAGATTTTAAATTGAGGTGATTCATTCCTTGCAGGTTGACCATGGATAGAGTATAGATATCAGGACAAAGTATTACAGTTTGTCCCGGAAAATCGAAGCAATTGGAAATATGGGCTTATATAGTGAGTAGACTTTATATAGTGAGCGAAGTGCATGCACAGGGAATTTTTATTCGAGATCGGCCAGAGTAATACTTTTTTTAGTGTTAATCTTAAACCTTCACCTGCAGATCTGCGCATAATTAAAGACTGATATAGGTATCTGGAGATCAAGTAATGATTTTAAGATGGATTTAAAGAAATACCTATTTCGATCAGGTTGATTTGAGATTGTTATTGTATTGTTTCTTGAAAAAACATATAAAAATATGTACGGTTGGTTCAGCAGTTTATAAAATAGGAAAGGTTGATGACTGGAATTGAAGATAGCCAAGAAGGTTGAATGTCTGTGTAGATTAGTTTCATGTACTCGTGATATTTACGGTTCATTTCGAGGTTGGAAACTAAATACAAATAAAATACACCAGTAAACGACGTCTAGGTAGATCATACGTGTATATACTGAGAAAGATATGAAATTTGGGGTATAGAGTGTTACAAATAATGCGTACAGTATTAGACGGGCCAGAAAGCGTAACCCTCAAAAACCTCCCAGTTTGGACAGTGCAAATCAGTACAAATAATACAGATTACCGATAACAAAGAGTGTCAATATTGAAGAATAGGATAGCAGTTGCTACATTTCTTTCAATCAAAATTAGGAAGTCCCTATTATGTTTCCCAAAATGAGAAGAGAAACGTGTACGAGTGTCTCTCCATGGATGCAGATACAGTTACGTGCTGTGCAGAGATCTAATATTGTGAGGTTGGTGCGACTTGTATGTGGCTTGTACGTTGCCGTACTCTGGCTTCAGGGAAGGGGTGGTGGAGAAACAGTGGTGGAGTCGGAGATGCAAAAGACAGAAGACAAAAAAAGATGAGCAATAGCTGCAGTCAATCGAAGAGGAGTAGTAGGACTTGGGATAGAAATTTGCAAGAATGGTTGAAGATCTAAAAACTGGAACGTAAGGAGGGCCATAATATCGGAAACAGTAACCTATCCCTCTTAACAGAGATGTTTCCACTCAAAGAATGTGAGTGCACGGGCCAGCTCAGAGGTGACCACGGGGCCTTTTACTGCTCTGTACAGTACACAAATGAGCTCACGCACGCGCAAGCAAGGAACTGCCACCTGTGGGACGCAGTGTGGTCTAATCTCCCGCCCCGGTGGGAAAGCAACAAATGCAGCTGATGGGAATAGACCTCAATCCCAGGCTTTTTTGGCTTGGGCTTGGGCATATGCATCCACCGAAACAAATTCTCGAAGGCACTACCCAAATTCTTTCAGCGTTTTTTCACATTTTCTCCAGTACAGGTCTATAACCCTCTAACCTAGCTATAAAATACTTTTGGTTTCCTATCTTTTCTGATTCCTCCATCTCTCTTCCCTATATTTCCACCTTTCCATAATATATTTATATTTATATTTATTTATATATTAACCTTTCCACCTTCATCAGTTTCATTTTTTGTCATTCCGTCTTCAAATATAATTCTTTCTATTCCTTTCAATTCTAGCTCTTGTGATTCGTGGTTCTCTTCAGTTGTACTATTTCCATCGTTTAAAGTTATTACTGTTTGCTTATCTCCATCACAGCTCGACATCTCTTGTCTTCATTGTTTATAACTCAATTGAATTTATTATTTCTGTACCCGGATCTTACCAATTCAATAAATTTCATGCAAATAGTTTTGGACCAAAAAAAGAGTGCATTTCCTCCCCTTTCACTTTTTTGAACCGTTTCAAGACTTTTATCAATTATCTCCAGAAATTATCAATTTGGAACCTATGAGCTCATTTTCAAATTAAGTATTCTGTTTCGATTGATTAACGTATATTTGTATATATTCATCTACCTTCACACATATATTCGCATCATAGCTTTTATTGAAGATCATTTATTCAGTTTTTTTAACAAAAAGAACATAGATTTAACCTGAGCGTACTGCATTCTCCCCTTTTTATTATACCTTCGGTTTCATTGCATTTTTATTTATTATCTTAGCATCATTTTTTTGTTTTCATATCATTCATATTTTTTTTGACTTTTTTTGTACTTACACATTTGCATCTTCATTACTTGATTACATCGCTGTTTACGATCCCTTACATTTAGCATTATTCAAAATTATTTTTCCAACAAAAAAAGACTCAAAAAAGGACACATTATCATTTTTTTACAGAAAAGAATTAAAATCAAACCAAAATCAAAGACATTATGACTACTATCACAAAAGTTCAAGACCATAGCAGGCAACAAAGGCCCAAAAATGAAGCTGTTATTCAATTTATGGAAAGA
This sequence comes from Ogataea methanolica, assembly GCA_001600755.1. NCBI lineage: Eukaryota > Fungi > Ascomycota > Pichiomycetes > Pichiales > Pichiaceae > Ogataea > Ogataea methanolica. Next base: position 2,862,000 of record BCKW01000002.1, read on the forward strand.
CGCACTCATCAGTCAATCATACAAGAATACAAAGATGACATTCATGACCACATATTTGCTCTAGAATTAGCTTTAGAGCAAGAGCCAATTCCTCAGCCTTTACAAAGAAGTTTATGCATCGTTAGAAACTCTCTTCTGAATTCTATTTTTGATGTCAAAGAAAAGTTACGTTGGTCCTTTGCTACCTTTTCATTGGCTGCCAATCTAATCGATAGGTATACATCGATGGTGGAGATCAAAGAACCTGATTATAAGTTTATTGGCTACTGTTGTCTTTGGATTGCCTCTAAATATAACGAAAATAAGCCAAAGGGCAAATTAATCGATGCTTTGATTAAGAGAGCTGGTTATGATATCTCTAGAAAGAAGGAATTTTTAACTTTAGAGTTCAGAATCTTAAGCACAATGAAGTGGGATTTATCATACCCAACTGCTGATTCTTTCTTAGATATGTTCATCCACAATTCGCAACCAAACCACTTGGAAAGAAAGACTGGTTCGTTATTCTTATGTGAATTAGCTCAGTTTGAGAAAGACGTTTGTTTCAATTATTCTGCTAGTTCTATTGCTGCTGCTTCCGTGATGCTAACAAATATTGCTGTTAATAACCCTATTGGCGCTAATAGTTTCAATCACGACTTTGACGAATTAGAAAGTTTGCTACTCCAAGCTACTTTATCTATTCATATCTCAGTTAAAGTCAAATACTTCGGTAAGGCTGGTGTTCCAACTAGTAGGGTCGTTGCTAATCTGATTGATATGGCTACTTCTTTGAATAAGAAACAAGAACTAGACTCCCTCTATAATGCTTACACAAACCAAAGCAGTTCTCCTGCTCAAGAATTCGTTATTTATTCTGGATTACCACTATCTCCAATTGCATCTCCGACTCATCATCAAGTTGGTAGCCATCATCGCCACTCTCATTCTAGATCACAATCAATTACTGCTCTAAGATCACTTCATCTCGAAACTTCAAAGGCTGTTGCATCATCATCTGGCATATCTGCCATTCCAACGCCAGGCACCACACCAACTGCTTCTACCTCTTTTCTATCGTCTATTTCTTCTGCTTCGTCTGGATCTTTGTACTCAGGTGCCTCATCGAATTCTTCTTCCTCCACCCCCGCCACGACCACTTCTATATGTGGGTCACTAATTCCTTCTCATATCTTAAGTACCTCCCAACAGGTGGTTACTCCAGTTCAGCTACATTCCCAATTCCAAATTGCTAGTAAGTACAACTTCCCTAACTCTGTCGGATCGTCCATGTGCTCTGCTGGTTTCCTCTCCACCGTTCCTCCATTAGTTCCTATTTCAACTACAGTTACTAATGAAGAGTACAATGATGGTAGAACTTTAAAAAGAAGAAAGTATCAATCGATTGGTTGACTCTACCATTTTTACCACTACAATTGTTATTTCTAGTTGATTTATTGTGCCATTTTCTGCTTTTTGTTAGACTGAGTTGTTATATAGAAGGATTTTCATCTCAAGTCTTAGCATTTTTGTTACTTATTATCCGTGTTATAGTTTGCTTATAAACTTGTTGTTCAGCTTGCCTTTTTCCTCGTACTGTTTTGTTCCCCCCCTCCCCTTTAACCACCTGCTTCTGTTTTCATTTTATATTTTGTTTTTTAGTTTCTTTTACTTTTTATGAGCTTCTAGGCTATTTTATGTTCGTAGCTTTATTTTTATGTTATGGTAGGCACTTATCCAATCAACAATATTACCAAATTTCATACAAAGTTCATATAATTCACCATCGAGTGATAGTAACGATATAAAATCTCTATTTTGAATATAACTCAAATTTTGGCTTAATTCTGATTAAGCTTTTGATTGATAGCAGCAATTTCTTTTAACTTTATTCCACCTGAAATTGCTTTTCATAGCTGCCATCATAAAAACGGAGGAAGGGTGGCAGTGATACTGGCAGGGGGAAGGGGGCTCTGCATGCGAAAACTGAAGGTCTTTTAATTTGGGTTTGGTTTTGGGCTGTCATATATTGAAGCCAACGGTAGTTACGAGTAATGTTATTCAAAGCTTAGCTATTCAGTTTGATATTTCCATATATATTTTATCCTTTGACTGAATATTTGCAGAGATCAGAGCATTTACTTGAAAGGGCACTTAAGTTAGAATGTTTAAACTGTCTCGCAGGAGTAATTTTTTGTGGCAGGAAAGCAGCAGCTGGCTCGGCCGATTCGTTGTGGAGGTGGCGGTCTGGCAGTAGGCAAGGCATTTTTTCTAATAACTTGTACATAAGTAAAAAAAAATGATTATGGCTATTGGGGCTGTTTTTATTAATCTTTTAGGAGCTGCTTCACATTTCAACTTTCTGTATCGGTGAAATCAAGAGGATAATGTAGAGAGTAAGCCTGTTCACCGATAAGTCGGACAGCGCACTGTCCTTCATTTCGGCTCCAAGTAAAGGGGGTTGAAGTGAGTGGTTATTGCAAATACCTTTTAGCGTGCATTACGATGGGCTAGGCAAGACGTTACTGAAATCGACTCCTCGCGAATCTAACTAATATCGCATGATGTGTCTCTTGTACGGAAACAAGAAATCGTAGATCTGATCTCTGATCTGTTCAATGTATTAGGTAATGAGATGGAACTTTGCCCTTCTTCAACTGGCCATTCACACAAAAACATGTGAATGGGTTTGTGTGAAATATATATATTGTCAAAAAATTCAAGCCCTGTTGCTCCCAAACTTTCGTATATTCATGACATAGAACTTACAATTATTAGATTATCAAAAGGAGAAAGAGCTTCTACTTGTTACAGCCTTGGGTGAACGGAAACTGTGAGATGGGTAATCTGAAAAACCAAGTTGTAGTGCTCAGAGTAATGCTGACGGGTATAGAGCTTGGCATCGGTGTCTGGTGTACTCAGTAGTGTTTCACTGAAAGTCTAGATATTAGTTTCTCGCAAGGGTGAGTTTCCTAAAGTAAACCCAACAAACTGAATTCCAAGTATTTGGATATAGATAAACGCTATTTTAAGGCTCACGTGTATACTTTGTTTGTTAAACGGAGGTCCATTAGTATACGAATGAGTAGATGGGTGGAGACTAAGCAAATTGACATTCATTTGAGTAAGAATGATGCATTTTCGTGACGATTCTCAGCTGAATATGCATGCGCTCTAAAAATAAACCTATCGAAAGCTGAAGTCTCGAACAGTGTTTTGAAACTACTTTTGAAGGAGGGCCGACGGATTACCTAAAACTAATCTGCATTAGCAATATTCAGGCTTTGTAGCTTTGAGATCCCAGATACAGTAGCCAACTAACTCATTTATAGATTTCGAATGTATGTAAGAATAATAATTCAAGTCATTGTTGGCAGCAAAAGTCTATAGATCTGAGCTAAATGCCAAATTTCCAGATTGGGAAACTAATTTTGGGGTCGACAAATATATATCATACTGGGAGACGAACGATTCCTGTGATGGCCTTGCTGCCTCGATCCTATTGCCGAAAACCGAGGGAGAAGAGGGCCAAAGTGAGACTTTTGCCGAAGGCTACACCATGAATCTACAAGTAGTCGGACTTCACCAGTAGTAAGAGGGTAGTATTCCAAATTAATCTCTTATTTGATAAGAAAGCATATTATCGAAAAGCGACAACAATTAGCTACTGCAAGAGTGAGGATTCATGTTTGTAAGATTAAGGAAACTCCGTTGTGGTAGCGTTTTAAGAGCCGGTGAGTGTCCCTGTGTAGGATACCGTTCTTTTACTTCTAGTTTGAGGGAGACCAGTTTTGTTAACCACATAGGGGTTGAGGATACAAATCAGAAATGAATTTTATAAAGAACTAAAAGCCTCTTGAGACTGTCTTTATTTGATGCGTTTGGATAAAGCAAACAGTGTCATGAAACACACATATTATAACGCAATATATAGACTGCATAAAGGCAAAAGTTAAGTTACACAAACAATGCTTAAACATGAAATTTGATATGAGGTCGATTTTCGGCTACAAATGAGCTACCAAATGCTGGATAACTTTCAGAGCAAGAAGAGCTGAGAGAAACGGATTCATAGGAAAAGGTTTCTCAAAAGCCAATATCCTACGTACGAATCAAAGGTATGGAGCTGTGTAGAGAGATAAAGTTAATGGGATAAATCAAAAGCTAAAAATTGTTTTCAATCAAACTTGTCATTGGGAAGCAACAAGCAAAATTGTATTATATCATGGCCAAGGTTCTAATTCTATACTTCGAAGGAGTTTCTGTGGGTGTTGGAAAGGTATTTAGCGCTTGAAGCCAGTAAGTCTACAACAGAAACACTTTTTGCATGTCCACATAAATACCGCCCTTATTTTCCATATCAGAAACTGGAATTGTTCTAAACAGAGCAGTACCACAAATTAATAATTGGTACCTAGTTTCGTGAATAGCTAAAATCTGCTTTTGGGAGGCATTTGAAGGCGGCACCAGCCTTTGATAAATTTCAGTAGAAATGCAATTAGGTTCAGATCGCACGCAGAGAAAAAAAGTTTATCTTTTTTGAGGCTAATCATGCATGGCCATTATAAGAAGTTAATTTTGCTTTTTGGAAGATTATTATGCTCTTAAAGCTATTTGAGATTTGAATATAGTTATGAAAGGATTTAGAGGGTATTAATGTATGTGTATGTATTGAGAATATTGCAAAGTAATATCTCACAGTCCCAGAAAAAATGGGTTCTGGAAAATGTTAATACTTCTGGCAAAATGAGTGTGTTTGGCTTTCATTTTCTAGAGGAGTCATAAGTTTATGCTTCTCCTACTTCATTAAGAGGTAGGCATATGATGTGTACTGAGCACAACCTGACCGCCTCCCGTAGTTTATACAATCAAAAATAAAGGTTATCTCCATCTTCCTCCCTCACTCCTTCCTCAACTAGTACTGGCCAAGATTTCAATAAAATGGAATGTCAGATGACAGACATGTTATTGTGGCTCACTGGCTCAGTTTAAATGTCTTGTGAGCGAAGTTACGTAAGGCCATATGAAGGGGGCAAAGATTTTTTTAGGTCTCAGATTCTGCTCTCTTCTATATGCAATGATTTAAGATGCTTGGTATCAAACCTTTGCAAATAGCATATATCAGGACTATATACGCCTCGAGGCAAACTCTTCAATTATACTCTGTTATGCATAAACCAGTATTGGCTCAATTGGAAGCCTATTTTTTACCAACCAATTGAGCTTAGTCTAAAGAAGTATCTAGTAGAGATGTTGATATAACTTTAGGTAAATGCTAGTCTTTTGCTAAAGCGTGAGATAAGATGATTCTCCAGCTTTAGGGTCACATATAACCCTGATGTCATTTCTGGCTACTCTATATACGAAAGCCATTACACTTGGACAACCTTTCCTTGATAGAAGACTCATATTCTGTTATACGTACCCACTTATCTATTACTATACTATTGAAAATCTATTCCTAATGTTTAATATTACTATCGCCTTTGGCAAGTTTTTCAGTCTCATGATTTTTTTATTACACTTATACAATGAGATGGCCTTAAAGATATAGAGAAGCTAAGGCTCTTCTTATTTATAAATGGGTAATATCATTTCGAAATCGACTAAACAATGAGCTCTGAAACTATCGTAGGTGTTAAATTGTAAATATGGAAAACGGTTGCCAGTCTGTAGAAACATTTATATTTTCAAGGTTCCCCCAAGTTAAGCAAACTTTGAAACTAGGCTGACACCGACACATATATACAAGACTGGACTCCCTGATTCATAATAGAGAGTGACAGTCTCAAGACGGGGTATGTCAAGGCGGAATGTGCTTCTTAGAAAATTGGATATCTAATACAGATAAATCAAAACTTTGTTATTAATTCTGTGGCATCTGGTAAATAAATAGTAGGCCTAGTATGCATTGCAGCCACTGGTATTACCGAATACCTTAATTCGACGGATGTTTGATTCCAGTTTAAAACAAAGTTCAAATCTGAGGAAAATCTTACATTTAATTAGCTCTTTCTCTCAATTATATAAATGTGCGCATTTCTTCTATTAATTTGACAGGAATACACATTTTTGAAGTCTTTGAGCATTGTGTATATCCTTATATGCAAGTTATATAGATAAATAAATATGCTGGGTATACTATATATTCCCATGTATGTATCGTATCTTGTCTCGATAACAAAGAGGTTAAATCTCCCAATAAGTTTGGACGAAGGCCTATTACGCCAACCCCATTTGTCCAACAGGCGCGCCCCATAACTTATAGAATTATTTTATTGTGATATTTCATTATCATTCGATGCGTAGTTATCATTCCATAAACTTGCTTATAGCTTCTTTATAATTCAGAATTGATATTCCACAAGGAGGGAAAATATAACATACCAACTGCTTCATTATATCCCAATGTCTTCCAAACTCTCATTACGATCGTGGGTGAGATATTACTCGAGCCCCGCAAGGAAAGGTGAGGTGCAAGTCAGAAAATTGCTTGGTAGACCTTCAAACAATCTAACTAGTGGCATTGTTGGTTTAGCCAACGTAGGTAAATCTACTTTTTTCCAGGCTATTACTAAGAGCACATTAGGTAATCCTGCCAATTATCCATTTGCGACCATAGAACCTGAAGAAGCAAGAGTTTTGGTTCCTTCAAGGCGTTTAGATAGGTTAGCACAATTGTATGGATCTAAGAGAAAGCTTCCTGCCGTGTTGAAGATCTTTGATATTGCAGGTTTGGTAAGAGGTGCTTCAGATAACAAAGGTTTGGGAAATGCATTTTTAAATGATATCAGAGCAGTCGACGGTATTTTCCAGGTTGTGAGAGCATTCAGAAACGATGATATAACGCATATTGAGGGAAATGTTGACTCTACTAGAGACCTTTCCATCGTTCAAGACGAGCTGCTGTTGAAAGATATGGAGTTTATCGAAAGCGCTGTTGAAAGATTAACTAAGCAACTCAGAAATGCCAAGTCCAAGCAAACACATGAGGCTGCTCTTTTAAAAGTTGAATTGGATACCTTGAACCTTGCTTATRACCTTATTATGGACGGTCAAAGAGTGATAAATAAAAAAGACTGGACGAATGATCAAATTGACGCCCTGAACGTGCATACATTGTTGACTGCTAAGCCCGCCATCTTCTTGGTCAATGTTAACGAAGAAGACTACTTAAGTCAAACCAACGAATTTTTGGATGATATCAAAGCTTGGGTGGATAAAAATGCACCAGGCTCACCGGTCATCCTCTTCTCAGCTTCATATGAAACAAAGCTGAATGAAGAAGAGTCTCTCGATCCATCAGACATCACTTTATCCCCGGAGTCTTCGGCTTTGCCTAATATCATACACAAGATGAGAGAATCGCTGCAATTGATAAGTTTCTATACTTGTGGCCCGATCGAAGCTAGACAATGGACAGTTAGAAGCAATACTTTAGCCCCTCAAGCGGCTGGTGTTATTCATACTGACTTTGAAAATACTTTCATTAACGCTGAAGTTATCAAGTATGATGACATTAAAGATTATGAACCACCATTTGATGAAAAGATCCTTAGATCTAAGGGTAAAATTTCAAGAGTTGGAAAGAATTATGTTGTCGAAGATGGTGACCTTATAACTTTCAAGGCGGCGGCTGCAAAATCTAGAAAATAGGAGGTTGTGATTTGTATTATTAATGAATTGTAATAGTAGTGGAAAAAAGCTAATCAAACGAAATTATATATGAATATTCATTAGTCATGTACATAGAAAACTAGAATAAAAACAGAATCAAAACTAATTATCTAAGTCTATTCAGCACTAATGTCACGAAGAGAGTTGTAATGCTCCCCCAAACCGAACGAGTGTTGGTAATAAACTAGCTTCAGTTCTGGTTGTTGTCCTTCCTCGTTAATCCTTAGAGTAGATCTACCACTCATCATAACGCTGATCGGAGAGTTGAATTCCTTAGCTAAAGCCAAAATTTCCAAATCGCCGCCCCACAATGCGGTGTTTTCAATCTCATCCGTGTAACTAGTAATATCCTTTATAGTCATAGTCTTTTCATCAAACAGGTATGGTGCAAATGTATCTGGGTCGGCTCTTATATGATTGGCAGCTTTTGTTCTTAATTCTTGAATGCTCATTTCAATACCTTGCCTGGTTTTAAGTTGATCAGCAATCGAGGCAAACAAGCAATGACCATCTGGGGTGATGTCATGCTGTTTCAGTTTTCCAATTCTACACAAATCAGCAATGTTATTCAATTCCATCGAACGTATATCAGGTTGAGTGCTGGCTTCCTTTTGGGCATCTTCTTGCATCTTCTTGATATCGGCATCACGCTTGGCAAGTTTCTCTTTTTGCCTATTACGTTTCTTTTTAGACTTTTGTGGTTGTATAGGCTCCTCTTTTGGTTTCTGTTCTTGTTCCCTGTTAGAAACTTCCAATTGCGCTAAAAGCTTCTCTGGTGTCACTTCATCTTCTTCTTCCTCTTCAACTTCAACACCGTTTGTATTATCGGTAGTAATGTCTTGGCCCTGTAAGGATATTAATTCAGAAGCATGCCTTTCTTTCAGATTCAATTCCATTTCTTGAATTTTCTTCATAACTTCCTTTTTCTTGGATTTGGAGGCTTGCTTCTTCATACCCATCGTAGTCGCAACAAGATCCCTGGCTTCTTTCTTGTGTCTTGCCAGTAATTGTTCTTCGGTTTCAACGATATCAGACATTTCCGCTGTGTTTTTTAATTGTTCTTCTGGCCTTAAAAGTATGAGATTGTGCACCTATTAGAAGCCTGTATTAATTCCAGGTGTATGTTTACTTTGAACTGAAGGTAGCTATACCCTGTTCATCAATCTACTCCCTGATAGACCTATTCAATTTAAGTAATGTTATGCTAACCTTCAAAGAAAATGGATGATGTAATCGCGCGGCTCAAAAAAACTAATGAGAACAAGAGCTGTATAAAGTAGCAGTTTTTAATGTATGGCCAAATATTATAGTAAATTATTTCAAATCAAAGTCACGAATTGGTCCAATGAATAGACTCGGAAATAAGATTACTCTGATACCTATTTTTGCTTTGTTTTGCGGTTTTCAATATAATATTATACACCTCTTAAGCCAGATCATTAATTTATAAGAACTATATATTCGTCATGGGTTTCTTTTGGGCGGATCAACCAAAGATTGAAAAGAAAGTTGTGTTAAACAGAAATTCCGAACCAGTAAGTAACTTCAACTATCGTACATATAGCCTATTCAAATGCCCCTTTAATACTAACTTAAACTTTCTAAATTAACTTCTACAGGCGAAATGTCCTATCGATCATTCCAAGTTTGCTACCAAGGCCTGTCCTGTGGTGTCAAAAAGTTCGATTCAAGCCGATGATGACTTGAATCCATTGAACAACATGCCGTATACGTTATCTCCAGAGAAAGCACAAGGCCAAATAATCGATTTACCTACTGAAAGAACGTTATCTACAATCCCAAGAGGTGACAAACCTGATGAAGGTGTTTGGGAATATCCATCTCCACAGCAAATGTTTAACGCAATGTTGAAGAAGGGTAAAGGTGATATACCAGAAGATGCTGTTGAAAGTATGGTTGATATTCATAACTTTCTAAATGAAGGCGCTTGGGCTGAAATTTTGGAGTGGGAAAAACCACATACTGAGGAAACAAAGGTTGAACCTAGATTATTGAAGTTCACTGGTAAACCTCATGATCTTTCCCCAAGAGCTAGAATGCACGGGATATTGGGATCTATTTTCCCTACTTCCTTCAACTCTGAACCACCATTCGATAGACATGATTGGACCGTCTTGAGAGGCGACGGTAAAGGCGGATGGGAAAAAGTCAGATATATCATTGATTACTACGGCGGCCCAGAAGATGAAAATGGAATGCCAACTTTCTTCCTTGATGTTAGACCTGCTTTAGAAGGCTTCACCAGTGGTAAAGATAGATTTAATCATTGGGTGTCCACTACAAAGCCAACCTGGGATAAAGCCCTGGGTAGAAATAACTGAGAGGATCGGATTACTTGTAACAACTGATATCGGCTATGTCTATTGCTCTAATTTACTTTTTCTTTAATGACCTTTTTATCGTCTCATTTTCTGTATTATATATTTTCTTGATGACAAGGAATTTATACAGATTGATTTTAGTTCCTTTTATCTATGTGATCAAGCTTTGTTCAGATCTCTCTTTTTATATTTATTCATCCTTTTTCTCTAGTGGTTACGTTTTTGTAGGTATATACGCCTAATTCATGGTTTCATTCTAAAATTTCATGCTTTTTATTCTGTAAATACCCGTAACATCAATAAACTTGACGGTTTGTAATGAGAAGAAGGGAATAGATTCAAAAGAAATTAAGAAACGAGAGCATTTTGTCACAGGAAAACCAAAATAAGAAGAAAAATTGAAAGAGAGTAACTAACTACATAACCAGGAAACCAAAAATAAAATATAAGTATAAAATAACAAAGCTAGAAAAGGGAAAAAAAATGTAGCTTAATAAAAAATATGACGAAGCAAAGCAGGAGCATTGCGTTTTTTTAGTCCCTAAATGCAGCAAGGGTTACCAAAATATCCTCCAATTTTGGCCTCTTTTCCCCACCAAACATTTACCAGTTCCACCAAAAAGTCACAATCACTCGAACTATACGGATCAAGTCCCATTTCATGAAGATCTTGAGGTTCAATCCAAATAGTTTTAGAAGTGACAGTATGTGCATGCTCATCTTGTAATAAAGGATCGTCCTCCAACTCTTCACTACGCTCAACTCCAGTATAATCTTCCTCTAGATCAGCTTCTAGATTTTGTTCGTTCAGATGATCAGATTCATTGTTCTGGACTATTTCAATTAGCATGTTGAATAGTTTGATGGTCAATTTTTGGAAGTACCCCACTAAAGTAATCAACTTTTCGATGTCATCTTTGGATAGATCATCAAATAATTCATATTCAAGTTCGTACTCATCATTTTTTGAGTCAGATCCACCAGCAGTCGCCCACCAGGAAAAGCTGTTCCAGAATAGCTCCCTTATTGATGCCGGCTCCGTTATCTGCTGGACATATTGAGGCAGGTCTATTTCTCGTTCATCAACTTCTTTCATGTTCAGCATTTCTGTTGAATTTTCAAATCCATTTTCGGAAAAGAAGTTCAAGTACAATATCTTGAATCTCTTGAAATCTCTTGATGTAGCAAGCTGTGGTTTCTCCGAGTGGCCTCCAGCTTTAAGAATTCTTGGAAGCAGCTCGTCAACGTCAACATTATCAGCGTTACAAGATTCGATCTTCTTCACTAGACTGAATGGGGATATCCTCAATGAATAGTCATATAAATTTTTCTTCTCTAGTATAATTTGGTCTGTTGTTGAAGCTATAAAACCGGATTTGATATCCTTCAAAGCTGTAATGTCATTAACACAAACATTATAAATTGGTTTGTTGAATTCTAAAGCTTCTAAATTCAGAACCCCAGATTTTATCAATGAATGTCTAATTTCTTTAGGAACAGATGAAATTAATGATATGCAGTAGATGAACTTCGAAAAGTCACTTATAGATGATTGCTTGAACTTTAGAGAGTTCGGTGTACTGTCACGTTCAGGTTCAGTTGGTGTGTTTAAAGGTTGATGAGGGGCATATAAAATAATCTTCTTACGCAATAAAGAAAGTTTCCATATCTTAAAGATTAGTGGACCTACATCTTCTAGTAAAGGTAATAGTGAGTTCATCATATGGTCATCATCAATCGTAGAGCTATCAAGAAGGCAATCACACTTTGGGATTGCTGGTTCGAAGATTGAAGTAGCCGCTGATGTTCCATTCTCGGTAATACTTCCATTACTTTCATTGGGGTTGTTGTTCATTTCTTCAGTGAGTAATGTCTGAATGGACTTTCTTCTGTTCAAATTAACAGACTTCATTATATCTTTGAATTTTGTAGTTGGGTCATTGGGCCCTTTAAATCTGTGGATTTCATAATATTGCTCAAAGTTAGTACAGAAAATGTCCTCCTCTTCCACATGCGCAGATTTCATAAACTCTGTGAGCAGATGGTACAAATCATTTCTGTAACCCCAGCATGAAGAATAAATCTTAGGCTTCCATATACTTGAAGTATTTCCCGCCTCGTTCAAATGAACAGGATCAACCAAAACTCCTAACGAATACATCTTCACATTTTCTCTATTTATATTGCCATTTGAATCCAGCGTCTGGGAGTCCAGGTTTTGTTTAAAGACACAAAGTCCGTATAAAAATTCTTTGGTAGAAAACTTGGTTGATTCATCTTCAATGCTTTTCTCCTGAACAAAACAGACAATATCACTAGAAACAGAATGAAGACCAGAAGGCAAGGATTTAAATTCTAAGTTTTTGGAACTATATATGGACGCATTCAACGACCTAAACCATTTCATCTCATAACCAGTGTGAACATCGAATTTCGACAAAAACATAGCTGAAATAGGAGGCAGGTCTGGCTTGCTCGGAGAAGATAATGCAACTGGTTGTTGCAGTTGAGCACGGTTAACTCTATCGCTTCCAATAACCTCTGAATCCATTTGAAGATTTTGTCCAATCGGTTGTTAAATTGGTGATCGGTATAGTATTCTGATTTGTAATACAAAACTAAAGAAAACTAAATAAAAGTGTATTTCAAGAAGAGAGAGAGTACATAGTTATTTCCCTTAGGTTATTACCTGTATAGGCTATAAGGCTAACTTTTGCGTAGGGCTTTTTTTGCGGGTGTACCAATTTTTTAGATCTTTGTATTGGCTGGGGTAAGGAAAGTCGTGTATTAAGTTATGGTCTGTGTGACAGACTTATTGTTGCATGAGGTTCTCAGAACAGGTTTTACCCATTTCTGTGTTAAAGAAATGGGTAATATTAAATAATAAGTAGCTTCTATTATAATTCTTCTAAAGAGATTACAAGATTAAGCTTAGTTAGCTTGAAAGAAATACTTTGTTTTCGTAAACTTGTCTTTCTGAATGTCAATGAATACAAAATGTAGCCTTTTTTATGTTCTTAGCATAATTTAAGTTCCAGAAGAAACTTATTTATAATTAGTTTTTATAACATTCTAAGTCATTTAGATAGTGAATCAAATTAATAATCATCGATACTAAGTTTTAGAAAGCTAATTAAACTACGATTTCAGCTTTATCAAGAGAGGAAAACAGACATTTTTTGAAGAAAGAAATTTAAGAAACTTAAGTTACATTACTAGATATTATTTTTTTGCTAAAAATTCTCTCCTTAGCTCAGATGGAAGAGCATGAGACTGTAAATGTTACAAGAAATCTCAGGGTCCCCGGTTCGATCCCGGGAGGGGAGATATGTTTTTTTGTATTATTCCTTGTTTAACTATCAGGTGAGGTGATATATCTGATCACAAGGTGGACTTAAGAAAGCTGCAACCTGTTGGCTTTCAAGGTGCAATTGAATTCAGGCTGTAGACGAAGTTTAAAACACAATAATTCTGAAAGAGGAGCATCTTTATTTTTATGCTTGTAGTCTTGTCTACATATTCTAGAGCCAGATAAAATTTACTATAGACTGCTTTGCCTTCAAATCTGGGGAAAAATATAGGTATGGCGTAGCTCAAGTTATAAAAGCTATACAAAGCCTTCCTAGAAATACTATATACAATTTAAAGTATGCTCACAAAATATAAACTATGAATCTAAGGGAAAGCAAAATATTTTACAGTTCTACAAGTATCAAAAGAGATATAAATTCATAAAAGATAATCAAAAAATGGTCAATTTAACCATATTCATTCCTAATATACAATTATACAAAAAATGTAATAAAATACTATAAAAAGACAACAATAAAAAATCCGACCTAAACAAAAATTAGAACCCCACACCCATAAATAACTTGAATAAGATATCAGTTAAATTAAGCGGAAGTAGCAGAAGTATACTTGGTAACAGCTCTGGTACCTTCAGAAACAGCATGCTTGGCTAATTCACCTGGTAAGATTAATCTGACAGCGGTTTGGATTTCTCTAGCAGAAATAGTTGACTTCTTGTTGTAAGCAGCTAACTTTGAGGCTTCAGAAGCAATTCTTTCGAAGATATCGTTAACGAAGGAGTTCATGATAGACATAGCCTTTTGTGAAATACCAGTATCTGGGTGAGTTTGCTTTAAAACCTTGTAGATGTATGAGGAGTAGGTTTCCTTTCTAGTCTTGGTTCTCTTCTTTGAGTCGGTAGAAGAGGCGGTCTTCTTACCGGCTGGTTTCTTTTCAGCTGGAGCTTTGGAAGCTGGTTTCTTTTCTGCTTTTGGAGCCATTGTGATTGTAATTAGTGAAGTAGTTTTACAAGTTAAGTTTAATTGCAAAAGAAAAAGGGAGAAGAAGGAACCATAAAAGTCCTTTGGAGTTGCATTTTTAATCAAGGCATGTGGGAATTAGTATGGTTATATAGTTCGAAGCATTTGAATAGAAACACAACAGACAAATGCAAGGTAAACAAGACACGCCTCTTTTCGCGTTTAGTTAGTGCTGTATTTTACGCTGAGGTACACAAATTTCATCACGGGTTTTATTAGTGCCACAATTTACGCTAACAGTGCGTAAATAACAGCATGCCATTTTTACCTATTTCTCCTGTTTTCTTGCCCATTTTCGACACTTAGCAATCACTTGAAGGTTCTTCAATCTGAGCATCCAATAATATCGTCGTATTGTTTTTTATCAGACATTGAAAATGTCTGGGTCCATTGTTCGTACCAATCCTCCTGCTCTTTACGTGTTGTTTGTATATAAGTAGCCACAAATCCTCTTTCTGTTAACAAGTTATCATTAGCGGAACTGACGTATCTTTCCCTCTCTTTTCTCTTTTGATTTTCTGCCAATTATATAATAATTATATTATTAACCATTTTCATTAACAACAATGTCCGGTAAAGGTGGTAAAGCAGGCTCTTCTGAAAAAGCTTCAACTTCAAGATCTTCCAAGGCTGGTTTAACCTTCCCAGTTGGTAGAATCCACAGATTACTAAAGAAAGGTAACTATGCTCAAAGAGTTGGTTCTGGTGCTCCAGTCTACTTAACTGCTGTTTTAGAATATTTAGCTGCTGAAATTTTAGAATTAGCTGGTAACGCTGCTAGAGACAACAAGAAGTCCAGAATTATCCCAAGACACTTACAATTAGCCATCAGAAATGATGAAGAATTGAACAAGTTACTAGGTCACGTTACCATCGCTCAAGGTGGTGTCTTACCAAACATCCACACCACTTTGTTACCAAAGAAATCCGCAAAGGCTAAGGCTTCTCAAGAATTATAAATCTCTTGAGTTTTTCCGGTTTTTTTTGAGTTTCTATTATGAATAGGCGGTAGGTTGCTTTGGGTTTATATTTTATCATAAGTGTATATTAGTGTTTAATTTATTATTATGTTAAACTTTTGACTATTAGAAGCATTTGACTTGTAGTTGACATGTTGCAAGGACCGAGTTTACGTACCAGGTTCATGTAGTATACGTATAATTTATTTGTAGATTGGGTCCAAGGTTTGAGTAAAAACATGCTTAAATTTAATCAAAATTGGCAATAATAGCTAATGATACATATACACTATACATCACACATACGTTGAAGGCTTCCACAAAAGCTTCCTACGACCCCTTGCACAGATACCAGCCGTACTTAGTAAGATGGCCTTTAACTCTTTGCGTACAAATCAACGATGATATTAACAACAGAAACGACAACTTCAGCAGCGATCAACATAATAACAATGAATTCTAAATACTCATCATTGGAGTGTCCCAATTGCTCTTTCAACATTTGTAGCAAATCTGAAATGACTTCTAATCTTTGATTCAATAGAGCAACTCTTTGATTGATTTCCAAATAGCCTCTGGTAGCTTGATAAATCGGTTCTAATTGGGGTTCAGACCACATCAATTCAGGGGAATCTAAAACAGAGCCATGTAAATTGATATTAATTCTCAATATGAATAGTTCACCAATAGACTTCATAATTTCTTCTCTAGTCATTTCAACTTTACCTGTTTGAGCAATTTGCTGTGGAATATCTTGAGTATCCTCAATTGTATTGTCGACCAATTCTTCAAACAAGGAGATTTTAACCGATTGGGAAATTGCGTATGATATACTTAGCTTCAACATATAGTTTGAATCATCTCGTAGTGTAATAAAATCATTGTATATTCTTGGTTGGTAACTATGTGTGATATAGTAATTCAATTCTTCGGTTTGAACGTCTTCATCAGCAAGTTTTTCGTTTTCAAACTTAGCTAAATCAACAAGAAACGCCCTTTCTTCCCTTTCACTAAAACCCCATAAGATGACAACACCATATTCAAAAATGAAAGCATCGGTTGATCTTTTACCGACATCAATTTCACCACCTTCATCGTCCAACCTTATCAGGTCGGAGGTAGGAGAGGATGGCCTCTTTTTGTCCTGCATATTATCTAAACTTGCCTTTCTACTAGATGACGAACCATTACTATTGTTTCTCCAGTCTTTGTAAGCAAATGGCGTATATATGCATTCATCAAATAACTTAGGAGAAGTAGAATGAACTCTTTTCCTGTCTTTTAACCAACGAATCAAATCTCTCATTCTATAACTACCAGCGGTACAATACGCAGTCACCCTAGGTAACAGTGATCTATGCTTCTTCCCCAATCTTTCGGCATCTTTCCTAGCTGGTCTATCTTTAATCTTTTGCAACGTGTAAGGCTTATCAACAGTATTGTCTATTGAAGTATAATCTAATGAATCCGGTAAAAGCTTCAATTTTTGCATAGTACGGCCTGCTCTTTGAGGTGCGATGTTAGGACCTAGCTCTTTGGCAATATTAGCCTTTGGAGCAACCAGTTTAGGCGCAGTGGCAGGTGGTGGAGGTGGTGGAGTAGATGAGCCTTTGTTCATGTTCAAGTGATTTGGCTTAATAACCGGAGATGCACTTGTTGAACCAGCATTAACTGACTGTTTGATGGCATGTTGCTGTTGTTGCTGTTGAAACTGACTGTTTTCTTCTCGATAAGTAATGTCATTATTAGCGTATGGATTGTCGGATACTAACGGGGTGGATTCAGACGGCTCAGACATTTTTGTGTCAATGCTTGAACCTTTATATCTTGTTTAATGTTATACAAGGACTTTTTTTCAGAGAGAAACGTAATCAATGAACATTCATTAAATAGCGAAATGAGTAAACTTAAACAATATTGAAGATGAGATGACTAATATAATTTGACAGTATTCACCATATAAATGGATCTAATATTGATATGGGTATAACGTTAATGTTGAATCGGAGTGCAAACTAGGTAGATGTACAATCTTGGTGACTATCTTTTGTTACGGGGAAGATCAACCGTAATTAGAAATCTAAGGGCTCAAAGTGGTGATGTAAATTTGTTCCTGGGCTGCCGCGATTGAAACAATGGATCTGATAGAATAGCACAGCCCTATAAATGATTGCTTTTCTCACGACCATTTAGAATATTTTTTTTTTTTTGACCTTTCATAAAATTTTTATCTCAAATGGTATAGATTACCTTGAATATTCACAGCAAGACGGCCATAAAGAGACCTTCTGTTTTGTGATAAGTATCAATAATATCTTCAAAGTCACCCATAGACAATCCCTAGAGGGCCTTTAGTATCAAAGGAGAGACTTCACGTATTACTTACAATGGTTAAAAAGAAGGGAACAACCTCCGAGCTAAGAAGGTTCACTTATACTTCGTTTAGAGATCGTGTGGATTCAATCAAGATTGAACCGACTTTACATCTAACAAAAAAATCTTTCCACGAGGTTGAAATTTCACATTTCTTATCAACTTTAGAGCACTGGAAAGAAGTCAACCTTTCTAAGACATTTTCAGAGCTCGTTGAAATTATTGAACCATTGTGCTTGAGCTTACCACAACTAATATTCTATCAAAAGAAGATCTTTGACAGCTTGGAACATACAATCGGACTGAATGATCCATTATCTTTACAACCATCTTTAGAATTACTCTCGCAGTTTTGTCATGATTTAGGCCCTGATTTCATTCCACACTATTATAGATCACTGATCGTTTTAATCAAGGTTGCCTCAGAACAAACAGAACCTGATCCATTGGAATGGATTTTCAACTCATTGGCTTATTTATTCAAATATTTATCAAAAGATTTATCAAAAGATTTAATTCCAACATTTGACCAGTTATTACCATTGTTAACTCTGAGAAAAAAAGATTACATCACTAAATTCGCTTCCCAGGCTATTTCGTTTCTAGTTAAAAAGGCGACGCCGTCAGCATTGGATAGCTTCATTCAAAAAGTCTGCACTGCTACTGAGTTATTAGAGGATAACTTGGAAAGCTATCATAAAGCATTGGTTATAATTTTTGGGGAGGCAATGAAGAACTCTGCTGGAACGCTACATTCAAAAACATCTATGATTTTAACTCCGCTAACAATACAATGTCTATCAAATGCAAGATCAGAAGCTGTTCTTTCCGATATAATTATGACAGTTCTGAACCATACAGAATCACCACAGTTTGCTAAACCAATATATGACACAATTATGAGTGTGATTGAAAAGAAAATAAATGTAGAAGATACCACAGATATCAACTTTGAAGAATTAACGTCAATAACCCACACATTAACAACTCTATCCTTCGCCGAAAGTGGTAAAAAAGTGTCAAGCTGGAAAGATATAATGCTTTTTGTCAGAAAGATGTATGAAACTGCCAATTCAATAATGGTTGAAACTGAAGAAGACGAAATAATGAAGATTAACTTTGCTGACTCCATGGCCCAATTCTGTTCAATTTTAATGAGAAACTCTGAAGCACTGGATCTATCTAGATACCATATCGATATTCTCACGGTCATGATGAAATTAAATGATGGGGCTGCTTTCCTACCGTTCATCAATATTTCTACCGAATTGACAAGAGACAAAACAGTTTCATATTCTAAAAAGTTTGTCACTTCTTTCATAACACAAAACTGGAAAACAATGCACAAAGAAATTGCATATTTCTTGACTCAAATGAGCGAAAAAGGCTTGATTTCTATAAATGAAGATACTCCTAAAACTTTTCAAATTGTAATTCCATTAGAGTTCAGCGATTTCATTTTGAGTCGGTTCACTTTGATTGACGAATTATTAAACTCTGAGGATTTGATCGACATTTACTGGAGATTACTTGTCTTACAACATTCATCCCTAAGTCTCCCAGCAGAATCCTTAATCAAATTTTTTAAAGTCATTTTGACCTATGATAAGTCAAACACTTTGTTCTCAGTTGATATATCTGGTGCCGTTTTAATGTCATTGTCAAATCAATCTTTAAAAGAGGATCAAGTGTACGATATTTTGAGTACAATTCTAGAGAATTTCAACCAACAGATTACTACAAGTACGCCATTTTTGCAGGGTTTCAACAAGATTTTACAAAAAATAACAAAGGAGAATACAAAAAGTCTTGAACTTTTGAAGGATAACAAAGAAAGAATCGTCAATATGATATCGGATAATTTAATAACACCATGCAGTACTTGCAGAGAACTTTCATTGAATGTGATAATAACGACCTACGAAAAGCTGACTGGCGAAGCCCCGGAATTGATTTCTACTTGCAGGCTGATTGAGCAAATTCCATTAGACTTACAAAATGCCAGAGATATCCAATCTAGATTCAGAAATTTTAGAACTCAATGTACTACTGCTCATTCAGATAAGTTAATCAACAGCGTTATCGTCAAGTTTGTTTTCGGTCAATTGTCTAATAGATTCTCACCCACTTGGGAAGCAGCTGGCGAACTAATTACCTCAATCATTGGCAAAGTTGCAGATCTTGTCTGGGAAATTGCGCTACATTTTATCACTTTCAAGTACGACCAGCAACCTGACTCACTTTATTTAGAGCGGAAACTTGATTCATTAGAAGCTTTAAGTGACAGATCTTCTTGGTTCCCTCAAGATACTAGAATTTTATCAAATTGTGAAAGCAGTGAGAAACTATGCCAAGCATATCAACAAGTGGACTTATCATTGGTCGAATACTCAGAATCCAAGAGAGAAGATTTGAAGCTAATCAGTTCAAGTCGAGCTCAATCTATTAAATTACTGATGAAGGTTCCAACAATCGCTGAAACTCGTTTTGAAGCTTTATTACCCTACGTTATTAATGAAGATGTCGAAGATGAAGAAGACGAAGGTGCTTCGATCTTATCAGGCTGGACTTTAGAAGATAGAAATCTATTGATCGAACTTTTGACTCAATTTAAGAAGCTACCTAGTGTTTATGGTGCTGATGAAGTATTCAAATTCTTGTTAACATTATTATCAAATAAGCTCACCAAAGTTCAAACTCTAGCATTGAATGCATTACTGAACTGGAAGAATCCTATTTACACTAGATATCAGGACAACTTGAAGAACATGCTAGATGATACGCTATTCCGTGACGAAGTTATTAAGTTTTTACAAAACGATGACGAAAATCCGATTGAAGTTAAAGATGTAGATACCATAATGCCTTTGATTTTAAGAATTTTATTCGGTAGAGCTCAAACATTGAAGACTAGTGGTACCAAACAGGGCAGAAAAATGGCATCAATTAAGATTTTAACCAATTTGGAAGAAAAGCATGTTACTGAATTTTTATCGCTATCATTTGAAAAGCTTCATTATCTGGGTTTCTTCGAGAATAATAACACAACTGTTGATGATATTTCAAAGGGTTTGATTAAAAGAGTTAGCGGTTTCTTGAATATGACTTCAGACGTCCTACCAACTCTTGGTAAGGCAAGGTTCTCATCTATTTCCGTTTTGATTGAACCGTTAGTTTATTCTTTATCTATTTCGGAATTTACCATTGCCCATGCCGATGAATTTGAGGATAATCAACTTGATAAAGCTGCTCGTAACAACAGATCTCTTGGATTCAAGATATTATACGAGATTTCGGACTACCTAGGAGATTCATTTGATTGGACTCCATATTCTGATATATTGTACAACAGTTTGATTCAACCAAAGATGCCCAAGTTTGCTCAAGAAAATTTGCAATCTCCGTCCGCTCTTTTGAAGCTAATGACATCACTGTGGCCAAAAAGGAACCTCCAGTTCTTCTTATATTACGATGACTATTTACCACTTAAGTCAGTGCTATCAATTTTACCAAATCCAAATGCGAAGGACTCAGTTTTACTTGCAGTTTTAGGCTTTGTTTCATCATTACTAGAGAATACTTCAGAGGATGACGAATTTGTTAGTGTCATAGCTATTGTTATCGCCGAATGCCTTGACTCGTTAGTTCTACTATTTGACTACAGTGAAAACAAAGAAGTTAATGCCAAAGCTGTTGAAATTCTGTTGACTTTGATTCAAAGAGATTATGTCACTGATAATGACGCAAGAAACATTTTGATTAGATCTCTAACTTCTGCGTTGGAAAAATCCAATAACCAAATTGAACTAACTGTCAAAGCCAATATCATTAGAATCTTAGCTGCCATTATTAAAGATTTTGACTGCTCATTAGAAGAAATCACTCCATTGTATGTTAATATTGCCAAACTATACAGAGTTTATCCTGAAAGAGAAATGAGAAACGTTGTTTCTGATGTCTTCATTAGTTTGGGTGAAAGATTCAGTCAATTTGAAAAAGTTGCTACTATTGTTTCAGATTTAAATGCCTATTCTCCAAAGAGAATCAGAGAACCTGATTTCGAAAGAAGATTGAATGCGTTCAGTTTAATCAACCAAACTGAATATACTAACTTGGATTCTTTAGAGTGGATTCCAATTCTTTTTACTTCCTTATTTTTTATCAACGATGAAACAGATCAGTCCATGAGATCATCAGCGGCTTATACTTTAATCAGATTTATTGATTGTTACTCGGCTAAGGAAACTGAAGATGATGCTAGAGAGTATGTTGATTTATTGGTTGATAGTATTCTACCCCACTTGAAAGCCGGTTTAAGAAAGAAGCACGAATTAGTTCAAAGTGAATACATCAATGTTATTTCTCACATTGTTGAAACTTCCAAATACTACCATGGGTTAGATGATATGAAGGTGCTGTTACACAATGGTGATGAGGAAGCAAACTTCTTCAAGAATATCAACCATCCTCAATTACACAGAAGGCAAAGAGCTATTCGTAGACTAATCGACTATGGCCCTCAGCTTTCGGTTAACACTATTGCTCATTGGTTACTACCAATGATTGAGAATTACGCTTATTGGACAGACGAAAAAATGAGAAATATTGCTAACGAAACTGTTATTACGATTTCCAAATTGATGACACATGTTACCTGGAACCAATTCAAAGCTATTTTTGCCAGATATATATCAATTATGAAGACGTCAAAGGCAAAAGAAAGACCTGAACAATTGAGAGATTCCATAAACTTGATAGTTGCTGTCTCTTCTTCATTAAAGGATCTCTCTCACTCTGACACTAAACCAAAAGATTTCCCACCAAACGCTGAAAAGTTTGATTCATATGTCATTGGTGATATTATGCCACAGTTAAGAAAGGTTTTAACTACAAAAGATGAAGAAACTGTTCTATTCAGAGTACCGTTATCCGAGGCTCTTACTTCACTAATCATGTGCTGCGCCGAAGAAAAGGTCCATTCTGAGTTACCAGGTATCTTGACTAACATCTGCCACATTTTAAGAGCCAGATCTGAAGAGCTAAGGGATAGTATAAGAAAGCATTTAGGTAGAATTGCTCTTTCATTGGGACCTTCTTATCTGAAATTTATTCTAAAAGAATTGAAGAGCGCTTTAGCTAGAGGACCTCAGGTTCATATTTTAAGTTTCACTGTTCATTACATTTTAGTAGTTTTAGACGGTGAGTTGCACCACGGAGTTTTGGGTGAATGTGCCGAACTAATCATTGAAATCATCATGAACGATATTTTCGGTACTGCAAGCCAAGAAAAGGAGGCTGAGGGTTACAATAACAAGATGAAAGAAATCAAGCACAACAAGAGTTATGATACTGGTGAAATGGTTGCCAGTAATATCTTCTTGAAGGATTTCGGATATTTGATCACTCCTGTCAAGTACTTGTTACAAGAAAGATTGGCTTTGAAGACACAAAACAGACTAGATGAATTATTGAGAAGGTTTTCATTTGGCTTACACAAGAATGAAGAGTCATCTTCCACTGATATATTAGTGTTGTGCTATGAAATTTACAATCAATCTTTAGAGTTTGTTGAAAAGAACAGTAAAAAGGATAAGACCAAGGAAGTTAGTGAACAGGACGAACATTTCTTGGTTCAACTTGATGCTAGACCAACAAAAACTCAAGTTGAATATTCTTTACATGTTAGAACTTTACAAAAATTCTCTTTTGAATTGCTAAGAACTGCTATTACTAAACACGATTCTTTATACAAGGCTTCTAATTTAAGCGATTTTGTTCCAATTTTAGAAACTAGTTTGACTTCTGACGATGAAGGGGTTGTTATTTCCTCTTTGAAAGTTCTAACTATGATGGTTAGACTTGATTTCCCTGAAGAAGTTAGCAACAGATTCACCGCTTGTGCAAGAGCCACTTTGAAGACTATTAAAGACATGCCAAATACGAACAACGAACTATCTCAATCATGCTTGAAATTCTTGAGCTCTGTTATTCGTCATAAAGAAGATTTACAATTGAAAGATACTGCAATGAGCTATATTTTGAAGAAAGTTGAACCCGATTTAGATGAACCAATGAGACAAGGTGTTGCTTTTGGTTTCGTTAAGAGTTTGATCGCCAAGCATACCATGCTGCCAGAAATCTATGACACAATGGATATTGTTTCCAGAATCATGATTACGAGTACATCAAGTGAGATTAGACAAGTTTCCAGAGGTGTTTTCTTTACGTTCTTAATGGAATACGATCAAAGTAGAGGTAGACTAGAGAAACAGTTTAAGATGTTGATTGACAATCTGGAATACCCTGCTCAAAGTGGTAGACAATCAGTTATGGAATTGATTCATTTGATTGTTAACAAAGCCAGCAAAGACCTATTACAAAAATTATCCTCATCATTCTTTATTGTGTTATCAAGTGTTGCTATTTCTGACGACGCACCATCTTGTAGAGAAATGGCATCAGAAGTCATTTCATTGATTTTCTCAAAACTTGAAAGACTTGGAGGTAGCTTCCAGTTTATTGATAAGTACATCTCTTTATGGGTTTCTCAAAACAAGAACGAGTTATTAGCTAGATGTGGTTTGAATGCTTATAAGCTATATATCTCTTCTGTTCCATTTGATAAGAATCCAGCTTTGAATGAAGTTGCCATTGAAAGACTGTCAAGAACTTTATACCTGACAAAAAAGTCCGATGAATTGGACGAAGTTAACTGGGAATTGGTTTATTCATCATTGCTCGTTTTTGAGAAATTGGCAGAAGTCACTAATGTCTTTAGTTCAAGATTCGAAAATGCCTGGTTAAGTATCAACGATAGTTTATTATATCCTCATTCTTGGGTTAGATTGTTATCAACCAGATTAATCACTATTCTTCTAACTGAACTAGTTGAGGACAATGGCAAACTAATGGAATTTGAAGTCAACGAAGGCCAACTGCAAACTATTGCTTACAGGCTATTCCGTCAACTAGGTGCTACTAACATCTCAGAAAAACTTGCTAGCCAAGTTGCTAAGAACTTGGTGCTTATTACTAAGAGATGGTACAGAGATGGCGCCGAATTTGTTTCATTCAAAAAGGATGATGACGAAGTTGATGCCGATTCTGAACAGCCAAAGTTCAAATCCGCCATTGATTGGGCGCTGAACAGAGCCAGCGCTATTTTGAAGAACGAATCAAGACCAAATAAAGACATGCTGGTTACTAAGAAAGCAATTATTCAGTACTGTGCATTCTTGACTTCATTCTTGGATACTGAGAAATTAGCAGAAATTGTTTCTACGCAATTGTTGATTCCATTAATCAATATCGAAGAACAAGAAGTTGTTATTGAAGACGACGAAGATAATTCATTACAGTCCATTGCTACCAAATGTATGGAATTGATTTCTAAGAAGTTAGGTATTTCAGAATACAATATTATTTACTCTAATGCTAGGAAGATTATCTTTGAAAGAAGACAAGAAAGAAAGACCAGAAAAGCTCAACTGAGCTTGAACAATCCTGCCGCGGCTGCTAATAGAAAGTTAAAAAAGCATGCTAGATTTAGGGAAAAGAGAAAGGCTGATAAAGATGAAAACGGTTTATACAAGGCCAAGAGAAAGAAGGTTGCCAGATCTTAGAATTGAGAAACGGCTTTTCATTTAATGATTTGTTACTGTCTATGTATATATATATATATACATTCATAAAACTTGTATTTTAAAAGTTAACTTAAATTTAGTTTATTTATTAGAAAAACAAAATTAACAACAAATGTAAGGTCAAAGCTCAACTAGCATAAAAGTACAAACAAATTATTTATAAAAACATACATTTTTGGTATCATGGATACTACTTATAGTATAAGCATAGAAACAAACGATATTGATAGGAAGTAAAGTCAATATTGATAAAAGAGAAATAGATTCACCTAGATGCCGCCTTTGATTTCCTCCTTAACTTCTTCTTGTTTAACTGCTTCTTGAGGTTCTTCCGTGGCAACTGAAATGCTATCCTCCAAGATATCCCCATTATCAGCGGTATGAGTAGTAGAGTCATCGTCTGCTTCTGGATCAACAGTATCTTCCTTTTCGGATATAACAGAGTCTTCAATTTCTGTATCAGCTTCAATACCTTCTACGGCGATTTCTGAAGTATCAACATCGGCATCAACATCATCCAATCTTTGTTTTTTGAGCGGAATTTCAGAACTGTCCGCATCAACATCAAGCTCCAGATCGTCATTGACAATATCCCCATCCTTCATGGAAATATCAGCATCAGTGGCAGAACCAGGTCTTTTACCAACCGGCCATTTACCCATCTTCATATTGTAGGCCTTGATTTCTCTTTGATATCTCAGCCTATCCTGCTCGTACAATTCATAGTATGGCTTTCTTGCAACATCGTCCAATTTTTTCCACTGTTCAGTCATCGCCTTTGATAGATCGGTTGGAACACTAGGATCTTTATTCTCAATAAGTTTTCTAACTTTGTCCTTTTCATGCTCACAAAAGATCAAGTAGGCATTTGTTGGTCTCTTTGGAATATTTGGATCTTTTAAACGTTGCTTTTTCAATGAATTGGCACCGTTGCCCCTTTTTCTTTTGGCATTCGTCTGTGATTGTGAAGTTGTTGGTAAACCATCCTTTGCGGCAGCTAATGGTGTCTTAGATAGCAAATGAGTTATATCCGATAGTTGAATACTTTCTATATCAGCAGTATCTATATCATCGGCAGTTAATTTTTCTATGGTTGGTATACTCAAATCAGCAGCTTTTCTTTCTAGCGCTTCAAGTAATAGAAGATACTCGAATCGAAGTCTTTTAATGGACTGTTTAGCTCTAGACACTGATATGGCAGTTAGTTCATTTTGACCTTCAACGTCAATAATTTTTTGCTTTAGATCTTTGCATTTTTGCCTTAGTCTTGATTCTAATTGATATCGGTCAGAAATTGGGGTAATATGTTAGTACAATGCAAAACAAAATAAAATCAGGGGTAGTTTAGGAGATACTACTATGATAAAAAAGAAGAATCTTACTTACCTTCCGTCTCAAACACTATACCTTGAGAGGACTGATTCTTTGGTTTGGCAACGTTGACTTTGAATGTAGACATTGTTCCCACTGATGGGCTCATTTGAGCGGGTGATGCGGTATTTATTGGACTTGTGCTCATAGTAGTATATAATGAGTCTTTTGATGAAGAGGTTGTAGGTATGTATATGTAGTATATGTGTCTATAATGATTGACTATATTTGAACTTATGAAAAGAATAAAATATGAGAGTATTGAAACAACCTTCAGTGCTGAAGAATGAAGAGTAATGTGTGCATATATATAAGTATACTATTTTTAAAGAGCATTGGAATGAAATGCGCTGTTTCTGAGGTTCCTAATAAAATTGAAATTGCCATCTTTCGAATTAATTAAGTCACATTGAATCCATCAGTTCACGTTGGTCAAATCACATCCAATTCAACTCCAACTGACCAGAAACGAGAAAAGTCTTCGCGACTCGAAAAATAACGAAAAGTTCAACTTCTCTTTTCGGATTCTTCCTTTTTTTTAGTTTCTTTCCTTTGTTTGATTTGGTTTTTCTGATTATATTCTATTATATTATTATACCGAATGAGTTCTCTCTACTCATCTACTTTTAATCTCTATGGTTTATACTGCATGATATCTATAAATCATTCTCTATTTATCTAGCAAGGCAGCCACCTCAGCAATACCCTCCACCTCAGTCTTATAATCAGGCCTAGAAATCTCAAAACCTTCAGTAGTTCTCCCGTAAATGTTTCCCCCCAATCTACTGACCGGCTTCAACTTTTTTATATCAACCATATTCAAATCATCATTAATGATATCCTCCCTCACATGGAATCTCACACCTTCCAAAATCATTGTAGTTCCCGATTGCTTTTCTGGATTGGCTTTAGAAAACCATTTACGAGATTCAACTAACTTACATTCGATAGACACAGCACTCTCCGCCACTTGTGCAGGCTTGATATCAATACAAGTCATTGGAGTCAACCCCGATAACTTCCATTCATCAGTACCTAGAGGTGCATTTGTACATGTAAAATTAGCAGCTTCAACAAACCATTCACTAACGATATTGACACAACATTCTTCAGTCTCCAATATGTTAACACAAGTGTCTTTCAATCTCCCCTGTCCTCCGCTGAACGAAACAGCAAAAATTGGGGGATCATGGTTAAGTAAAGCAAAATAAGAGAATGGCGATAAATTTCTTAATCCATCTTTGTTCTCAGTAGAGATAAACCCCACTGGTCTAGGGGTAACAGCACTAACCAACAGTTTGTAATTATCGCTCACTGTTCTTCCGTCTGCCCACGGATCTATTTCAATTTTCTTGAATTGTTTCCAATCCTCGGAACTAGCACCAGTTCCTGGAACCCATCCCGGTGCAGGAACTTGTGTGAATTCAAACGACAAGCTTGCATCAAACGGTGGTCTGGCTGTGATTGACGCTGGGACTTGTCCGTTAGTTGTCTTGTTACCTTTATCGCTCATTGTTCTTGTGAAAAACCCACTGAATAGTCTATTTATTGGGCTTCTTACTTGTATTGAGAACATGATGGATCAACAAAGATTATGGACTAGTTAATGGATGAAGATAGTCTAGAAAGGGAGTATCCAAAACCAACCACTCCAGACCCACCCGATAACAGTACATTATGACAAATACACTCCTGTAAACAAAATAAAACCTTGTCCTGCGGCAAGTAACCGCCCGCAAAATTCTTTGGTCTCATGCCCATCGCTGTCTCACCCAACATTGAACTCCAAGATAAGGAACAGAATTAGTTCTATGTATTTATATCTATATTTATATTAGTTGTAAATAATAGTCATATGTGTGTCTAATGTCAATAACAAAAAAATAAGAAGGTACATAAACAATATATTTATGTATCTGGTACTTTCTATAAACATTACCATAACAATTCTTCTTCAAAGTAATCAACGTTATCATTTCCTTTCAAACACTCAACTGTAGCCACTCTAACATCTGCATTCATCTTCTTAGGACCACAAGCAATAACCGCTGTTGAACCATTCAAGTTATGTATATATGCAGCTAACTCAGTTCTCAAATTTGGCTTTTCAGTAATGTTTAATGTAACAAAAGGTATTTCATCCTTCAAGATATTTTCAAGGAACTCAGCTTTTTCCACCTTTTGATTGGCAATTGGACTGTTATCCATTGAATCCTCAGACCTTGTTTGATCATTTAACACCACCATAGAATTAAATGCACTGGTTTTATTAGAATTAACAACTGACTGGGCAGTACACTGAGTAACAGAAGGGGGTTTACCAGAATTTTCCAATTCTTCTTTAAGACTAATATCAACAAAGTTCAAATTCGGGTTATCTTCACCAATTGCGGCGTATTTTCGACAGACCGATCTTAGATTAGGATCAATGATGCCTCTTGTAATAAAAATCTGTAACTCAATCAATCCATCAAAAACGCCGATTGATTCGATTTCTTTCTTGAAACTGAAAACAGATTCAAAATTAGGTGCCATCCAAACAATAGACAACGACTTCTCGTCTTTTTCTTTTTGTTTCCGTAAAATCTGTGCTCTGTAAGTTTGTGCAAGGTCCATTGCTAACGTATAAACAATAGTCATACCAACACCACCAGCAACAAATATCGAATGATCATAAGCTTTGAACGGAATAGTTGAACCGTACGGTCCTTCAACTAATATGGGAATACTAGCCTCTGCATTTGGCTTGGATGCAATTAACTCAGCTAACTTTTGAGTCATACCTTTTTTAACTCTAATTATCAAAACTAACTGATTGAAATTCTGTTCTAAAGCAGGCGAAACAATTGTGAACGGATGTGCTTGCCAAAATAAGTCTTTGTTTAGAAAATAAACCCAACAGAATGCACCCGGGAAGGGTTTCCACCAACCAGAATGATTTATTTCTATTCTAATTGTATGAGGAATATCTTCATACTCTGGGCTTTCTTTATCATCAATTTGCTTGTTAATTGTCTGGAACAAAACCGAACATTTGGCTCTTAGCACACCCCCTGTGATAATAATCTTAGAAGCCCTGAAAACATATTCCAATCCCCAAATGATAAAAGCAGCCATAATATATTCAATCCAACCCAACGTAATACAATGATACCATATACCAACAATAAAGAAAATCATCATTAATTTATGCGTCATTTTAAAGAACTCGTAGAACCTCGCCCTGGAAAATGCTAAAAAGGTTGTAATTGCAAGTAATGCAAATGCAGTGTTTGCCCATCTCCATTTCAATAATCCCCAGCGAGCAATATAGTCACCTTTTGCATCAACGTAAAGCAAATAAAATATAGCATGTAGTGTAATAAGAATGAAAAATACTCTTGATGTCCATTTATGATACATTTGAAATTCACGATATGAAGCACCAGTAATAACCAAAAGAGGATTGTTTCTAGTCGAGAATAAAAACACAATTGGCAATTGCATGGTTCCAATTATACCTGTTCTATCAGCAATATTAACATAAGTTTGACCTTTTGAACATCTGAAGATAGTATTGATTGGTATATTCTTATAATTGATACAACAGAATAATATGACCAACAAGATGTAAACAGAGATAACCAGCGCATGAATTCTAATTGGTAGCTGTTGCAACAATGCTTGAAAAAGACTTTTGAATTTGAAAAAATTAGTATTCGTCCCTTTGCCAATGACAGCTGTTGAAGGCTTAACTATTTGAGGGCAAATAAAATGTCTTCTGAACCATTTAACCAACCTAAGGTTACAAAATTCAGAGAAATAATAGGGGAAACACCACTGAGCGACGTTGACCATTGCAGCTCCAATAAGAATTAATACCCAATAACCGATTAATATCCATCCATAATCTGTTGCTTTTTGTCTTTGATCAATCAATGTAGTAACTGCCTTATAAGAAGGGTCATATAATTCTGAAGTGATGTTAACGGGACTGTGCAATTTGGTTTGATTGGAGATGTCTCTATATTGCATAACATGCTGAGTAGCATTATCACTGTGCCTAACCAAATCTCCAAATTGATATTTTGTTAAGGCTTGGTTTTCGCAAACGTCTAGTATGTAATTGTAAGCTTTAGTCAATTTCAAAGTATCGTTTGTATTATTTTCAATGCACAGCAAAACTGTACCCAAGAAAGCAGGACACTTGCAACGACATTTATAAGCTAAGTCAGGCCCTTTGCAATCGAATGGGAAATTTGTGAAGTTGTTTGCAACGTATACGCAAGCACCACCTTCGGCACTGGTTATTCCTCTTGCTTGACCATAATTGGGATGCAAAAATAAGACGCTGAGAAGAAAGAGGAACTTTGTCAATATCATTCTTTGTTTAGCAACGGGAAGTACTTTGGTTGATGACGAAATGAGCAATGATTGTTTTAATATATATATATATATTTATGTAATTGTGTTAGGCATAGTACAACCTGCTTGAAGAGTGGACCAAGCTGGAAGACACAGATATGATATACCTATACATAAATATGAATAAGGGACCGAGTTGCAAATCCCTCCCTCTCCCCCCCTTTAGCGCTTTGAGACAGTTGGACAGAAAGCTGGCAAAAACAGCAAGGGCTGTGCACATGGACTAAGATTAACAAAACCGATATATAAATATACTATTCATTAGTGATATAAACATTTACACTAAACAAAGCTAACTATTGTGGGG
Source organism: Ogataea methanolica (assembly GCA_001600755.1). Taxonomy (NCBI): domain Eukaryota; kingdom Fungi; phylum Ascomycota; class Pichiomycetes; order Pichiales; family Pichiaceae; genus Ogataea; species Ogataea methanolica. The sequence continues at coordinate 2,893,386 of BCKW01000002.1, forward strand.
ACATAAGGACAAATATAAGGAGGGGTGGAACAATATAGTACCAGTATTTTTGTATGAAGGACTTCTCAGCATCTGGGGTAGTGTTTATTGCCTTACCATCAGCACCTAGGGTGACTCGTTCGTTAGCTTTCAACAATGGAGGTAGAATACTTTTGGAAGGCTGAATTTTGATATCAAGTTTTGAAGACTTAGAAGAGCTGATTAGCGAGATTGAGTCTATTTCGGACAGTTCATCTGATGCTGATTCAATCAATAACGTTTGATTCAATGGGAAAGTTATCTCTTTATAATTGAAACAAGGTAAAAGTGGAGTGGTTTCATCTTCATCATACAGAGAAACACAGTATTTGCCAGATTGTATACCATTTGAATCTAATTCTGTAGCCGTCCATTTTGTTTTTCCTTTGTCAAATTGGAATGATGCTATAGAGTGCTTTATTTCATCTGATGATATGGTTAGTCTATAACTGGAATCTTTTGAAAGAGACAAAGAATTGACGATTGACACCGTCACCAAGAGTGATGAAACGAATTGATAGATCCACATATGCCTGATTGATTTGGACTGTTAATAGCCTTTTAGACTTTACTCAGTAATGCGATGTGCTGACTATATGTATAATTCCGCTCAAAGATGTTGGCGAGTAGCTGTGTATTAACCGGTGATTCAATCACTGGATTCTCTTTAACAGGATCCATAAAAATGATCTGAGCAAGAAAACCTTTGCATTTTCTTGCCAACAAATCACTGACAGAGTCGATCGACGTTAGAATAAACAAATCGACGCCAAGCTTTGTTTTGTTTTGTTTTGTTTTGTCTTATTTCATTGATCTTCTTATCTCTATTTCTAAGCATGACAATAGTATCGAACATTGCAGTGTATATATAATATACATATCAGGATAACATACACTACCTCTACTCTACTCGTAAAAATATATATCCTGGAATATTAACATACGATCGGGTTTTACCAGCCTACGTTTTCCTGGACTGGATTTATATGAAAGTTGATCAGGAGTATCTAAAATGCAGAGTTAAAGCGACTCCTTTGTTAATCTAATGATTTCTGTAATTACATATATTTAAATTCTCCTTGTATTTTTCATTGATCAAGTAAGCTTTTAGTTGAAGTGGAGGAGAACAGGTAATTATCCTATTGCTTCAAGGTTACAGAGCAATAAGGTTGTTTCTATTTGAATTATTGAAGGCCTTGACGTGATGACATAATATTATAATTGGCGCAGCTGACTGCAGGAATCGATCAGCCATTTTTATTGTGTTGTCTGCGCAGCGCAGATGTGAATGGAGCAGAATCTTTGATGTGCGTTTTGTATTTGCATTAGTTTTGTGAAGTTTTCTTTTTAAACCTTCTAAAGCAGGATATTATGTAATACAAACTTATATGAGCTTAAAAAGTAGATTAGAACCCCTGATCTTTTATTAAATTCTTATAAAGTTATATAGTTCTATAAAGAGAGAAATCTGGCTTTATTTATATTGTTTAAGAATATATGTTAAGATCAGTTTATAATAAAAGTAAATGTTTCATAATGTATGTGTTTTAGAATCAAGTAATGTTTTAAGTAACATGAAACAAGTTAGAAGTGTTTCAAGTGAGTATTAATATTTATTCATGTTCACTTATGTAATAATCCCGATATTCCTGACAAGTTTTTCTTAGATCTTGCATGGATCTACCATGTATCCTGTTTACTTTACTAGATAAACTGGAATTCCAAGATGCTGCTTTGTTGTGGAAATTGGCTTCTTCAAACAAGTGCGTCTGCGATCTTCCAATTTAACAAGATAATGAATCGACTACAAAGGAGCTGGATAAACCAGCAGGGAAGTCCCACTAAATACCTCAAAGCTATAAAACTATACGGTCCTGGTTATTGAGTACCAGTAAAACCATCCTATTCTCAAAAACAGCCGATCCGGTCCGCAGTTGGCTGGACTCCGAAACCCCCTCAATATTTTCAGTGTTAGAATGTTTTATCTATTTTTACAATATAAACATTGAGACTTAAATTTACCTGATTTTCCCTAAGGCCCGAATGTGAAATTCCTGTCAGAATTACTTCTAAAAGTGAATTAACTGGGCTATTGAATCATGTATAGATATAAATTAAATTTATTCATGAAGTAAAATAGTAACGAACGGAAAATGGCTAAAATACAAAACGAATAACGTAAACATGGTGCATATTGCAAATAAAACTACAGTAACACTAATAATAATAAAAAAAATCCACACTCCCTCACAAAAGGATATGACGAAAGAAACTCATTAGAACCAAAAAAGAAGCACACGAGAATCAATCGTCCACTAATAAACAAAACAACCAATTAAGTGCTTAACCCTAGTTCAGCAATAGAGAAGATTTAAATATCCAATGAAGAATATTGATATCAAAAATAGGCTAAAAGCGCACATCAACACAACAAGCGTGTAGAGAAGCAGAAAAGGCAGCAAGTGTGCTTTAGGAGACAACCTTGAGAAGAATCTTTGACTTCTTCACAGGATATTTTCCTAAGCAACTGTCAAAACATGAAACCAAATCATCATTCCTTCTCAATGGTCTGTACATACCATCTATTGGATCGTTGTAATTTAGAGAAAAATCATCAAATAATCCTAACTCTCCGGAGATACTTAATTTTAAGTAATATAAGTTGATATCTCTAGACAGACGAACCATGACCATTTCATCCTCATGAACGATCTTGAATGTGACGTATTGTTTTGATAAGTCAGATGACGTAGAGTTTTTTGAAGATGAATCCTTATCAAATATAGTGGTCGGGCTTCTAATCAATCTGCCATATGTGTAATTTTTGCTTGCTAGACTTTCGTTGACTGGACTTGAGGCTATTTGATTGAGACTAGTTGGCTTTCCTAATTGACCGAAAGAGTTCAAAACAGGGGTTGAACTAAAGAATAATGGTGCAGTTGGTGCATCATCAGTAACAGAGACTGCATTACAGGTTATAGAGTTAATTTGAGTCTTGCTACCGTTGGTGGTACTACCTTCAGTGTTGGTAAACGAATCAGCGGTTGTTCTGGTAGAACATAAGCTTGCTCTGCCTGAGCTTGAAGAAGTAGTTGAATCCCTTCCGAGGAAAGAAGGATATGGCTTAGGATTAAAGATATCCTTTGACGTTGATTCAGTGGCAGCGTATTTAAATCCTTGGAACGTAGGAGTTGTTTGCTGAGCCATTAGAAATCCCTGCTCTTTTCTGTTTTCACTTTCAGCGGCTAATTTGATGTCGCATGGTCTTATTTTTAGCCAATCCATTAGAATGCTATATTGATTACCCATCAGAGACATTGCCATTCCGGTGACTTGATTGATATATTCGTTTAAGTCATTACACCTTTTCATCATCAGTTTATCATCGATATTTTCATTAAGAGAGATGATACTTGGTAGTTTAGGTAAAGGATTGCTACTATTCACCCCATTTGAATGCGATTGCAGTAGTTTAATTTGCAAATCATAGAAATCTTGATAGTAGCGGTATAAGCAAACGTCGGGTGAATTTTCTTTAGAAAGAACAATTCTATAACAATATCTAGAGTTATTGTTATGAGCAGACGTAACTTGAATTGATGCATATGGGAATTGTGACGAAGCTTTCGTACTTGCTGTGAAGTTTGAAAGGGCAGTAGTGTTCATCATGGAAGTTGAAGTCGATGATATTGATGATGATGTGGAGCATTCAGAAGTTCTTTCAGCTGAATGCACTTGGGAGTCGGTTAGTGAAGAGAATTTGTTCATTGAGACAGCCGTTGGAGTAGTTGGTGGAGTCAGCATTTGATGATTGCTTGATGATGTTTTAGAAGATTGTATACTGGGAGAAGTACCAAAACAATAATCAGATAACGTAGTTGATCTTGATTGATGATGTATGGCTGGGTTTGCGGTTGGGGATAATGGATGAGGTAGCGAGGTCAATGCTGGAGTCGAAGGAGTACCAAAACGACTTATTGATTGAATATCAAGTTTTTTGCAAAAATCTTTGGGAACCCAACCCGGGTCACATACTCTAGTAATTGGTTGGACCAAGATCCAGTCTCTTGAAACAGCTCTGGGTAACATTTTCAGTGGTTCACCCTCTTGAATAGATAGCTCATTTGACGATTGACCATTGAAAGTAGCAATACACACCAAAATTGCACCTTCTTCAACAATGCTACCTTTTAGCTCTGCTATGGATTTTGATTTTGAAGGCAGTTCGAAAGTGAATGAGTTGAAAAATGTGTCTGTGTTGGTTTCTATTGGGGAAAGATTTGAGGTATGACGGACTTCTATTGGACTAGAGATGGACTCATTTCTCAAGGTATTTTGTCTTTTTATATTCAACCTTGGGAACGAAAGCTTTCTTGTTTGGATATCCGACATGGTTTTTATATTGAATCAAACCTTAGTTATGAATGCTTGTAATTGTAGATATTGAAAGAGCGAACGAATAGGTAAACAGAAGAAGGTGGTATAAGGTTGTAGAAGCGGCATAAAGAGATGAAGCAAAAAAAAGGTATAAATGAACAGTTCCAAGGTAGCTTTCTGAAGAGGCTGCTTGCAAAAGAAACAGACATACGATCAGATATACTGAAATATATATAATTAAAAGAGCTTGTATTATAAGTACTCATAAGGTAAAAGAAACAACACTTAATACTGTTAGAATGGAGTTGGTCGAGCCAAAAGTAAACAGAGACAACCACATCAGTAACAATGGCCAGGTGAAGTGAAATGATGCATGCAGAGCAAATTGACTTGGTTTCGCAGTTTCCCATTCCGCACATCTCTCCATTGTATTACAATTGCCGCCACGTGAATCCAGGCTCTAGATTCCTCTTCCTTCTCTACTCTATAGCAGCCTCCCCTGCACACAATCTTACCACGCGGGTTGTTTGTTTACCTAAAGATACAAACACTGAGGTAGTCTTCTTGGAGCGGAGCGGTGTGTGGTGCGTGCGGTGAATTTTCTCAAGTCTCTATATACAACCCCCAGTGGCCCACGGATATTATCTTTCTGGTCCCTGTGCCCTGGTGAGCGGCCAGGCGAAACCCTGGTGATACGGTACGGGTCCCACTCTCACACATCTCTGTACGAACTCCAGCTGTTCTGTTGAAGAAATTTAGCTAGTTAACAACAAACACCGAAAATCATTCGTGAAACTCCGCTTGGTAGATCGTAAACAAGTGAATGCAGACATATAATCCAGCCTAATAAATATTGGTGCACCTCGAGTTGTCTACAGCAAGTTGTTGCTTACTTCAAATCGCTCGTTCAATCTGTTTTGCACTGCTTTACAAACCAGGACTGTGCTATACGTTGAATATGAGCTTGCTATTCTTTCTTTCTAGATGCTTTATAATTGTTGACTTCTTAAATGCACGTTTATATAAACTTGAACCGTGGCAAAACCAAACTCCATGGGAATCTAAAGTAGCAGAGTAGTGCTCATTCCGTTCGAAGAAATAAATATATTCATTTTATTCTGCTGCAGCCTTCAGCTAACACGTTGGACATGCATTGTTAATCGATGATCTTACAATAGACATGCGCAACCATCTGATAGCTCGTAACAATTAAGAATTTGTTTTCAACTTGCGGTCTTAGATTCACCGCGAGATATCCGCAATGAAAGCACAGATCATCTACATGCTCCACAATAATCGGATCTTCCTACTTACATAATGCCCGTGATTTTCTACACTCAAGTCGATCAGATAGTGCAAATAGCATCATAATATTCTGAAGAGAGATATATAGACTCAATAGCCTGAGCAGATAGCCTGCATTAGTTTGGAAGATCATGCTAGCCAACTGGAAATACTTGTGGCGACGGGCAACACCAAAATACCTGCAACAAAAGCAAGAACAACAGCAACAGGAACAGCAACGACAACATACCAACGACTCATACCTTCCTCTCTCAGTAGTTCCCGCTTGGATCCCTGAACTCCATCTTCTTTATTTTGATTATTACCTAACGCTTCGAAACAATCAATGTCTACATCTAACAACAAAAAAAAATAATGTGCAGCACGAGGTTATTTACAAATTTGAAGAACTGCAATAACATGGATGGGCATAAAGTAACCTTTTCTTCGCTATATATTCTAAAAGTAATAATATTCTCAAAAACCATCAGGTTTATCTGGGTGCATATACTCTGTGCTAAATCAACAGAGCTATCATCTATGCATTAATGACTTGTGAATGGTACCTGAAGAGGTTAGAGATTCGAATCAGCCAAATAAGGTTTTGTTCTAGTTACACCGTGTATGTATTTAGATGCAATCGACTGATGCGAAAACTTTCCCCGTTATGACAAAAGTAAACCTTGAAGCCCTGCAGCAAAAGATTCGAGAATGTAGCGTTTAAGAAATGCTATGACTTCAGCTTTTCCAAGATTCCCCAAATCGGAACAAAACAGAGCCCGTTTATCATATCTGAAGTGCCAATAAGAGCTAATAAGAGCTAATAAATGAACGAAGTCGAACAAGGAACTAAGATTTCAGTTCCCACTGATTGTTGCTGGGTGATAAAATGCAATGCGGAGCCGTGGCTCAACATGTTCAGTGGGTGGGGTTGAGATCTTCAAATAAGGAATCAACGAAATTGTGAATCCATGTTGTTTTGTTTTTGCCTTTTTTTACTGCTAATGGATCCACTCATAATTGTAGAGCTGGTAGTCATCAATTGGGATTGAGGCTTTCCTTGATACGTCATTAAATATCTGCATTCATCTTTTGATGTCGGATCGATTCTTTGTTTGAACATCCAATCTCGGGCTGATCCTCTGCCCACTGTGCAAAAATTTGAAGATAGACTGGTATTATCAGAAACAGAGTTTTCTCCTAAGATTTTCTAAACGCTCATTTAAAGAATATCGAAGCCGCCGAGAGTTGGGTTATATTTTGAAAATCGGAAATGTTCTCCAGCCTACTGTGGACACATTCCCTGTTTTAATCAACAAGATTAACAATATCTCTTCAATTCACCTGTAAACTCACGCGCGCGTAAGCTGTCCTGGAAGATCTTAGAACGATGAAGGTTATCAAAACAGAGCTCCTGTACACCTTAATGGAATTCTAATTGTTTTAAAAACTTCTCGTCACTAACTAACAGGATATACACCACTTCAAAGTGCATTTATACATCTTTAGTCATGCAAAAAGAGATTACCTATTAAAATACCTGCAAGCATTTGCCTACCACTGGTACGTAGAAAGGGAACTGGGGAGGGATTACAAATATACGGCGGGACTGAAACTGTAAGTTCAACTGAACCTCTTGAAAGTGTAATGCGGAATGTTGTATTTAATCTTTTAGCATGCACACGAAGATCCCCAGTTTTGGGCTTCAATATATTCCTATTTGCTTCCCTGTATTACATTATTCAGTCCTATTCAATCCTATTCATTTTATCATCGTCACCAATTACCTAAAGCAAACATCCTATATGTAAGAAATATCCTGTCTTGTTTGAACTAGGTAATGCATTTGGTTCTTTCATTGGTTCAAGCTAAATTAATAACTGAGCATACTTTGAAACTAGAGTTTTGAAACTAAGCTGCCACCAAATAAATAGAATCTTACAGAATAAATGATTAGACAGACTATATCCAGTCATAGTTTGCAATCAATGAGAGATTTATAATTTGTTGTCAAATTATCGATATACATTTTTGAAGGCAGGTCTCCTGATACTGCATTCAATATAGAATTTTGTATGAAAGAATGGATGATCATCAGCTTTCAAAGTTCTCAGTTGCATTTCCGGAAACAAATTCAACTTTTGCATAACTACAAGACATTGGGACATTGTAGTTACGATGATACTTGAACTGCAAAAGTTGATCGAGCCCATATTTTGGATTTTTCAAATAAACGTCAATCAAGTAATTAAATTTTTTAAGAATTTTGCTGTGCTCCGTCTTGGCATTGAAAGCACCTTTAACTTTAAGGTCATTGGCGGTGACTGAAAGATCCAAAGTATCAATAACAATCTCACAACCTGAATGCCCAAATCCTTGTGATTTGAATGGGAGTAAAGGAATAGCATCACCAACATGAGTTATTCTGTAAAATGCATTCTTGCGAATTTTACCTCCAGCTTTCAAGTCGAGAACGACTTTGTCGTTGTTGAGCCGTTTATCCATCCAGTTTGCAAGTCCTTTGCTGGCCACTTTAGGTGCTGCCAGAGTGACTAACATTACATCATAGCCCATTAAGCTCATTTCAATTGTTGCTAACTGACCTAATGCACCACCTAGTGAATGACCAGTGATAATTAGTTGATAGTCTGCATTTTCATTAAGGAGATTGAGCAAGAATGTGAGAGAATTTTCGTGGAATATTTTGTAAGCTTGTAAGAACCCACCATGAGCTTTATCAAATTTATATCCATTAGTTGCAGAACCGATAGTTTTTTCATCAACTAGTCCATCTTGAATAACAAAAGGCTTATAGTCTTTTAATAAATAATTGATGTTGAAATTCCATTCGTCACCGGTTGAAGAGCCTTTAAATGACAAGATGATTTGCTTTTCAATAGTATCCTTCAAAATTATAAAAGTTATTTTACCTTGATAAACCCTCAAAACCTTTAAATGATCATTAGATTTACAAAACTTAGTGTCACAAGCTCCTGACAAACCGCTCCCGATTTTAGTATCGATCAGCCTTCCTGTCATTGGACAGTATGCATGAGATGCTAAGGGACTGTACCTTGTAAGTAATTCAAAAGGAGCATTGTTAATCGCGTACTTACTTAGTGGGATAGTGTTACTGTAATTAGAATTCGTGTTGTCGAAGTTTGGCATCGGATCACTATTTGCAATTGTAGTGAGTGTCATAATAAAGTTAATATAATACAGAATTCTCATTTTATTCGGATTAAATATAGGCACATAATTATCTTAAAGGTCAATTGAGGGTATTATATTACAAATTAACAATGAATTTGAATTATTAAGTTTTCTTCTTAAAAAATCTATTTGGTTCTACTGATACCCTTGAGATCAAAAAGAAAAAGGGGAAAAGAATATTTTTTTAAAAAGTATAGTCCACGCCTATTTATATAAACGTCCACTGTTGTCCTAACAGAACAAAAGAATATCCTTTAAAAACTCATTACGCCACCAATATCAAGATTATATCAACTTATCAAGTGAACTCCCTTTTAGCCTGTATATAATAGCACTCTAGTAACTTGCTGATGCAGCTTTATCAAAGTTTCCAAAATTCAAGTATAATAAGCAAGTATACCTATAACTTCAGTTCTCCAGTTTGTTATCTCGAAGCAAAAGAAGGATACCTGTCAAACCACCTAAAAACTTTTATTCAGTGTCGATTATTCCGCAACATAGCACAGCCATCGACGGGCCCAGCTTTCCAATACGGCGTCTCACTTTTTTTGGCAGTTTCGCTTCTTTATTGTTCGTTGGTTGCGCTCTCCCTCCCTATCTTCCTATCTTCGAACCAGGTCTAGGATTAACTATCTATATCAGTGCTGAAACCTTGCCGCTGTTCTCAAAACGAGTCAGCTTAAAAAGCCATCTCTAATCGGAGAGAACAACCTTCAAACCTAACCAGCCGTTTTCTTGATTTTAATTATGGTCAAGGAAGTGATTTGTTATAAATAGACCACAAGAAGGTTAAGTTTTGTCAATATTTAATGTGTTGTAACACAATTCAAGATTTACTAGGTTAGAATGCCAGTACCGGCCATTCCTTATAAGTATTAAATACCAAAGAAAAAGGGCCCTGTAATATTGTTTAAGATGATAGGCAGGATGCGCCTCAAAACCATGCTGAAGCAACCAAAAACTTGCACATCAGTAGTTAATTCATGTACCACCACTAAAATGGAGAAGGCGAGTCATTGACTTGGTGGGCCGAATTCAAAATTCTTGATCTTTTTGCCAGATGACGAACCGTTGCCGAAAATGCAGTGAAATTGAATTGTAATCTTAATGAAAAAAAAAGAGAAAGGAAATTACAACAGGAGGAAAGGGGAAGAGAAAACAAAGTAAAAAAAAAAACAAATGTGCACTAGTAAGACAAAAAATAAAACAACCATTACCAAATACCAAAAAAGTAGTAGACCTAAACACAGAAAAAAGGCCTCCAGTCGTAATTCAAACTTTTAAGACTTAATGGTCATATTTTTGAGAAGAAGAAAACAAAAAAAATACCAAATTAAGGTAACCCACTTTTTTTTAGCATAGTCATCAAATCCATTGATCCCTCACTATCATCCTCAATTTCATCACCACGGTCGCCCGTGGAAGGCGAATTTGTGTGATTTAACGAAGTCTCATTCACAAAATTCTGCCCCTTGAAGCCATCATCGCCTATTAGTTTTTGATAATCGACATGTTCATTATTTTGCGGACTATCACTCTTGTTCTTTTCAGCCTCACCGATCTCCGTCACACCTTCTAGTGGAGAAGATTCTTTTATTGCTGACGAACCAGCAACAAGCGATGAGTCAAATGAGTTTGCTATCATTACTGAACTTCGTCTTCTGTCCTTTAATTTTGTGCTTGGAGAAAATGGCGGTCGAATCGTACCAGCGTTAATCACTGTGCCGTCGAACGTATAATTATTGCTATTATTGTTGTTGCAGTTGCCGTCAGTGAAAGAGGAAATGGTAACTCTCTCTCTGAAAACCCTCCACGGTCTTTCTCGATATGCAAATATTAGAGTCTGAACTATGCCATCGATAGATTGAGAAAACCCAACAAAACAAAGTAAAAGGAATGGAACGTTTTTATTGCAGAATCTTAGAATTTGAGCAGCTAAAGGCACCAACCACATAGCTACAAAAGAAACTGGGTAAATAAAAATTGAACGTAATGATTTCAAAGATTGTTGCTTACGAAGCTTGAAATCTTCCAAAGATCTAAGGAATATCTGTAATGAAAGTTCTTGTTGAGTTTGATTTAGTAGATCTTTAGTTTTGGTTTCGTTGGATTCATCAGATTCCTTTTTGGGAGACGGAGAGTGGGAAGCTGACACAATGACATCTCTATAATCGAAATCGTCCACCGCGTATCTGTGCTTGTTGGATGATTCAGAAGAAGAGTTCATAAATGAGTTATCATCATGAATAGAAATATTGAATAAAGCATAATAAATACCCATAGCAACATTGTGACAAAAATAAAAAAACGATTTCACTTTGCATTCAGAGCTATATTTGCCAATATTCTCAAATTTCAAATTATTCAAATCAGTTCCTGAACTTCTTGCCTCAAGTAACATACTATGTTCTAAAGTAACTTTTCTTAGTTTAGAATAAATATGAACGTAAATTGTGAAATAGCAGCCGACAATGAAGAACATAACAAATATTCTTGGACCCCAATCAGTGACAACTCTAATCCAAACTGGATATGGGGGAGAGAAGCAAAAACTGATAAAGTTTTGCATTCTATGACCATCAATGAAAACCAATGAAGACATAGCAAGGGGAAATAAAATAATTAAAAACAATAGAATCGGTAGATTAAAGCGATAAAGGCCAGCTTCTTGTTTATAAATATAAGTTGAAGTCTCGAAATAACCGTTATTATTAGAAATGGAACTTTTTTCAAATTCTGTTAAATCAGTAGCAGCATGACCGGGCAATAAAAAATGCTTGAAAGCAGATTTGAAACCTGAGTTGGCTTTAGGTATTCTATAAATTTTTAAAGTTGATTGTGGATTGAAGATAATTAAAACTGTATGTAATGAAACCATTGCAATCGTGAAATCATTGGCAAGGAAAGTTACATTTAATGCGTACCCAAAGAAATTACAGACAGGGAAGGTATCTCTTGCAATAAAAGGTGAAGAATAATTGTATTTTCTTAACGCATCCAAAGTCATGATTGGATAAGCAATATGGAGCAAAGCTCTTACGGAATCGCCAATGATCAAATATAGGAATAACTTATGCCTGAAGACTCTCTTTGCAGGATGCATACGTGAATACCAATAGATTGATACAACACCTCCAATTAACGATAAAATTCCAGGGATCAAAGTCAAGAGATCAATAGCCAGAAATTGGGATCTAGTCAAATCCCTAACCGCTTTCAAATCGGTGATTTCTGCCATTATATGAAGGTCCCCGACGGCAAATCTGGGTACTATGGAATTTGGTTGACTCTTTTTGAGAGATAAAAATGTTGGTGAAACGGGTTAAAGGTACTATTAGAAGGAATAATTTTAATGAGCTTCTTGTAATTCTTGTAACGAGGCGCTCTTAGTGTAAACGAAGAGAAAAGCAATGATTGAAACAGTGAAGTAATATAAATAGTGAGTAGTGAGTTGTTTGAAGAGAGAGGGATTAGAATTAAAAGAAAGTGAAATTGACAAATTATGGTACCTGCCAAAACAAATATGAATGCTGAATGGGATGGAAGTTTACTTCTACAATGGTTGTATAGAATAAATAATACAATACATCCACGGAAATAGCAAAGTGAGTGGATTGTTCGATATCAGGGTGTGAAAAAACCATAGGCGATGGGGGGGACCCCTTCGCGAAATTGTCGCTATTTCCGGGGATTTCCCCCCATTTCCCAACTTATAATTCAATTTGAATCGTCATTAGTGGTTGGCTAGTTACAAGCATCTCAGCTTTGCTACATATGCTTATGGTATAGTGAGTCTGTCTAGTCATCAGTCGAGGCTTCTGCTGTCTTTTAGACTGTGCTCATTTGCTTAGCAGGGACGAAATAGGTCGTATAAGAAACGGGGTGTTTCTCCGAACGATTATCCAATCACAAGAACACAGCCGTGCAAAATTAGCCTCATTACAAAGTGGTGTGTGCGCGTGGCGTGTGAGCGGCGTGTGAAGAAATGACGGGACAACAACGGGAGCACTATTTGACACCTAAAAAGGTGATCGGTATAGGCTCCAGTTCTTTGGACTGAACCTTCCAATCCTTTTAAAGCCCAAGTGAATAAGTTATTATTATGATGCATTTTTGGTTCTTTGACAATGTCTGTAATTTACTGGTCACTTTGATGGTAATTTGATTTATAAACTTTACTGAAACGTACTATTCTAGATTATTATGACCTTCTTCTCTATTTGCTTTCGCTTCTTTTGTTAATTATTTTTTTATGGCCTATTTGATAGATAATAAACCTACTATTATTATATCTATATATTTATGTACATGTAATAATCAACGATAAAAAGGGACAAGAAAAAGAATATGAATATATATATACATTCATTAATTCTTTAATTCATCAGCAACAGCTTTTAAGTTTTCAGGTAATTCAACGCCATACTTATCATGCAAACGTCTCAATGTCTTTGGATTTGAATCACCATAATTTCTCAAATTTGCCTTTCCCATCTCATCAATAACCCATTGAATGAATTCTTTATCTTTGGAACTTTCAGCTGTTCTTAGCAGATAATGGTAAGTATAGAAATTTGGCTTGCTTTCATCATCTTTAACTAAAGTTTGAAGGTACTCATAGAAATTCTTAGCCCCATCTGTATCCATTGCGTATGCAAAGCCTTTGAAAATAGAGTTAAAAAAAAATGGGCTTAATCTAATAGAAGCGTTCAGGCCTTCCCGGAACAAAGAAATAGCTTCAGCCATGTTTCTATTACGGGCTTCACCTGTCACCATCACAGTGTATAGAGTATGACTCATTCTCATATGAGATTTCTTCATGTAGTCAAATAAATAACGGGCAATAACAACGGTCGAGGATTTTTGCATAAAGTTGTCAATCAAAGAAGTCAAAGTATTCGCAGAAGGTTCGATTTTATTTTTAATCATTAACTCGAAAACGTTGGAAATATCATCTTCAAGCGAATATCTATCAGACTTCTTTAATAGCATATTTATAATGATTGTGTATGTTGCAACATCTGGGTGAACAGTATTGGAAGTGGCGATGATATCAACAATTTCACTGGCACGTTCGTAATTATTCTCCGTGATTAATTTTGATAAGAACTTGTTGTAGAATCTAATAGATGGGTTGAAATCAGCGTCTGATTCTGACTGATAGGTTTTGAATAGTTTATCGGTTTGACTAACATAATTGGCATCCAACATACCACTCAATAGAGCTTCTCTAATCTCACTAGTAACTAAAGCAGGATCCTTTTTTTTCAAATTTGAAATAACATTCAGTGCTTCAGGCAACTCTTTACTAGAGATATAACCATTAATTAAAATCGCATAGGATTCTGAATTTGGTTTAATGCCATTAGCTTGTAATGATTCCCAAACTGAATTAATTCTTAGTAATTTCTTTGGTGCGTTTGCGTTACAATGGGCATACAAGAATTGATTCCAAGCTTTAACACTTGGCGTCATTTGGTCTTTAGCAGTCATTTCATTCCATGCCCATAAGGATTTATCAAAGCGCTTATCAGTATTATAAATTTCCATCATTTTTGAGTATGAGTCATCGGTTAGCTTTATGTTTGCTTCAGTTGATCTTTTCAATAATCTTTCGATAACTTCAGTAACTTGTTCACTTCTTTGTTCTTGAGCCGCTTTCAATGCAGGGGTCCAATTAATTGGATCATTTGGATCTAAATTACTAAAAACGTAATTTCTATAGTTTTCAATACATTTCTTGGAAATCTCTCGCTGAATTTTCAACAATATGAACGATTCGGATAATTTACCAACTGATGGTTTTAAATCCTGTAGAATTAGTTCGATAAATTCTTTATCAACTTTTTCGCCAGTAGGATGCTTAGCGAGACTAGCTAGGTATAAAGCTAATCCAAAGAAATGATACTTGTCTTTAGGGTACATTCCAGAAGTTGTTGTTCTACTGTCGATCTTCTCAGGGTACTGCTTGAAATATTCCATTGAATCTATCCATAGGGTTAAACCTTCAGAGTAATTGGATTCGATACATAGCTGTCTACAGACAGTATGCAAATGTATTGAATCCATAAGGTTGAAATCTTTAATTATGTTCAAGAATCTTTTGTTCAACAAAGATAACGGAACACTTTCAGAACTGTTTGACTTCCACAAGTCTCTCATTTGATCAAAAAAGTCAGGGGACATCCTAACAAATTTAGTTATGAACGATTTGTTTGATGTAAATTCAGCATCATTTTCTAAGACTTTTGTCAAATTGCTGAAAAAATCATCGATTGTAATATCCTTATCGTGACATAAAACTTTCAATAATTGAACAGTTGGTATTCTAGATTTTCTAGCATCGGCGAATGAAATGTTTTTCGTATCGACATAGTTGTTAAAGCGACGTCTATTATTGCTGCTGTTACCATCAACATTGTCTGAATCCTTAGATCTTTCCTGCTGTAAATTATATATAGTTGAATCTGTATTCGGGATACTGGAAGCTGTAGTATTCAATCTGACAATGACAAGCTTGGTTGCCTGGGAAGCGATTGGTAAACGAACAAAGTTCCCTCTTGTTCTTAAACGCAAGGCGCACGATAGCATGACTTTCCTGATTCTATATTTTTCCAAACTTTATCTAATTTGAAGGCTAGAAAGCACAGTGCACACACAGTGACAACTACTAAAGTTGAATCCATATAAGCATTTCTATTTTTCAACTCCTCCATTCCATTATACCAAAAGGTGAAAAATCGACTTCTGAGCACAAAATGAGGCTCACACGCCCAAAATCTCAAAAAAAATCCACCAGGCAACGAACAACAAAAAAGATGACATAAGCATTCCGGCCCTTTTGCCAGTTTTCGTTTTGTTTATAGCTATATGATTAAATAAAAACTGTATCACACAAAACTTTAAATTATAATGTATCGCAAATGGGGGAATCAAATCACGTGACTGATATAAGGAAGCTGAGTTAGATTCTTCTATTTCATCTCTATTCATAAAAAACACATATAACAAGGTAAGTATTTCTGAAGTGTAAACAATTTTTGAGGTTGTAAAAATAGTCGATAAATATATATATACATACATAAAAAGAAAAAGCCAATAATAATTTACACATGAATATTTTATAGATTAGTAGTCACAGTCATGGTTTTAGCATTTATTAACATAATTGGAGGTAGTCCATCACACCAAAGGTCAAGATTCATAACATATTCCAAGCAATCCTTTTCATCATTGTGTAATCCAATTTCAGGTGAAGGTAAAGTTGAGAACAAAAGAGCTGATTTTGATGATGTTTTGGTCATCAATTCATTCAATATTAAAAATTGGGATTTGGGTGTTAGCTCATTGAATGAAAAAGTCAAATTGTCGTAAGCATTATCTGTATCATTTGATGGCTGTTGCTGTTGCTGCTGCTGCTGCTGTTGTTGTTGTTGTGAATGTGGGTTTTTATGGTGAGAAAAGCCGGACAGGTTTGCTGCTGATGTTGTAGCTGAGAGGTTTGGGGATGCGGGAATTGACGAAATTCCTTGAATACTGCTGTTTTTGTTGTTGTTCGCTGCACCAGCAAGGAGAATATCTTGATGGAAACTTGGTAGAACTGGAGGCGGCTGTTGGGGTTGTAAACTTGGCGAATTCAGTGGACGTAAGCCACTGCTATTAGTATTTATATTTGTATTACCGTTTTGAATCGAAGCTTTTGAGGAAATCATTGATTTATTGTCCTCCTCAACAAACATAATTGATGGTTCATTACCTTGAGCATTCTCAAATATTTGGGAGCAAGGCATAGTATCAGCCGAAAACGTCGACGCCTTTATCTTTTTAAATGAACCTGTTGATTTCAAATTTTTCAATAGCGGTTTTCGTAAACTATGGGCTTTTGATGGATGTGTTAGATTATTGGTAGTTGTATTGGTTGTATTGTTACTACTATATGGTGATATAGTTTGCTCAAACTGTGAAGGTTTTGCTGTTGAGGAACTTGACATTATTGATAGTGATGATGCAACGGACTCTGAATCTGAAGCATAGTCTTCTTCGTCTGAAGTCGAATCTGCCATGGTACGTTTGATATCATTATTGGATAAACTGTTGGTCACCATCGAGAATGAAACACCCAGCTTGCTCATCGTACTTGTTGAGAACCTACGTTTAGCACTCCTCTCAAATTTTCTAACAACTTTAGGGTTCACTTGGATAGCTGGATGAGGAATAGCCGCAGAATTCGAACGTGCAGGAAGAGGACAGGCACTATCTCTAAATTCTCTAACCATTTGCCACCATTCATCGTCTTTCAATTGGGATTCAATCTTGTCTGCAAGTTTTGAATCTTCAATAGTCTCACCTTTTGTTATGTAATTATAAGATTCAAAATCCCCACTACTTAAGCACAGGACTAAAATATCAGCGTTGATTCTTAAAACTTCCAATAAGGATTGCAATCTAACCTTTTCTTTTTCGATATCATTTTCAAATTCAACAAAAACAACAACACGAATTTTATGAGTCTTTTTCCAACTTGGAACAGTGTTTAAAATTGCACCAAGTTGTAAAATTAATGTGTAAGTATCAAAGTTTGTAGTCAGAATATTTTTCCCGTTACTTTCATCCAAAACTCGACTTGACATCTGAATAGGGTATAAATCAATGTACAGTTTTTCCTCGTCGCTCAATTTTGATTCATCTTCAGTTGGTATATGCAATCTTGGGAAACCTTTAGCCACTGCAATGTTACTGTTCAAGAGGGATAAATCTTCAATAACGTGAACCCATTCAGTTAACGTCAACTTAGATTCCAATTTACATGAATCTGTAGGTAACTGCTCTAAACTAACATGAACTTGTCTTGCATAAGCAGAAGACCTGGATTCAAATTTCAAACCACCTGGTAGTTTAAAATTCTTATAGTTGGATAAATCATAAAACCCAATAACTGTAATATTTGGTCTCATACCACCTAAGCCGCTGCCCAAAAAGACATTTCTAACACCCCATGGGAAGGTAGGTGCTATTGAAATTTGAATAAAAGCCTTCAATTTGCACATGTCTCTCAATTTTGTCCAAGCAGTTTGATGTTTAACCATGTCAGGAACTCTAGATTGGAAAGAGTCTGCCACCAAAACATGTCCCAATATGTACAACCCACCCTTTTTCAAGTGGTTGCAAAAATTGATCAACTTCCAACTCGTTCTTGGATTATCGACCAGTAACAAGATTTGTGGCCTCCAGTATTTAACGTTATCCTGACGTAGTTTCAATAGATATTTTCTAACTTGATGATAAATTAATGATTGTGAAACGTCACCCCATTGCTTTGGAGGAGAAACGTAGTGAATGAATAGAATCAAAAACATCAACATGATAAAAATCAAACTTGCTGATAAACCATCAACGATGAACATTGCAATACCGGAGAACAAAGTACCTAATAAAGCTGTAGCTGTACTGAAATACTTGAAGCTTGGTCTGAAGTTAGGGGCAGAACCAAGCTTCAACAAACCGCACGCAAGATTAGTAACAATAAATGTCATTAAAAATGCCATTGTAATTAAAGTTGCAATTTGATTGATATCAGCAAACAAAAACAGCTGACAAAGTGACCATGTGAATAAAATGCCGTAGATTGGATCGTCGACAGAATTTCCGATTCCAAACTTCTTAATCCCTGGTAGAATTTCATCTCTAGCAATTGCTTGTAAAACTTTAGCAGCCCCGACAATACCGACAATGACAGAGAAAATAGAGGTTGACATTTCACCAATTAAAATAATAACTGGGTTGATATTAACAGTTTGAATAACTTGAACATCCTTATATAATAAATCTCTCGGGATCGAACAGCCCATTGACAAGATGACTAATAGGTAGCTAACAAAAGTAACAATTAAGCCGTACAAGGTACCTTTTGGAATTGACTTTGAAGGATTCTTCAAATCACCAGACATTGAAGCACCAGCAAAGATACCTGCTGTAGCAGGGAAGAAAATGCCAAACAAGTCGTTAAAATTTTCAACTGAATCTAATTGAGAACCTGCAGCCCCTTTTGTAAAATTGGGGTATAGATTTGATATAAATGTCTCCCAGGAAGGACCAGTGTAAAAAGAATCTAATTCAGGCAAGGCAAATGGTCCAACAAAAAATGTGGAAAGTGGAACTGATAAAGTTGAGAGAATCAACAGGATACAAAGTAAGGTGCCACAGTTAGAAACAGTTCTGGATCCAATCAAAGCAACAATTGTACAGACAGCTAAAAATACTGTACAATACAGAAACTGATGCCAATAATCAGCAGGCAATAACTGTAACATTACCCCATTTTTAGAATTAAAGTTGTATAATAACGGTTCAATAAAACCAGCAACATTCAAAGAAGAGTTTAAAACTTGTCCAATATAGAAAATCAGACCGATTGCACCACCGAATTCAACACCTAAACTTCTGGAAATCATGTAATAGGTTCCGCCACCCTTAACCGTACCATTTGTAGCAATGGCACTAACAGACATCGTAGTTAACAAATCAATACCATAGCTCATGAATAACAGCAATAAAGTCCCCAAAATTCCCATCTGTCCTAATATAAAACCAAATCTTAGAAACATCAAAATGGAAAGAACATTAAGGATAGTGGGAAGTGCCACTCCGTCTAAAGTATTCAGTTTATTGGAATTTTTGTCGCTCTGTTGTTGCTTCAGATGATCTATATTTTTTGATTCCACAGGAAGCTGTGTGTAGCTTGAGTTTTGATTATTCATTATAGAACCATAGTTGGTGGTTGAACCCGATAAGGGGGCTGACATGGGCATTGACATGATTCTGATTGTGCTCTTTTGTTTAGTTACTCTTCTAAGATTTCATAAATATATGTACTTGTCAGTATTATAAGAAGATTATCAAGACCTTTAAAAACTGTAATATCGAGTAATTAGATGGATAGAGAGTGGTGAAAGATTAATGTACAAATCGCTGTGTCCGACCAAGGATGCGGAAGAAATGAAACTGATCTGTTAGATTCTCCTGATAATCAATAGCGGTTATTTGACTGGTAAGTGTTTGAATTAAGAAAATTAGCAACAAGTCAGAATATATGTATGAATATTGAGCTTATATGAGCAACAGGCAAGGTCAAAGCAGCACCGTGTGATGGAAATCGGCTATATGTGGGTGATCTGATCTATCCGGTAGAAAAAGTTGAATCAGGAAAAACATTCGGTTGAAATCCTTGTTAAAAAGAGTTAAGGGGCTACCTGCCTCACAGAAGAGAACAAGCAGAATTGTTTTTGGCAGCTCTCTGCCTTGAACCTTTGGCTGAGGGCTGAGATAAGATTACAATCCCGAGGCTGTGTTGAGTTGGACTGAATAGGTCGATAGACGCGAAAAGAAGTGACCAGAAGTCGACAAAGGACAATCGTCGTTTTCTCAGATAATCACGTGAATAGTATAACGTGACTGTGGTTGGCTGCTTTTGTTTCAGATAGTGACTAAAGATTGCGATCCAGTAATTTGCTATTGTTCACTATTCAGGTTTATATTGTCTATTTCGTGACGGCCAATCTCCTTATCCCGAGCTGCCTTAGCGGCTGGTATGAGGCTTGTAGTCCTGGTGTTGTAATCAATGCTGTAAAGTTGTGCCTGGGCCCAATTCAGCTTTTCTCTGATGGTGTGCCACTTATATTTCCTTCCTACTGCTAAACTTGACGGGCAGGTGTTTTTTTGAAAACCAAATAAACCATTTCTGTGTTCCTGGGAATTAAGGCTTGGTTGGTACAGCAGCAATTATGCGCTCATTTAAGTTTATCTTACTATAAAGGAAACTAGAACGTCCCTAGTAGAAAATAAGCCTCAATGCCACAAAAATATGCCGTGTATCTCGTGAAGTTCAATTATCCTTATCAAAGTGTAATAAGTGTTAGGATTAGGTAATCGGGATATGCAGGTTAGGGATTAGGTAATCATATAGGCTAAGTCATATGGGACAAGTTACTCCTCTTTATCAAGTTAG
>BCKW01000002.1:2924093-2952004 GCA_001600755.1 Ogataea methanolica
CGCTGGAACTACTTGTACGGTAGCTAAAGCTATGTTATACCACTAAAGAGTAGGGATACTAGAAATGGCTATACATATGATTTCCTAATCCGCGATAATCTAATTCTATCAATATGAGTTTGCAGAATAGAGTGTCTATTCATCAGCAATGCCATTGGTGATGAATAATTAATGTAAATGGTAATAATATATGGTGGGCAAGATTGATTATGTCATGATATTATATAATTGGTTATATAATATGAAAGTATTACGTAATCTATGGTGGAGGTAGCGAAGTCTATGGTGGCGGTAGGGTTTCCCACTAGAAAGTCGGTAAAGAGCAAAAAACTGATTACTTAATCTATAACCTATTCTATTTCCGCACGACCTTAACATTTTACTTGGTACATCTGGTAGTTAAAAAACTATGCTACAACTATTAAGCATATTAAGACCAGCTCTCTTGTTTTAACGATGGATAGGTGCCATTCAATACTCAATTTTGAAAACCGAAAACGTCTTATACAATGAATAAAGGAGGACACAACGCAAGGGGCAACCACCAATACAAGCAACAGCCCAACAGAGGTGAATACAACAATTACGATCGAAGAAGAGAGTACGATCAAAACCAAGATTATGACTATAACTCACACCCAGGACCCAGAGATCCACGTAGAAATTATGCAGCAAATCCTGGTGCAAACAGAGGAAGAGATAGCTTAAGATTTGAAAATCAACAAAGATATCACCCTTATCAAAACGGGTACGACGGAGACAGACGATATAACAGAGATGATCATCAATACCAAGGATACAAATCGCCACCACCACCGACACAGCATTACAAGCGGCCAACAACCGCCAGCCTGCCTTTCCGTCACACCGCTTCTTCACATTCTCAAGGTTGGGATACGTTAAGGCCGATTAATGAGCATTTTTCAGATCAGAAGTATAACCCCGAGCCCCATTCTAATGTAAGTAATTCTTTTAATAGGGATATAGATTCAGCTACAGATACCGAGCTCTCAAAAGATCAGAAATTAACTAATATTAATTCTATTTCTAATGCAACCCCTGCCCTCCAACCAAGTACACTTTCTGTTCCTTCTTCTCCTACCTTAAAACTTTCTCCTAAGGCTGATAGTTTGAAAGAAGCAACCAACAAGGAAAAGATTAAACAACGCCAAGAGAGATTAGCAGCATGGAAGAAGAAGAAGGAACAGGAGACCAGCGGCAGTACTGGGATGGAAACCACAACACGAAATCAAAAAAATAAAACTTCTCTGATGAAGTTTACCGCAAAAGCTCAAGTGAAAAAAGTGAGTACTTTGAAGAAACCTTTAATGAAAACAGCTTTGACTAATAAACTTGCAATAGACGGCTACGATGAAACAGTAACAAAAACAAGGAGCACGTTTTCTCTGGGACTGAAAGTTGGGCAAAAGCAAGAATCTGATGCTGTGGAAGATGCTGATGTGGACTCCTTTATTTCAAGCTTAGAAGACGATAAGGTCAACCCTACGGAGCCATCAAAGAGTGATATGATTGATTCGGATTCAGATGATGCTTCATCAAATATTAACTTTGATGAAGAGGAAGACGAATATGAGGCTATCGAAGAACAAGATACTACCAGATTGCTTAGATCTATCAACGAAAAGAACAAGAAAACAATTCCCGAACACCCTCCAAGTACAACTCCTTTCACTAGAGAATTCTATAAAGAATCTGAGTTCATCAAAGACCTAACAAACGAAGAAGTGGAGTCGTTGAGAATAAGAGATGGTATTAGTATCAGGGGAAAGCGTGCAATGAAGCCAGTACTTACATGGTCTCAAGTTGGACTTCCAAGCTCTATTCTATCAGTTATTGAATCCCTTAACTTTGAAGCACCAACCACGATCCAGTGTGAGGCTCTACCTAATATTATGAGTGGGAATGATTTGATTGGTATTGCCAAAACTGGTTCAGGTAAGACTCTTGCATTTTTACTTCCTCTTTTCCGTCAAATAGTTTCAGGCGGGAACCAAAGCAACCACTTTAATGGGAGATCTATCCCCAAAGCATTAATTATGTCTCCAACTAGAGAATTGGCGCTTCAAATTTTCAAGGAGTGCTCAGCATTTTTAGAGAAGCTCAATTTGAGGGGATGCTGTTGTTACGGTGGGCAACCAATCAGTCAGCAGATTGCAGAATTGAAAAAAGGGTGTGATTTGATTGTTTGTACGCCTGGTAGATTGATTGACTTACTATGTGTCAATAGCGGAAGAGTTCTTGCTTTGACTCATATCACTTATTTGGTCTTGGATGAAGCCGATCGTATGTTTGATATGGGCTTTGAACCACAAGTGATGAAGATTGTAAAGGCAACTAGACCGGATAGACAGACAGTTCTATTTTCGGCGACGTTCCCACCAAAAATGGAGGCTTTAGCCAGGAAAATTTTATACAAACCTATCGAGATTTTAGTTGGTTCCAAGAACTTGGTTAATGATAAGATCGATCAGAAGTTTGAAATTTTGAAAGACTCGTCTTTGAAATTCAACAAGTTGTTACAAATCTTGGGCCAATTTTCAGAACATGATTCTACTGGCAAGGTCATTATATTTGTCGATAGACAAGATGGCTGTGATGAGCTCGCCGCTCAATTAATAGCAAGAGGATATCCTTCAATGTCTTTGCATGGAGGTAAAGAACAATTAGACCGTGCTTCCACTATCTCTGATTTTAAAAATGGAGTCATTGACATTCTAGTTGCCACTTCTGTTGCATCTAGAGGGTTGGATGTTAATGATCTAAACTTGGTTGTTAATTATGACTCCCCAAGTCATATGGAAGATTACGTTCATAGAGTTGGAAGAACTGGAAGAGCCGGAAATTCTGGAACCAGTGTTACTATAATTACTGAAGAACAGGATAGAAGCGCTAACGATATTGTAAGATTATTAGAGCTTTCAGGACTGACTCCCCCAGATCAGCTAGCCGAATTAGCCAAAAAGTTTAAAGACAAGTTGAGAAAAGGCTCCGTTAAGTTTAGTTCAGGGTTTGGCGGTAAAGGTCTAGAAAAATTACAAATCATTAGAGACCAGAAGCAGAAAATAGAGAAGACATTGTATGATAAGGCTGAAGAGGACCCTGATGATAAGCCCAAGCATGGAGAAGAAAAATCAGAAGCCGATGAAGAGGCTGCCGTCAATGATATTCAGTTGGCTGACTTTAAAGTTGTTTATGGTATGGCCGAGAAGGGTCCTGACTCGTCCTTATTCCACGCTAAGTTGAACATCAATGATCTCTCACAAAGTACAAGATGGGCTGTTTCTAATAGAGATAATATTTCCCGGATTGTTGAATTAACTGCCACCTCCATTACAGGTAAAGGGCGCTACTACCCACCAGGCAAAGAACCAGGGGATAATGATGATCCGAAGTTGTATTTGTTGATTGAAGGCGAGACAGAATATAATGTTAAAGCTGCCGTTGATCTATTTAAGGAGAGCCTCATCAAGGGATTGACTGCTCATATCAAGGAAGATAAGAATAAGAAATTCAGTATATCTTGAAGTAACAGCACAGTTTTAATGAGCTTTACAAATTTGTCTTTCTTTCTCTGTATATAGATGTGTATTATACATATTCTTTATATATACAGCTAATATCCGGTTTTCTCAAAACCAAAAGCTAGATAAAAGGAACAAGCGTCTCTATCTTCGCCAGTGACACCGTACGAACCATCCGGCTTTCTCAGCGATTCGATCAATGGAGGAGGTAGATTCTTGAAATATGTTGGGATTTCCTTGTTAAACAGTTCAAAGAAGTTCTTCTTGTATCTTAGTTCCAAGTTATAGCTTTCACACAACGATCTAAATTTTTCAAAAGGCACTACAAATTCAGGAACGTTATCAACTGCATCAACTAGATAATAGTTGTAAATATTACCAAATGGGTTTTCAAAACGACCATCCTTAGGTGGTTCTGTAGGGAACTCGACTGAATAGATAGAGTTTCCCCATTTCTTCTCACCTGGAGCAAGTTTCTTTAACTTCCAATTAATGAAATCAGAAGATGGTATAGTCCCAATAAACATCCCACCAATTTTCAAAGATCTAGAAACATTTTCCAATAAATGCCTCATTGTCTCCTCAGAATCAAACGCATAATGAAGACAAAACTGCATAGAAACGGTATCAAACTCCAAATTAACCTCATCTTTGAAATTCTCGAGTAACTTAGGAACAGGAACATTGAAAGCATCACCTGTGGCAAAGATGGCGTGGAATCGAAATCTTGATTTCTTGTAACGTTTAATTGCCTCACTGATAGACTGGTCTGAAAGATCGACACCGACGTACGATGAAGTACCTATAGAGTCCCATTTGGCCATATCACCACCTTTACCGCATCCAAGGTCAAGAACATTGCCTTCTTCTTTGCCATATTTGTGAATAAGAATATATTTAATGCAGTTATTAAACGATCGTAGTTTGTAAATTTTGGATTCAGTTCTCTTCTGTCTTCTGGAGTGATACGTTTGCTGATTATATTTATTTCTAATGATTTCATCCTTTTGCGCTTGGTCAAGGTTCAACAGTTGACTTGGGCTCGGGCTATCTCGTGGGGGCTCTGATTTATAGTGATCGATATTGTTACCATAATAGCCATTGGTACTATGACTATGATGGCTTTTATTGTAACTTTGGCCACTTTGGTGGTATTCGAAATTGTTATAATCGCGCCTAGCCTGATTACCATATTCTGTTGATTCAAAGGCTTTTTGCAATGCTGCTTGTTGTTGTTTGAAAACCTCCTCTGGCATCCAAGATGGTTTATGGCTATTGACCTGTGATGGCGGGGGTGGATTATTGTACTGCCTTTGTGGATGGGAGGACTTGTGAGAGAGTTGTTTCTCAGGAACGGGCGTTTCTTTGGTCATGATAATCGCTTGAGTTAGTTCATCAGCAACTTGAGGTTCAATGGAATCACTGTTTGATTGCGAACAGTCTTTATCCTGCTGTTCTTTTTCTCCCGTGTTATTAGTATCTTCAGCAACATCAGTACTGCCATCATCATCGCGTCTTCTTGACGATGGTTTGAATGTCTTTTTGACAATTCTTCTTTTCTTGAAGGCATGATCGTAATAACTTGGAGCAGAACTGCGGATAGCAGCTTCAGGCTGAGGTTTGACCTTCTCTTCTTCTCCAGCAGATGTTTTGTAATCAACTGGAGATGCGTCTATAGGTTCGTAGTCTTCATCATTCTCAACAAGTACCTTAGACTTGTTGAGCTTGCTGGCCAGCAGGATATCATCTGCTGGGGCACCTTCTGGAGCAGCAGATTGCTGTCTTGATGTAGCCTCTGACATAGTCTCTGATATAGTCTCTGATATAGTCTCTGACATTAATCTGTTGGCCGTTTTATAAAGTGGATAAAGGGGCTGATACTGTGGAGAAGGGAAATCATCTGATATCTCATTGACAAGAACTTGGTATTAGAAATTGTACCAACTAAGATCTGCTGGCGCAACGTCCACATTAGTCACGTGATGATATGTCACACCTCGCGCCGAATACGGGGCATCTGCCACTAGCCAATCGGGTGTCTAAGCATTATCCTTTATCAATCAATTAAGCAACTAATGATGGCTGATAATATGCTTGCAGGACTACGACATCACCCTTAGAATGGATCTGTATACCTGAAGTCATAACGCTGATTTTGGTTTGCCAATCCTGCAGAAAGACATTTCACACACATCTATAGAGCTGCCCCATATTGAAACACATACGCATGAATAATGTCTTTGGAAGGTGCCATTGACGACGAAAGAAAGCTCATTGCCCAAATTTTGGAAAGACAACAGCAGCAACAAGCTTCAAGACAAAGAGGTAGAGGCGACAGAGATGACTCTCCCAACGCAAACAGAAACCCTTCCAGAGGTTTATCCGGTGCAAGAAGATCACTCAGTAGATCATCCATCTCTGATGAACCTCCAAGCAAGTTCTCAATCACTAACCATGATCCTTCTGAGAGATTAGGATCGCCACCAGCTGCTAGATTAGGTGACAGTGGTGATGAGTCGGCTATCACTGAAAGTAGTGACGAAGAACAAATCAGTGATACTGATTCTGAATTTGAATACGACGATGGTGGTAATATCCTACCAAACTATGCAACATACTCTCCTATACGAATTGAAGACAAGACGAAGGGTAAGAAATTGTCCGCAAAGGAGGAGCTGAATTTGATCAATAGCAGAAGACTGGTTAGAGATGCCGTTAAAGCTGAAAAAGTTGATGAAATTCTTGCCGCTGAAAGGGCTTTGGCAAATGCGAAATCAATCGGTAGAACCGTGCCTCAAGAATACATAGAAAAAATAGAAAACGACGCTAAAGAGGCAGGAACGAAGATTCACATCGACCCTGAAAAGTTCTATCAAGATAACGCTGGTCGTAAGGAGAAGCTACAAGAATATGCTGTCTATAAAAAGAAACTTGTTTCTCCAGAATTAAGCTTAAAAAACGATGGATTCTCAATTCCTTACACAAGCGATATCGAAGAGAAAATGGACAGTGAATTAGCCAAATATCTCAATGAAAATATCTCAGTCTCCGAAATCGAGTCAAATACAGCAAATCAAAATGCCGTGAGAACAATAACCAGAGGTGGATTCTTTGACATTCTTAAAAGATCGAGAACAAAGTCACCTAAGACGTTTATTTTATGTATGGATTTCTCAGAGGAATCTATGTACGCTTTAGAATGGTGTATTGGTACTGTTTTAGTTGATGGATCCGTGTTATTTATCCTAAACGTTATTGAAGATGAGGATTATTCTTCTATGCATTTTAACGGGATACCTTCACATCAAGATATCTCTGATAAAATAAAAAAAGACAAAGTGCCCAAATCGGCCTGTGAGCAGTTGCGTGTTGCTAATGTTGAAAAAATCACCAAGGAGACACTGACACTCTTGAAGCTAACCAAATTGCAAGTTCATGTCGTTATTGAATCTTGCCATCATCCTATCCCTCGTCATTTCATGGTTGAGATCATCAAACATATTTCGCCAACGTTGGTTATTGTTGGCTCAAAGGGATCTTCTGCTATGAAAGGCGTTTTGTTGGGTAGTTTGTCCAGTCACTTAGTGAGAAAGAGTACTGTTCCAGTCATGGTTGTCAAGAACAAGTTAAAGAAATTGACTAAGAAAGGCAAACAATTTGGTAACAATATTAGCACATTGCATAGCTTGGCTGAAGCTAAAGTTGATTGAATGTCTACCATCTCTCTTTACACATCTCCCTTTCCCTTGTAGATAAATAAATATGTATATGCCATATTTGTTTCTGCCACTCTTACACAGTCACACCGATTATGTATTACGATGAATTTAGTTTCAGCGTAAAATTAAGCTCTAAGTATTCAGCCCTGTTAGAAGCAAGAAATTAAACAATTTCTTTTATGAAAGGGATTTTTTTGCTTCACCAGCCCCCAAAAAATTACTACACTTTGAAATTTGTATTCCAATTGGCATTGGCATCAAAAAGAATAGTCCAACCTGAGTCTTGAAAAATGAAATTTTATCCTCTTTTGGAATCGGAATCAGTAAATAAAAGTTTCAAGTATTCCTCTTTATGGGAATAGCCAACACTCTATGCTTAACCTCCAACTTTGAGGGAGGTCGAAAAAGAAGGGTATGAAGCTCAAGCCTTCTGATTGAGGTTACTTGGTAAGTAATTGGCTTTCGTAGTATCGATTCTATCAGCCGGTTTTCCGGCTCAAAGGAGGCTTCCCTCATTCGCAAATTGGTTTCATGACTGGTGATGGTGCTAATGTCTGCTTCGCTTTGCTTTGCTAATGCTTCTCCTTCCTGGTGATCAGGCTCATAAAAAAAGTTCTTTAGAAACCAGCAACACTATCTTCCATTTGACTATAGTAGCGTTTCGCTTATAACGTCTTACCGGGCATACATTCTAGTTGTGAACAACCAACGCCAATGAAATTCTAGGCTAATCCGAATCAGTCTCCAAATTGATGATGCTGAGTCATTTGGCAAAACATGCCCCATGGCTAAAAATCTACACGAGAAAAAAAAGCAGTGGATTAAAATCAACCACGACGATCATGTTTCGTGAGGAATGATTTGTGTCGAAGTCGCTCTATTTTAAAGCATTACCGTTGGGCAAAGTGGTAATCAGTTATCTGCTGGATATCGACCTCCTCTGTTCATCAGCCTTGCTTTAAGAAGACGATTACTTGACGGTCATTTATTGGTACTCTTTACAGTTTTCGGGTCAGATGAAGGAAACAAGACACACTTTCTTACGCTCTCCAGTTGTTAACGACTACGTAGAGAAGACGATTAAGCGTTCTTTTGTCACATGATATTCTCTGCATATCTGACTTGCCGATAAAGGCTCAGTGTAATCATCTTTTTGGTTCTAATTCTAAAATTAATGGATAATAAGGCTATTTAGTGGTTATAGATACTTATTCTATTTAGAATAAGAAAATAAGGGGTCACGGATAGATTTAAAATTAGGACCAAGATTAACTTTAAGGGCAGTTTCATATAAGCGCCAGAGGTCATTCTCTGTATACAATCATACATCTTCGTGAAACAGATATATACATTTCTATATAAATGTCGCCCACCTCAATGATATATACATGCGAGGACACTCCCTCTTTCAAATAGTATAGGATAAGTGAGTTACTCATCTACTCCGTAGAACAGCGACAACACATCCCCTCTTTAACAAATATTGTCCTATGTGCATGTTACTCAGTGATTTTCCCTTCCGTTCCCACTCCCGGATTCATATCACTGGGGCGAAGTTCACTCCATCCTACCCGTCAGAAGGATACCATATTGACTAGTTTAAAGTTCTGGGGCTATTCTTTTGATATATAGCTGCAAGGAGATTCTGTGCCTGCAAAACGTGATGCAGACACGATGTACTCAGATAATCAGGTGCTCCGTTGTACTAGAACAACTGCATACCACTGTACCCAGACAAGGAGACAAGACACCTCGCACCATCATATCACGTGACAGATAACCACGTGAATAATTCCCAACACTGTTCTCGCGTTCCTCCCAACACCTCCAAAATCCCCCACTATTTGTTTACATTTGCCCCTTGTTCAGTAGGAGGGGAGTACATTTAACAACAGACTATAAAACATCTGCATTTCCCCTTCATCCGAGCTTGTTCTTCATTCTTGAATGACACTTTATGATATTTGAAGTATTCCTCCTATCCAATCACGTCACGCCAAACATCATCTCATCTCTGCACACACCCCTGACTGACTGACATCTCGTAACCGAACAGGCGCCATAACAAAATAAAACAAGACAAGACAAAGCAGACTTATTTCCGCATTCAGACAACCTAACAGACGCGCCGAATTATCCCATTCAAGAAAAGAAGAAGGAAAATCGACCTCTTATCACCGAACCTCAGATCACATTAGTCATTCTCATTAATTCTCGTATACATCAGTATTATTGTTACATAAGCTTTCTATTTTTATCTTTCCACTAATTATGCTTTACTATCAAAATTACAAATCTACGCACAACCTAATTAACTCAACCTTTATAAACTATTCCACAGCATCCTCAACAGCCGCACATACGATGAAGAATTCATTAGTGCAGACAAACAAATTGCTCAATAGATTATATGACAACCTATCGTTTCTCAAATACAAGATTCCAAACCCACCTAATTTAAATCAATATCAACCAGTACATCCTTCCATGCTAGTAAATGAACGTTTTGCCAGGCTTGTTAAATCTCACAAGATGGAATCTCAATATTTAGTCAATTTGATGAAGTATAAGCCAACCTACTACCAAAATTCGGCAGTTTCAGTGTGGCACAGATTACCGATTGCTAGAAGGTCGTCGGTTTTGGTTTTGTTGTTCCTTGGCAAGCAAGGTGAGCTAAGGGTGGTCTTGACCAAAAGATCTAGAAAATTGAGGAATTTTTCGGGTCATATTTCATTACCAGGTGGTAAAGTTGACAATGGACTTGAAACTGAGTTTGAATGTGCCAGAAGAGAAATGGAGGAAGAAATTGGGATTAATCGCAACAACAACCTCTTAAAACAGAAATTTGGGTTTGAAATTGAGGAGTTGAATACGTTACCAACTTATTTGGCACGTACCTTTTTAGGCGTTTCACCATGCGTGGGATTTATAAATTGGACTGATGCCCAACAAGCTGCTGATTTTGAGAATCAGCATGTTTCAAACATTGTTTTGAACCCTGGTGAATCATCCTCAATTTTCTCTGTCCCATTGAAAGATTTCTTACAACCAAAACCAAGACGTTATGAATTGAAAGAATGCTTGAAACAATCTTACATCAAGACAAAATGGGGTGGTATTCCTTGGAATTTACGTTCGTTTATTTTCCCAATAAGTAACAAAGAGAATGAAGTCAAGTGGCTAGAAGAGATTCAAGATTTGTCCTCTGCTTCAGAACCAGGCTCTGAAGATGAAACTCAAGATGATCATGAATTTGGTGTCGCAACTAGGAACTGCTGGGGTTTAACGGCCAACATATTGCACGACCTTGCCGAAATCATCTATACTGGTTCTAAACACTATGAACGTTCCCTGATGGGTGAAGAGGACTTAATTTGGGGGCTAGTCAATAAAGGTGGACAAATGAAAGCTAAGGAGCGTTCTGAGTTTGAGAAAAAGTTGATAAAGAATGTGACTGGTTCTTCATTTAAAGACTGTCTTGGTGAGGAGGAGTTTAGAAGATTGAAGGGGTTGTACAGTAGTATTTAACATATAAATAATAATAGCTGAATTCCATTATCAGTTATTGAGGCGTTTAATAATTTCTATAGACTTGCATTTTTTTTTATTTCATTTATAACTATTTATTTATTCATCATATCCAAAATTCTCTTTTTATATATCATTTTATAATATCTATTTAGTTTTTTTCAACATTTAGCATTACGCACATTTCATACCTTTACTAAACCTTTCTTAAAAGCTTTAATAGCTTGTATAACCAGAATATAAGAGGGTAAAAATGAAACACGAAATAAAACAAACACAACGAATAATATTTTTTCCTTCTAAACATAAATCAAGCCAGACAGGAAACCAAAAAATTTATATAATATAATACTTTAGTCTAACTCTAAAAAAAGTATCTAAACAAAGCATCAATAGTTTGTTTTAGCAAAAAAGATAACTTGGATGCAACAGAAAAGCCAAAAAGAAACAAGGAAAATAGATATACATCATTAGAAAAAGAGAAACAAATCGTGTACAGTAAGTACAACTACCAAAAACAGTCAAAACATCATTCAAAAAGTGAAAACTTCACAGCTATTCATAAC
Source organism: Ogataea methanolica (assembly GCA_001600755.1). Taxonomy (NCBI): domain Eukaryota; kingdom Fungi; phylum Ascomycota; class Pichiomycetes; order Pichiales; family Pichiaceae; genus Ogataea; species Ogataea methanolica. The sequence continues at coordinate 2,935,449 of BCKW01000002.1, forward strand.
TTACCATATGGGGTCTCATTTGGAACAACACCCATATGTTTAATGAAATCAACAGTTTCCGTCCGCATTTTATCTTGCTTTTCTTGGTCCCAGCCATAGGCTTCACTCATGATCTCGACAACATCATCAATGCAAGACAACGCCATTTTAGAGTCCAAGAACGCCAGTCTCGCACGTCTAGCTAAGAAATCAACTGGGTGTCTTGGGTACTCGTACTGAATTGAGTATTTCAATTCACCAACTGTGAATTGATGTGCATAGTTGGCATAGCCACCAGCAGCCCCGTCTTTTGGTAAGCCTAATGGTAACATGTTTGAAGGATCTTGTTTGAACAGTTCAACTATTATCGGTGCTCTGTCACCATAGTTAGAAGCTAAATGTTGTGAAAGGTCGATTGGCAATTTGTACAGTTGGCAAATACGGGCGTCTAATGTTGAATCATAATTTTCGGCACCAATCAACTTATAACTTCTAGTTTGACATTTTCTCAAATTTGTGGATTTTAAGGATGGAGTTGATTCAATAGCTTGGTTAATCACATCTTCGGCCATTTCTCTGTATGTAGTCCATTTACCACCAGAGACTGCAATTAAACCGTTTGGAGCATGGTAAACCAAGTGATTTCTCACCAGACCTTGTGTTGATGATGGTGCATGGTTTTCGTCATCTTTCAAAAGGGATGGGTCCCTCACTAAAGGTCTAACACCACACCAGGCACTTAAAACATCTTCACGCTTAACTTCAAACTTAACGTAGTGTTGTAATTCTTTTAGGATATCATTGATTTCAAGTTCAGTAGCCACAGGGTTTTCAGGAATCTTATCTAGTGGAACATCGGTTGTACCCGCAAGAACTTTACCTTGCCATGGTAAGAAGAACATAACTCTCCCGTCACTAGTGTTTGCATCCAATAAACCCATGTCTTTAGCACAGTACCATTCAGGTAAAATGACATGAACACCACCTGAAGGAACAACCATACGCGGATTTTCCAAAATGTTAGCAGCTGGTAAACCATCCTTTGATTTATCCATTGATAACAGCAAATCAGAGTATGGACCAGTGGCACTAATAACAGCATCGGCCTCGACAAGATAGTTTTCACCAGTTTCAGCATCTTGAACACGGACACCTTTCGATTTGCCGTCTTCATCCTTCAAAATCTGTTGCACATCCATATAATTTAAAACAGTGGCACCATTTTGTAAAGCTGTTAAAGCTAACGAAACGTTCATTCTAGCATCGTTGAATAAACCATCATGATAAACTAAACCACCAACTAAACCAGTTGGGTCCAATTGACGATGCTTATCCAGAGTACTTGATCTGGACATAATGTAAGAGTACCGCAAAGCTTGGGAACCAGCAAATAAATCGTACAGCAAACAACCAGCATAGAAATATGGTAATTGCCAGTACTTGTAAACAGGGATTAAAATTGGTAGACACTTTGCTAAATGTGGGGCATTCTCCAAAATCGATGCTCTTTCGTTTAAAGATTCGATGACTAAATCCAACTGTGCCTTTGATAATTGGAAAATCGCCTTTTCTAAGTACCTGACACCACCGTGAGCCATTTTTGTTGATTTTGAAGATGTACCTGAAGCGAAATCATTTTTCTCCAACAGCAAAACATTTAAACCTCTTAATTGAGCATCTAAAGCAGCACCAGAGCCAACAGCACCACCACCAACGATGATTAAGTCATATTTGGACTGCGCATCCTTAGCTGTAAATTCGCTTTTTGTGATTTTGTCCTGGGAGAAACCCAAAGAAGCAACTGTTTTTCCAAGTTTACTTAAAAGTTCGCTTCTTGGAGGTGGAGTCGGAAAAGAAGTTATAATTGGAGGGAATCTTGAAGCAAACTTTTCAGAATCATTTGATGTTGATGTGAGAGAGAGGTACTGGGACGTAGCTAAACCTGTACCTACTAGAGCAAAGGAACCAACAGTGATCTTCAACAGAGAAGGAATGGATCTAGAAGCCATTGCGGTAGATTCTGTGGGGATTTGATAGCTATCAACAGAATGTGAAGATACAGATAACCTGTGCGGAGGGTTAAACGGAGTTTTGATATAAAAGAGGGGAAGATAGAGGGGAGAATGCTTGAAGAAGAAGAGGAAAGAAAGGGAAAATGAAAAGAAACAGATCAAACAGTTTCAGACAGGTTAACTGATTATAGCCAAATCTATCAACCACTGCTCCAAAGGTTTTAGTCGCTACTCGGAGATTCTAAAAATTACGTCGTTGCGGATTCGATTCCCTATTGGGAGGGCCCGCGAGCATGTGATTGCCTTTTTCGGGTCTCTGCCCCTGAGTAGGAGTAGGCTACTTCTTTCACTTGACTGGTTAGGCGGTTGGTTAGCAGTCTCTAACCTACATACATATAGACGCACACATATATATATATACAAATACCATCATCCTCTCATCTTCTCACTGTTGATCAAATCCTCACCAATACTCAGCTTAATATCATCTCCAACCAAGTTATTAACCTCCCCATATCCTAAACTGATCTCATATGCTTTAACTAACCTCGTTTCGTTGATACCTATATTGCAATAACTCAAGGCCAACAAACAGTTCTTGTATCTAGATATCGTATCCTTCATCACATCTGAAATTTCATCGTTTTTATCACTGTAAATATCCCACGAGGATTCTTCTTCTAATCTAGTTATGGAAACTGAGCCCTGTCCAATCTTATAACTACCGCTTGAACTTGAGTTTAAACCAGCTTCCGCTTTAGCTGCAGCAAGTGAACTTGTATTTAATTTACTGCCGCCAATAGTCTTTGAAATCCAACAGAATCCATTAACACCCAATATAACACTCACATTACCAGGTAAGTCATGTGAATGGTTTTTGGACCTAATAATCAAATTACTAGGAACCATAACAAAAATACCGTTTCTTAATTTACCGTATTTCAAAGATCTTGTATGCAAAGACCCAGAACCATCTTGGAACAAAGTTTGAACTTCAGCGTTTAATAAATCACCTTCTTTCAAAAAATTCCTCATTTGTAATTCATCAGATTCAGATTTTCTTCTCAAAACACCTCCTGGTAAGTTAACAGACCCCAACATTAAAACTGCATCATGCTCACCACCAATTGAAACTTTCCACCTTTTATTACCGACTTCAACAATGCGTCCAATAATATGATCCCCTGTCTCAGGCTTATACCTTCCCTTAAATGGAATAACCGATAATAATTTGTTAACTCTGGAAATGGTGCCTGCAACACTCGAATAAGTAGACGAGTTTAAATAGTAAGTACCATGACCTCTCATCCAAGTTGGATCGTCAGTAATTAATTCTCCAGGCGTCACAATGGATCTATCTTGTATTAGGCCAGCACTTAAGGTTTTCCCAGTTTCGACGTTTGTCGTTGCCGTTTCTGAAAAATGTAGGTTGTCATCGTCTTCGTCAACCATGTCAATGTCTGATTCGTTGTCGGAGTCATCTATCGAGTTTTTGAACTTCACAATTGGTTGTGTTATGCTTATGATATCCATTTTCAACTCTATGTCCTGTTATAGTTATCTATGTTGTTTATTGTATTGATCTATGAGAATATTTATGCTTCGAGATATATTCTTCTTGATGCAGATTATATATGCAACATCTACAAAGACGAGAAGAATAAATTTATTTCATGTATATTTCTTATACTGCTGTCAGAATAAAGTTGTGTTCAGTAAAAATATCTATCTCAGGTGCACGATTTCATTTGATGGCTCCTATGTGGGTGCAGCAGCAACCATCATTGTGCTGGTTATTACTCCATCTGCATGTTTAAAAGCTTCTAGTCATTCCATCATTCTTTATTGCTTATTTGATAATTAGATAGCTATTGAATATTAAGCCAGTCGTGTCACCTGCAGAACAATTCACCTTTTTCTAAAGCTTGAAATGCGCGTTTATATAAAGTAACTCATAATTACACACTGCACACGTTAAACACGTCCACGAGAAGGTTTCAAAGTATAAAACAACATGTACGCATCCTGATCACTAATATCCGAGTCCTGCCTAAAATTGCATAAACTCAACTTCTCATCATCGCAGTAAATCCACTTACGTTCAACGTTAACAACACTAGTATAATGCCCGGACAGCATACTTGACCCCAGATGATCGATCCAGTTTGATAGTTCGTAGTTGTAAGTGAATGGGTCGCCGTTTCTTTTGATTTTAAATTCTAGGCTTTGTGGGAATCGAAGATTTATGTTGTTTAGTTTCTTATTGTTTTGGTATGGATTGAATTTAGCCAAGTAAATGATCAAAATCTGTGGCAGTCTAATGAAAGACGTCGATTTATAAGATGTGTTTGGCTGAGAAAGGATTTGCTTTAGATCGAAGTACGTTTGCTGTTCCTCCTCTGATAGCTTGCTCAAGTGTTCCATCGTTGGTTGTTGTGAAATTTGAGAAGATCCTAATAAAGGTGAAGGTGGGGAAGGTGAAGGCGATGGAGATGTCGACCTTTGACGGTTACTATGGTCACCTAATTTATCCTTTTTAGCAAACTTGAAGAAATTTCTCTTTTTCGTTGCTGAATCGTTATGGGAACTATGCGAGTTTGTTGGCGTTTGCTTCATGGCATGCGATGCTGGATTCGGACTGTGCAATCCCATTTTGGTCTCTAAGTTCGACACCTTTTTAGCAATCTCTTCACATCTTGGACAGTTCCATGCGTTTCCTAGCCTTTCCGATAGTTCTTCGGCTTTAATGTTCTTTGAAATGAGATCATTCAAGTAGAATTCTTTGCCGTTCAAATTCAAGTTCATCATCGACGAATGCTCATAATTCAATGATTTTTTACCACACCTTGTACACAATAACACACTTTCCTGCTGAATCTGAAATAGGTTGCTTATCGGAGAGACGCCCTCGCTTTTCATTAACTGACTATGCCATTTTAGATATTCCTTTGTATTACTGAAGCTTGTGAATGGATTCGTTTCAGGGTTGGATGTTCCAAACCTTTCTCTGTTTTCTGGCGTATCTTCAATTTTTAGCTCATCGTGTAATCTATCCATAACAAAATATAAAAATTGGGAAGTATCCTGTTGCTCATTAGGAATGTTTAAATCTGGCTTCAATTGGGAGCATAGCCTAACTAAATCATTGGGTCTGATTGTATAGCTTCCTCCAACAGAATAAAACTCGTTAAATAGTCTATTCAAAGTAATGGCCAAAGATGAGTGGTGAACATGGAGGGTTGCCCTGATGTGATTGGCATCAACGAATAGTTTACGGAAGTATCTTAAGTTGAATAAGCATTGAATCATGGAGTTAATATAGCATGTACTACCATAATTATGAAGCCTTACAACTGGAACTGGAAGGCCGGGTGATGCCTTCACTCGCAGTTGGTTGTTATCCGGCAAAGATGTTTGAGATCTGCTGGCACGGTTTGGAAAAAGTGAAGCTTGTGATGCTTGCTGATATTGCTGATTAAAATTGTAACCTTGACTACTTGCTTCGTTGGTATAAGAACTGCTTGGTAAAATAGAGTTCAAACTATTTGCTGAGTGATACATCTGGTATCCACTTTGAGGGTATGTCGGCTGTTGTTGTTGGTGTAACTGATTGAAATACGCTTGCTGCGTTAACTGTGGTAGATTTGACTGGGGTGGTGGTACCAATGGCTGAGGTCTTGTACTATAACCTCTTCCATCAGGAATAACATATGCTAATGATGGCTGCTGTGGCACCGGCTGTGCGTTAAACTGAAAACGTCCATCAAATGTCTTAATACGATTATCCCCATATAAAGTAACCCATTGTTTGAAGCCGCCGTCCAATTTGATCAATGATGTTGAAGTAGTACCATATTTAGATCGCTTCTCAATTGCTTTATGCATTATAGAATGAAATTTTTCTTCTTCTTTTGTCAGTTTCTCATCTTCGCCGTAATAAACTATATAGTTATACCTACTGAAGTTAGCTAATTTAGAATGGAAGTCAATGTTCCCAACTTGTAAAGAGAAGCATAATCCATCAAACTCATCAGCTTGTGATAGCGTATACGGTTGTATATTGATTATATTTTCATTGTTTTCAATGTGAGACTTCAAGAACAGATCAATAGATCTGAGGTCAACTAGAAGAATTTTAATTGAAGGATCGGATAATTTCTGGTTTAATTCGTCTGGGTTCAAGTAATCCATCATTGCCGCTGATGGAGGTGGTAAGGTAGTAGAAGATATCGAAGGATCCTTATTTTGCCGGTAATTATCAGGTTTGGTCTCAGATTCGTTCTCTGTGCCCGTGGATTCGTTCTCTGTGCCCGTGGATTCACCTTGATCTGGCGCATACTCCTTCCCCTTTGAAGGCAAATATGAATCTAGAGCATTGCCTTCCAAAGAAGGAAACTTTGAAATACTTAGGTTGTCAAAATCAATGGGATTATATAGCTCTTCTAGCCCTTTATCATAAGATACGCTCGGCTCGTCTTGAGGTGGAGGTATCCTCTTTGTATCGTTGCTGGGGCCAGGTGAGGTTGGATAAAGGTCGTTCTGAATATTCTTAGAGCTAATGTTCTGAGACCGTTGAATTAATTTTCTGTTGTTGGAGGTATTTCTAATTAAAATATTCGCTTCATTAATAGCGGTTGATATTTCTTGTTCATAAGATTTCTTCTTTACGAAGTTGATTGACGTCAATTGCAACTGTTTAACAAAAAACTGATCTTCTGATTTGGTAATATCTAATGATGGGAATATGAAATTCAGTATATAATGATTGTACACAAACAACTCTATTAGGATTTCATGACATTGAAACTGCTTAAATATTTCATTTTTGGCTAACAGATCTAAGCTATCGAGATAACTTGTTGAGATGGCTAACCATTCCAATACCAAACTGTTCTGTAACTCTGAGTAGTTACTCCCATGTAATAATTCTTTGTCGTTAAAGATTCTTTGCTTCTTGTTAATAATAATTTCAAATTGATTCAAGCAAATTGACTTCACTATTGATCGCGGTAAGACTTTTGAAGTTGTTATTCCAGAGGCGATCGTAGAAGATCTTTTAGATAAGTGGAAGCTTTCATTATAGGATTGATCAGCCTCTGTGGTTTTCATTCTTTGTTAATATGTCACCACGTGTACCAGGCAATTCCCTCTGGCTGGTTAATCTAGATATTGAGGTTGGTATAGTTTGAAGTAAGTGATTTTTGATGTACCGAATAGATGGGGCTGAGGAATATAACAAAACAAGAACAGTTTGACAGATGATCTTCGAGTGGATCAAGTAGGCTTATGGATCTAGGTTCGAACGAGCCTCATTGATTTTGATTCTAGATCGCTTGATTAGATAATCATGTGGTCCCTTACGGGAGTTGTTAAGGACACAACGAACTTTTATACTGGCACAACAAATTGCTTAATATGAGAACTCGCATAATCAATTCTGCCCACTACCGTCGTTACCCTATACGGTAATTACTGGAGCAGATACTGCCTCTATCACAACCAAGGGTGATACCCCGGCATGGATTTGATGATATAGTGGTAATTGCGTAGCCTTTAGACAGGGCATGCCGCTGTATAGAAGTAATCAGCTCATCTACGGTATAAAATAGTTGCTCGATTGGTGGCTCCATGATAGGATAAAGAATCAGATAAAGAACTAGATTACAGAAAAGAAAGAGATGTTCTTATAGTAGTGCAAGATAGAATGTAGTTGTGGCAGTAATAAGCAATGCCATTGCCGCGGTGGTGTTTAGGGTAAAGGTGGGGGGCAGAATTGATTATGCCAGTGCTGATATTAAGCAATTTGTTGTGCCAGTATAAAAGTCCGTTGTGTCCTTGGCATTTCCAGTCTGAGGGATCTAAGGAATTCCACTCCTTAAGCTAGCTGGCTGCTTCACAACTCGTACACATTCTGGCGTTATATAAAAGTATAGACTACTTTATTACTTTCTCTTATCTAGGTTTATGTAACAATACAATACTTCCACTTGGAAGAGCAGAGAAAATATACAGTATTTCTATACCTTATCTAATAATAGCCAGATCCTGACACTTAATGAGTCGACGCGGGAGTTGGAATTGGAGTCGTCGATCGAGCTAGCTTGACTATAATCTGGGGCATTGTGGGGCACGGAGACCTCAACGCTCTTCTCCATTGTTAGCTCTGGTCGAATTACACAGTTTCTATATGTATGCAAGTGTAAGATGATGAGAAGCCAGGTGGGATGTCTGGAGCATATAGATCCGACAGAGCAATAAATGGCTTTAGAAGCCTCAATGACGACAGCGAACCAATCGATATGATCTGCAACTGGAATGGATAATAGGAAGTTGCGGGAGAGGGAAATAAAGTATCTTTTATGTCTATCCTTGGATTTATCCATGCAACGGTACAAGAAGCTACGATATCTAAACGTCAAATAAAGATCTAGGGTCGTCAAAAAAACGTTAACGGATAGATAAATAACAGTGACGGCAGGTGAGGGAATTTTCCGATAAATTGTAGTGTGCGAGGTCGGTTTTTCCCCTTTCTCACCGAGCATTTAAGTTGGGAAAAGAAACCGTTGTCGCAGGAAAGCTTAAAGATATCCTGGAAGTTCGGCTGCTAACCGCGCGTTAATGCAGGCAACAGAAACGTTAAAACCTTTTGAAGGAAGGAATAGTGGAATTAAATCGCATAATTATTACTCCCATTTTTTATAGATAATCAATCATAATCACAATTTGCTTCATTTGGGTTGGTCGGTCAAGATACTGAACGTGGTTCATTTAAGGTCATGATCAGCTTGAGGCGGTATTTCTTTTTTTTTGTTCTGGGTTCTTGTGTAAGAGAGAGCAGGGCCACATTTCGATGTAACCTTCATCAACAAGTTAGAACTAACTAGATGATACTCTAAAAATTAAAAAACAAGCGGGACAAAGGAAGGAAACATATCCGAAAAGCGTTTATATGTGATATGTTTCTTCATAATAGAGTTTGTAGAGTGTTAGTATAAAGAAGAATAGAAGAACTAAGTGACGTAATGGTGCAACGTAGCAGCCATATAGGCTGGCCGTGCACTGATTAAATTAAGAACTTGTAAACAACTTGATGGTGGATCTCGGGAGCCGTTACTCCAGATCTCAATGAAATTTGAAAGCAACGTCAAGACGTTGAGCCAGTGCACTGTTCCCTTTCATCATAACGATATGCACACGCCCCTTTGCGGAAGTAATCTGCAGCTGTAACGTCAGAGTCTCGTATTTCTTATACGTACAGTATGCATTGAAAGCAAATGATAGGAGTTTGAATCAATTTATTAGTTGCTGTGACCATTTGTCCCTATAGTGTGGGTCATGATTTTGCAACTTTAATTTACCAACTTCAGGAGTTTCTAACACCCACTAAACCAGTAAAGATGTATACAGCGTTAGCTCCTACAATGAGCTTGAAGGAAAGCATTCTCCTCTAATGTGTATATTTTGATGAAAGACGAATGAAGCAAAAAAGTATCGAAAGATATGGTGCTGTATTCTGAAAAGTCTATACTAATCTTTCTCGTACACGGCTTTACATATCCGTATTCAAGGTTTTCTTGGCAGAAATGCAAAAATGTTTGAAGAAGGAGTCTGGATTAAGGATAATTTAAAACTGTTTTTGGAATCATCCGTCTTCTTCCAAGAATTCTGGAGGAAAGTAATCGTGGCTATTATACTATATTATCTAGACCATCGGGGTATGACGATATTAAGGCATTATCCCACATGTTGATTAGCAGTATCTAAAATATCGCCGTCAATCCGAAAGAAATGCATCTCTAGATTGATCCCGTTCCCAAAAAATGACGTTCTCGACTTATATCACTACTGTATTCAATAACAGTAACAGTTATATTTAGTAGGATGGATTTAAATAACTCAACCTTCTTTAATTCCGATCAGTAATAAAGTAGTGAGTTTCTCTAATCGCGCGCTCGATCTTTTCCTGTCATTTTTTACCGTTTTGAAAGCCACTCGCCATCTTCGGGAATTTACTCCAACTTCTTATAAATATCCTCCTCTTTCTCCCTGATTTTTTTCCATCTAACTTTAGTCCTTTTTATCTGTATGAAGTGAGATAATTATCGAATATACTTTTGTTCACAGATAGAGTCACATATTTATATTTGTTTATCCATAGATATATCCATAATTCTTGTGTTCTTCTTTTCCTTTTTTTTCCAACCCCGAGCAATTATTAGCGCAACGAAAAGTCATTACTAAACCGATACTATACTCTACCGCAAATTTTATCTCAAATTGATTTATACCCCAAAAATATCTGTACTCAATTCAAAATGTCTCCATCCACCATTTCCTCACTGTCGCCTGACCATCATGGGGACAAGTATTCAATCGGCAATGGTTTATCTCACCATCACCATCACTTAAAGAAAAAGAGAGTCGGCAAAGCCTGTGATTCGTGCCGACTTAAAAAAACCAAGTGCTCTGGCAAACAACCTTGCGAGAAATGTCAAGCCGATAACAAAATTTGTGTTTATACAGAACGTAAGAAATCAAAGGATAAGGTTTACTCATATGAATATGTTGAGCTTATTGAACAAAGGTTCTTTTTGGTTAAAAAATCTTTAATCAGACTCTGTGAGCTGATCAAGTCTGGCGATGAGGGCTCGGTGCAGTTGGCTGATTTCGCTAACCGGTTGAATTACGACCCGGACTATGAAGAAGGTGGATCCCCAATTTCGATAAACCAAGCTGTCAGCTTATTACTGGATAGGGCTGACTCTGTTGATATGGCTGATGACGATACAGATATTAATTTTAACACCACCGACGAAATCCCGGTCGCTACTTCTTCTTCCAATCTTGCTAATTTTGATACCTTATCATCCTCCTCAAAAGCGGCAGAGTTTCACAATGGACCCAAAACAAGTAACTCAAGCAAGAAGCCATCGTTCTCCAGAGTCAGAGAAAAGCGTCCAGCATTAAGTACAGATTATCACGTTGTCTTATCCTCACCAGAATCCTTAACCTCAAAGTCGGATGAACAATTATCCCCTTTACAGAATGCCGCAACCAATGAATCCAGTATTGACTCCTTTGTAACTTCGGAAAGACAGCCAAATGCTATGAGCTCAATTTCGTCAACCCATAGTATGCCTTCCTTATCTATGTCTAAAAGCTCAACTTTAACTGGCATTAAAGAGGAAAATGACAGTGATGACTTACTCAGCCCAAGTAGTCCATTATTAAGCGGAGTTTCCTCAAACAAACCAGACCAATTTGATTTAGGACCGTTTCAGTCAGGTGCACAGCTGGCCGCTGCAATAATGAATGGATTCCAAACAGGTGATAGACTACAGCAACAAAAGCAGGATCAAAATAACTTCTCTAATACAAGTTCAAACACGGGATTTTTTTCAATGTCTGATTTTGATTTAAATAGCTACAACAACTCAGGTACTGGTACTGGAAGTGGTACACCAGCTTCGATGATGGGATCATCCCCTGTTACAGAGTCTTTGAAGTTGCATTATACTGGTAGCCCAACGATGCAACCAAGCAACGTCAAGTCATCTTCGCTAACTACGATGAACAGCAGTAACAATGGGTCCTTCTCCCCACTGTCATCATTCCATGATAAGTTGATCCAGCCTGGGGACTCCTTCACTGATTTTTTTAATGCTGTTGAACCACCATCTAATCTGAATCATCATCAGCATAATAACCATCATAATAGATCAGATTCGATAGAGAACAAAAAACATACTCATCATGGTTCAGTGCATCACGGTTCTGGTCATGCTAGATCATATAGTCCACACCCTCACCCTTATAGAACCTCTGCTATTTCCTCCTCTTCTACTATTGGCGTCGGACAACAATACCCTACAACTGCCACTACCGTAGGCGGAGGAGGAGATTCTATGGCTAGCAACGTGGTGTTTGAAAACGAGGATAAAGACGATTTTGCATTCCTATTTAAGTCCTATTAGTTTGATAGGTTGTTCTAAATCCCTTTGCTCCTCTTGTTATGTTATGGGCCTTAGTTACTGTCAATCACTACTCAGTCTACGGTCAACTTGCACTTGTTACAACCGAACGATTCGACTGTTACTATTGTTCCTTGAATGCTATGTATCTTTTGTTAATAGTTACTTGTCTACGCAGTTCCTTACTTATTTATTATCCTTTCATGTTATGTTAATTTCCCACTATTTATTATATTCCGCTCCGGTTCTTTTTGATTATTTTCCCTCTTTTTTGCGTTTTGTTTGAGTCTTTCCCGTTACGTTGCATGCTTCTTTTGAGATTTATTTTTCTTCTCTCTCTTTAATTTAAGCGTTTTTATTAATAGATCCTCCCTTCTTATGACCCCCTAGTTACCCACGATCGATGCAAACAGGCTCGTATTCTTCCTCTTCACGTTGACATCGTGCGAGGTGACAGACCACATCTCGGTCCGCGCAGATTCGAATCTTCCACTTTTCCGAGAAAATATCCTGGGCTTGAACGGCTGTATCAACCGTTGCATTAGATGCATCAGCTGTTGATCTTACAGATACATGAGAGCCCAGAAAAAGCAATTCTTGACGTCAAACCAATTCTATTAGGTTACGGTACAGCAACTTATAGTGGAATTATTTGGTAAGGTTCATTAATAATATATTAGAATTTTCTCCTGTATGTAAATACAAGCCTCTATGGTGAAGTACGTGGGTAATTAATAAACAAAAATTACATAATTGGTCTCTTGTGGAACTTTCTCTTTTTAATCAACATTGAGACTCTATAAACGACTGCACCTAAGAATCTAAACAGTGCCAAAAAGGCAACAGTCCAAAGGACGAACGTCATGAAGATGTTCGATGTATTGCTATTGTAAGCTCTCTTCGTCAGCATCACCGCCTTTCTGGTACTTGGGGAAGTTGTCGTTGATTTATTATCAGAATAATCATCTAACCCACCAGTCCTTAGCACCAAAACCAAAATGATAAAGTTCGAAATCAGCCAAAGAATAACGGTGTACGTTCTACCCAAAGCATAATTTCTCTCTGATGTTTTCACTGGTGATTCCTTTTCTGAAGAATCTGGCTTCGACATATCGCTCTGAGCTAACAAGTACAGCTCTTCAGGATCTTGCAATGCCTCCGATAAAACTAACTCGGTGCTGTCGTTAGCGTTCGTGTTAGCTTGTTTTTTAGCAGGAGTGACGGTCAATGATCCTTTTGTACCCCACGAAATATCATGGATGTTACAAAAGGCAAAGATAGTGAGAACGTTGATATAAGCTGGTGACAATAGCAAGTATTGAAAAGTGCATGTGAATAAATGGAAAAAATCCATGAAAAGTAATGAACCAAAGAGGTACAGAACGTATGTCGCAGCCAATGCAACGACCAAGTCCCTGAAACGAGAGTTTTTCAAGTATGTCAGGATAGTAACAGAAGTATCTGAAGCTATTTCGTCTTTGATAGTTCGGATTGATCCAATTGTTTGCAAAATGACGCATGTGATCATGTAACACATCACAACACTAAACAAACCAAAGGCTAGTTGGTATAACCGTTTAGCATCATTAGGTTTGTTACCGAATGATATCACAAATGTTAGGGCTAGTGCTAAGATATAGATCCATAAAAAGACGAGCGCAAGAATGTTAGCAACTTTGAAGCCAATAATTGAGGAATCAGTGACGCCGTAGGTTAATATTCTGAACACCAAGAAGTAGAAAGAGATTGACAGCCAGGACAAACCTATGTTAATTGTTTGATAGAAGATTTCGATAAGTAGAAATAGCTTTCTCATGAAACTGTGGTTAGAAGACCAAATTCTATAGAAATGGATGATGGAATACAAAGCAGCGAAAAATGATCCGTTCAACCATCTTCTTCTTTGATTGATGAATTCGTTAACTGTTGATGGAACATCGGTGACTGCAAAAGAATCCGAAACGTACCTCAATAAATAAGAACAATTTTTCTTGGCGACTAATTCAAAACACAAGATACGATCTTCGGCTAAGTACATATTAGATTCAAGAATGCCAGCTGGTTTCTCCATATTTGACTTCATGTCCTCGCCGTGAAAGTATGCATTCAACGGAGCACCTTTTAAAGCCTCGTATCTGTAGGCGGAGAAGGCACCCGGTAAAACTGTAACGAACCCAAAGGCAGATTCCATTGGTTTGTCCAAAATATTTGAGATCTTGTATTCAAAATTCTGGGCGGCAATTAATGGATTCAACACAACGGCCTTGACGTCTGACAAAGTTTTTGCAAACCAGTTGCCAGCTTTGCCAACCACAGTGGATTCGTCATTAGGACTTGATCTACTGCTACCCAACATTGCACGGATTTCACCACATGACCCACCGACGTTTGGATCCTTAAATGATTCCCAAAGCTTGAATATTGAGTCAGGGCCAGGCTCTGTACCTACATCCAGCAAACAAATAACTTTCGGTTTTAAATTGGGACATAGGAAGTTGAATGCCCATCTATGAGAGTTAATTTTTTGTTTGTTTTCTTCCTTTAGCAAAAACATCAGTTGAATAGGAACGGTTTCTTCGGTAACCAGCGGCACAGTGTACCCTCTCTTTTCATTGTGTTTATGGTAGTCGAACTTCCCGATACCGAAGGTAGTTGTGTACTCAAACAGATGCGCATTGACGTCATCTTCATTCACTTTCTCTTGCATGATACCTTCTTGATAACAGCCTAATAGTGTTAACAATGCTTTTGAACGTTCGTGGATCTTCGCCCTACCATCACTGACAATCACAACAACGATCTTTTTCCAAGCCTCTTCACCGAACGGATGTGCATGTTTCTCGCCATTTTTCATCTTGTACATATGCTTGATGTTCTTAAAAACACCCTTCAATGTTCTACCCAACAACACTTCGTCTTCGTTATACATTGTACAAACAATCATTAGTTCAGTTTCTCTTTGTTGCATGTATAGCTTTGGACGAAGGGGATAGTTTTCAATATCCATTCTCTGCTCAATATCACCAGAATCATAGTTTTTAGGATCTGCAGTGATTGCATGGTAACGTAAATGGCTGAACTCTGTACGCTCCCTCGCTTCAGGGAATGGAATCTTGTGGAGAAGTTGTTTAGGGACAGGGTAGTCGAAACTATAGTGCTTACCATCAAGCAACTGAACTTTAGTGGCACCTCTTGATGCAGCATTGATTTGTTGGTCTGAAGTTGCATCCGGGGACATTTGATCAAATTGAACTTGGCCGATATGTGGTTCATCAAAGTCTCTTTCAAACGGTTGGAATGCCATCTCATAATTTGGAATATACTGTTGCTGTTGTTGGTGGTAGTTCGGTATTTGGTTTGCTGCTGGGTTAACTGAAGCAGCGAATGGGTCCTCGGAGTATGAAGTTTCGTAACTATTGTAATAGCCATTATTGGTATTCAACTGTTGGCTTTGCTGATCGCTTAGATCAAATGGATTGCTACCGGTCGAATTTGAACTGTTCCTAGAGTACCTACGCTCTCTTTGTGGAGTTTGGTAGGCACTTTGAGGTAGTTGTAGGATATCTGTTGACGAGGAAAGATTTGTTGATTCAGATGGAAGATAGTCATACGCTTGAGGAACAGGAGGAGGATTTAAAGTAAAGCTTCGCGGCTGTTGTGGGTGTTGCTGGTGTTGCTGGTGTTGCTGGTGTTGCTGTGGGGAGGCCAAGTTTCCTGACACTATAGGAGTGTATGCACCACCAATATCAGCACCTAGCTCAATGCCATCTTCTTCAAATGGAGAGAGAGGTTGTTGTTGGTGTTCTTGGTGTTGTTGGTGTTGTTGCTGCAGTTGTTGATACTGTTGGGGGCGGCTTGTTAAAGGGATTTGCTGTGTGAATGAATCTCCGTCTTCGTCATCGTAATCAAACTGGAATGGACTCTCTGAGGGAGGTCTATTTCCTGTGCTGCTGTTGTTATTGTTATAATTTGACATTTAATTTAGTTTCTGTTATAATAACTTTACGAAAGTTGAATATGAGAGATCAATGGCCAAAGTTATTTTTAGCAGGAATAGTATAGCAAAGGGAGGCTTATGAAAATTTAACGCGTAGATGTATACCGTTTGCAAAGTGATAGAGGGAAATAGATTGAGTTTATATTTGAAAATTAAGGAGAGTGAAAGCAATTCCCTTCTACAACAGCAATTGATGATTAATTAATGGCTATGCTGCTTTACCGCAAAGGAAATGTAGATATAATGAAGGGTCTAGTATGCAACTTAGTATAGATTGTTAACAGTCATGTCCACTAGGAGATACTATGCCTGAATTTGTTGATCTGTGTGGCACGAAAAATAAGCAGAAACGGATTCGAAACGCGGCTGTGCAAAGGTAAATAGACGCGCTATAAATAGATTTCTGGGCCCTGTAGATTAGTCAGTGCTGACGTCAGCGAGTTTTGAGCCAGACTCGGCTGTGGTTGGAAAAGCCGCCTGCTTTGATTTAACCAATCGATATTTGTCAGGAATATCGGGATTATTACATAAGTGAACATGAATAAATATTAATACTCACTTGAAACACTTCTAACTTGTTTCATGTTACTTAAAACA
>BCKW01000002.1:2959719-3074172 GCA_001600755.1 Ogataea methanolica
ATAAAAGATCAGGGGTTCTAATCTACTTTTTAAGCTCATATAAGTTTGTATTACATAATATCCTGCTTTAGAAGGTTTAAAAAGAAAACTTCACAATATTCGTAGCGTTGTGTCCCATTAACTCGACTTCAAATCCGTACATTACAATAAATATCGGCATTTTCGGTGAGGGGCCATGGTTATAGTGAGCTTCATCATGATTCTCACCTACATGCTCAATAGCATTATTGCAGGCGGTTTCGGTGATCAACAGTGATAGAATCTTAGCTGAACTTTACCTCAATCTGACTGGATAAATACCAAATCCGACCTCCCTCTTACTCTCTTTCCATTCTATTCCACAATTTTAAATATCAGAATTTTTTGAAAATGCGTATCAATTTGTTATTTGTAGCTTAAAAAGAAATAGTAGGTTGCTGAAGTTCCAAGAATATATTTAAACACACGTGATCTTCAATCACGTGCCTTAGTTATGCAGAAGCTCCAAAAAAAATTGATGGGAAATCAAAACAAACAAAGTTATGGAGGTCTGATCGATGTTGTAGGAATGGATGGAATACATCACAATGTTTCAATTCAGATCTGCTCTTTACCCCGTTACAGAAAAGGATGTATTAGCATATATTGGAATATTGACAAGTTGTTAAGATATATCATATCACATATTCCACGCTCATACTCCTTTACAGCGTCTTGTTACATTTCCTGTTCCTATATATATCTATCTGCGAGACAAGCAAATCAAAGATCTCTATATACACGCCACATATATATCCATACTATCACCACACGACATAATATTATCCATATTCAAAACAGCTTAAATCATACAGTGCTCTCTTCATTATTATACTCCCTATCTTCCAATCTTCACCAATGTCTAATAAACCAACAGGGACTTCAAAAGTTATCGACCAACTACATTCTCAAATAGATGCCTTGACATTAGAACTGAACGAAAACAGGGCTGAATTGAACGAGACCAAACAAAAGTGCTCTATTTTGCAACGTCGTACTGAAACGTTAGTTGAGCAACTATCCAATGCTAAGCACCAGACAGAAGTTTCCGAGGCGTTATTGAAAAGAAAAGAGCGTCGTGTTGTAGATTTAGAAATCCAGTTAACTGACGCCCTATCAAATGCAGACTCTATCAAATTCGAAGCTGATACAATGAAGAGAAGAATGAAACAGCTCGAAGAGAAAGGGAACAGTAGTATTTCTGAATGTGAGAGATTAAAAGTTTCTTACGATGCCGTCCTTTTGTCTCAAAAGGAGTATAAACTTCAAATGAACAAAGAGGTTCAATTACTTAGAGAACAGTTGTCTAGTTTTATTAACGATAGACAAAAGGCACTCGATGACAATTTAGAATTAATTAAGAAGAAAGACCCTGAATTACTGACTGCTTATAGATCCGTTGTCAGAACAAGTAAACAAATGGAAACGATGTATTCCCAGAGACAAACCGCAGTTAATGAGGCGCTTGTTACTTTGGCTATGGCTACTAAAACACATGGACAAAAGACAAGCGTCATTTTGAGCGAATGTGAAGAAGTTTTAAAATCTTTTAACCAAAATGAAAGTATCACTTCAGTCATCAAGCAATTGGAAAAACAAGATGAGTTTGATAAAGTTCAGAAAGAGAACAAAATACCATTACCACGGCAGCAGAATGCTCAAAGTAAGAAAACCACCACCACCAATACTCCTGTTATAAAACTAAAACCAGCTGTCAATGCCACATCTTCAGCAAATAAAACTAATACTAACTCTAGCACTAACACTAAAATCAATGTTGAACAGAAGTCTCCTATTTTGACGCTGTCGACAGAGTCGTGGAACTCTGTGATTGGCAATTCCCCACAGTTGAAGGCCGCCGACAAAATTCAAGCAGAAGCTTCAATTGATCAAACAGCAGATGAAATGGGGAGTAAGGACCCTGAATTATTTGAGAAGCTAGTGTCTGAGGATGCAGTCGAATCAACCGTGGAAGTAAAAAAAGGAGTCAGTACCGCAATTCTATCTGGTGAAGCAAGTACCGACAGACTGGATCTCTCTAGGTCACATACAATCCCTGAAACTGTTACTCCGCAAGGCCAGCCAAAGGACAAAGACCTTGCGATGATGACTCCAATATCCGAAGATGAAACTCCATCGTTTCCAGACCGGTCAAGTGAACAAATTTTAAAAGTTGGTGGTGGAAACAAGAAGAACAATAAAAAGAGAAAGAAGAAGGCTGGTAAGAACAACAATAACAGCAATGGGAGTCAACCCACTGGCTTGCAAACCCCTCCAATGAGTGAATCGAATACAGAGAATGAAGATTTGGAAGTTAAAAAGACTAGAAACAATGGTGGTAATTTGCAAGGAAAGCCATCTAGTAGAAATCCAAGCCATACTAGAAAAGCGTCAAATAACCACTACAATAACAATAACGATAACAATGACAATAGGAAGGTTGGTGGTAAAGGACAAAGTGCTGCATCTGGTGTTGCTGATGGTGCTTTGAAAATCGTTTCTGATGAAACTAAGGTTGATCGTTCTGAGACTACACTTTCATTTTAGTTATATAGTTGCATGAATTTATAGAGGGAAAGAGAAAGAGCAATATATAGTCTGCTTTTATAATAGTTTATTCCCATCCATGTGCAAATTCTTGAAAATGTTGCGATGCCGTAGTCACTGGTTAAAATTTCCGAAAACATTGGCATGCCAATGTGGGGATATATAAGATAAAGGAAGAAAATTGTTGAAAATCTATTATAAGAAGGGATTATATTTATACATTAGGAAGAAAAAAAAACACGTAATGCGTCCAAATAAGGGAATGAGAAACCAGTAAAATAAGACAAACGCAAACTAACAACATGATATTATAGAAACAAGAAAAAAAGCACTAGTATGATATAAGACAATTACGATTTGTAGATAGAATGGGTTGTTGAAACCAGATAATGCACAAAACAAGGGGTAGAAGGGAGCGAGAAATGATTAGAATAAGCCTTCAATTTCACCGTCACTGTTAACTTCAACATTCATGAAACCACACTTGGTGGCTAAACCAGGAATGGTTTGAATGTTATCGGCTAAAGCGTATAGGTAACCGGCACCAATAGAAGCCTTGATATCTCTGATTGGGAATTTGAAACCGGTTGGAACACCCTTTAATTTAGCGTCGTGAGAGAATGAGTACTGGGTCTTTGCGATACAGATTGGTAAATTTGAGAAACCTTGGGCGGTGTATTCTTTGATCTTTTCTTGTGCAGCTGGTAAGAATTCAACTTCACCTGCACCGTACATCTTCTTCGCAATAGTTTCAATCTTTTCTTCAATTGATGAACCTTCAGTTGCGTACAAGTAATCGAATTTAGAGGTTGAGTTGGCCTGGGATGGGTATTCACGGTGAGCACACTTGATAACACCTTCAGCCAAAGCTTGGGCACCTTGACCACCTTCTTCCCAGTGGTTTGAGACAATGGCATCGGTGGCACCAGCAGCTAAGGAAGCTTCTCTGATAACTTCGTGTTCCTTGTCAGAATCAGATGACATTCTGTTGATGGCAACGATAACGTCAACACCGTATTGCTTGGCATTAGCAATATGCTTAGCTAAGTTAGCACAACCTGCTCTCAACATTTCAACATTTTCAGTTCTGTATTCTAATGGTAATGGGGCACCAGCCTTAACTTCAGCTCCACCACCGTGAACCTTCAAAGCTCTAACGGTTGCAACGATTAATATAACATCTGGTGACAAACCGGAAGATCTACATTTGATGTTTAAGAATCTTTCACCACCCATGGTGAAATCGAAACCAGCTTCAGTGATAACATAACCAGCTTGTTCTTTTTCCTCCTCGTGTGATAAGCCTGGTTCAGTACCAGCTAATTTCAAAGCCATCTTATCGGCGAGAACGGATGAAGCACCAATAGAGATGTTGGCAAATGGACCAGCGTGAACAAAGACTGGGGTACCTTCTAAAGTTTGCATGATATTTGGCTTGATAGCATCCTTCATGATGGCGGTTAATGCACCAGCACAGCCTAAATCTTCACAAGTGATTGGCTCACCAGCCTTTGATGAAGCAACAACCATCTTACCTAATCTTTCTCTCATATCTTTCAAAGATGTACATAGAGCTAAAATAGCCATAACTTCAGAAGCAACGGTAATATCGAAACCGGTCTCTCTAACCTGACCCTTTTCAGTTGGAGCTTGGTTAATTGTGATACCTCTTAATGATCTATCGTTCAAATCAAGGACTCTTCTCCAAGTGATGGTCTTTGGATCAACATCTAATCTAACGAATTTGGAAACTTCTTCATCGGTCCATTCTTTTGGATCCTTGGCGTCTAAACCCAACTTAGCAACTCTTGGCAGTAATCCAATTGGGATATCCCTTGAACCGTCTTTCTTTTCAGGGCATAATCTTTTCCATAAAGCTTTGTCTCCTTGTGTGTTTTCATGGAACATTCTAGTGTCTAAAGCAGCAGCTAACAAGTTGTTAGCCATACCAACAGCATGGATGTCACCAGTGATATGCATGTTGAATTCATCCATTGGAATAACTTGAGAGAATCCACCACCAGCGGCACCACCTTTAACACCAAATGTTGGACCCATTGAAGGTTGTCTAACGTTGGCGAAAGCCTTTTTTCCAAGCGTGGCACCAATGGCTTGAGCTAAACCAACAGTTGTTGTTGATTTCCCTTCACCTAATGGTGTTGGAGTGATACCCGTAACTAAGATGTACTTACCGTTCTTCTTTTGGTGTAATCTGTCAATGACGTCTAGCTTAACTTTACCTTTGTAGGCACCGTAAGGTTCGATTTCATCTTCGAGGATACCTGACTCTTTGGCAACTTCAGAGATGTGCTTTGGAGTTTGATTTCTTGAGATTTCGTAATCAGAAGGGACTGGTTTGACTAAGTTCAGTTTTAAACGTTTGAAATCGGACATTATGGTGGGGATTGAGGGCATTTATATCGAAATAAATGAGTCTTATCTGATAGTTGACGAACCAAATGGGTCAAAAAAATAAGAGAGTCCCCCATGTGTTTAAATAATGACTAGGGATGAGGTGGAAAAAAGCGAGTCGTCCTCTGAATCTGAACAATTGAAAAATTTTGTATTTTGTTGACTTCTTTTGAAGGAGTCAGCGTTGAGTTGATCTGGTGTTTACCTTTTTTATTGTGGGGAAGTGCTTTGCCTTGGTGTATATATAGTGTGCTTACATTTATAGCATGCGTCTGTAGCAGGCAGAGATCACTAAGTATCGGTGTATAACAACTACACATAAGCTATAAACACTTCTGTTGAATCTCTTCACAAAGTGACTCTGTCGAAAAATCGACGCTACTTTCCAGTAGTACTGGGCGCCAATCGACTCCGAAGAGAAAAGTTCACCTTCTCAAATTTATCAGCCTGTGATTAACGACTACAACTACTACAACAGCAACGGCAACGGCAACAAGGAGATTCGGCCAGCAACAGTTCAACCAATCACCACAGACTGTCAAATGACCCCACAGTCGGACACCCACATTTATCCCCTAGTAAGGTCTCCTCATACATCATTATCCACTCATGATGACAGCATCAGTATTAATCAGCCAAAACTAGGAGCCCGTACTGTTGAGTCAATAGCGGGCCTATCAGCAGGATTCATAACAACCCTAATATCTCATCCTTTGGACTACTTCAAACTAAGATTGCAACTAGATTCTCAATCTAAATCACAGACACAAAGTTTCAAAAACATTTGGCTTGACCTTGTAACGAGGTCAAAGAACAAGGTAGCACCACACGCAATCGATTACAACATTCTGATCAAGAATTTATATAGAGGTGTCGGACCAAATTTGTTAGGAAGCACCACTGCTTGGGGCTTATACTTCACGTTTTATAGAGAATACAAAAATCTTCTTTTTCAATCCTTCATTCAGAATGATCCAGCACATTCAGCACACAAAGATAGAAACCTCAACTCTGGCCACTACCTAATGTGTGCCTTTGCTGCTGGTTGGTCAACTTCCATCCTCACAAACCCAATATGGGTCATCAAAACAAGAATGATCAGTACAAGCCGAACATCTGCTGGAGCTTATAGATCAATAATAGACGGTATCAGACAAATTTATTCAAAAGAGGGCTTTAGGGGTTATTATAAAGGACTTTCACCAGCACTGCTAAATGTTTCACAAGGCGCACTTCAATTTTCCATCTATGATACTTTGAAGAATCACATTATACATAGAAATGAGACATACAGTCATGATAATGAAATTCAACTCACAACTTTCCAATATTTATACGCTAGTGCAGCCTCAAAGATGGTTTCTACTGTGGTGCTCTATCCCTTACAAGTGGTGAGATCCAGATTACAAGTCACAAGTTATAATACAGCGAGTCAGAATGTTCATCATCATCAAAAGCAACCTCAACCCTATTCAATGCTATCAGTTTGTAGATCAGTCGTTCAATTTGAGGGTTTGAAAGGCTTCTACAAAGGTGTATTGGCCAACTTGATAAGGGTCTTACCTGCAACCTGTATAACATTCACCGTCTATGAGAATGCCAAGGTCATTTTGTCTGGTGTCTGATGAGTATATTGTTTATAGCATCTTTCATTCTCTTATTTATCATACGTGTATATATGTATAATATTAACTGTCTCTTCAACAAACCCTCTGGGTGAAATCGTGTGATCCTTTTCCTTCGTTTTTGTCTCCTGAGCAAGAAAATTAACCTGGGATCCTCTCCTCGTCGATCGACTCTCCTCTTCAGAACCTGCAAAAATTGAAGGAAAAAAGAACGGCGATTTTCATTCAGCCTTCAATAAACTCATCTTTACTTAAACTGTCTTCCTGTTCCTCTTCTTCCTTGTGTCAACCCAAGCAGACAACATTCCACAATTGAAACCTTCTGTTTTATGCCAACTTGAATTGTATTCAATTGGCTCTTGTCTCCTCAACTGAGAAACGTAAATCATATTGAGAATATCAGGTTATACTGATAGAAAATTGCGCACACGAACAAATAGCTGTTAATTGCATTCCCGGCTTGATAGATATATATAAATATAAATAGAATTGTTAACTACCAGATACATCGATCCTTCGAATATACAACACAACTACAATTGGCATACATCCCCAATAATGCGTATCTTACTGAGTGCAAAACAAGAGAGAACATTGGCTTTGGAGTCTGATACCCATGTCTTACTATTCAGATTTATTTCCAAGATCGGTAAGTCTGCCGTGGAGCTAGTCCCAAAAGAACAATTCAATAACAGACATTACAGATCACTATCCAAACACAAGCCAATGGGGTTTCTTGGTTTAATTGAAATGAATGGAGATATCTTCTTATCGGTGATTTCTGGTAAAGTTGATGTTGCCTCCCCAGTACAAGGTGAGTTGATCAACAAGATAATGGACGTTGATTTTCATTGTTTGACTAGAGATACTTGGGATTTTCAAGAGCTACAAGCAAATGGGTTTCCAGTTGTCGAAAGTGACAGCTCCGATAATGTCTCAAGTGCTACATATACTCCCAAATACGAACAACACCCATGTTGGGAATTGAGAAAGTTATTGACAGATGGGTCATTTTTTTACAGTTCTGATTTCGATTTAACTTCAACTTTACAAACAAGAGGAATGAACAATAAAAATACTTTATCAATGGATAGATATCATTTGGACTATATGTGGAATGCCTTCATGATGGATGAAATTATTACATTTAGAAACAACTTGGACGACCATCCCAAACAACTCCTTGATCAAAACAAGTTCTTAACCACTGTAATAAGAGGTTTTGCTGAAACGTTAAGAACGAGTATCGGTGGAGTCAAGGCCCATTTGACCATTATTTCAAAACAATCTTGGAAAAGAGCAGGTACTAGATTTAACGTGAGAGGTGTTGATGATGACGGTAACGTTGCCAACTTTGTTGAAACGGAACTGATTTACAACGATGGTACCCATGTTTTCTCATACGTACAGATTAGAGGTTCTATTCCAATCTTTTGGGAACAGGATACTGCTTTGATTTCACCGAAGGTTCAGATTACTAGAAGTTTTGATGCTACACAGCCTTCATTTGAGAAGCACTTTGAAAATTTAAACGGTAAATACGGTCCTGTTCATATTGTTAATCTATTATCATCTACTAAAACAGCTGAGATTGAGTTGAGTCGTAAATATGAGGAACATTTCGTGATGTTGGATGAAAAGACGCCTGACGCCGTGATATTTACGAATTTTGACTTCCATCACGAAACCTCAAAGACTTACGCACACGCTGCCAAACTTTTACCAAATTTGGAACCTTCACTAAGTGACTTTGGGTTTTACTGCTACGATAAGTCCACTAATGAAGTCATCATGGAACAACAGGGTGTTTTTAGAACGAATTGTTTGGATTGCTTGGATAGAACCAATGTTGTGCAACAAGTTATTTCATTTGCTGCATTGCAAGGATTTTTGAAGAATTTTCGCAAAGGTGACGAATACGATATTACAAACAAACATAGTTCCCTGTGGGCTGATCACGGTGATCAAGTCTCACAAATATATACCGGTACAAATGCATTGAAGTCAAGTTTTTCAAGAAGTGGTAAGATGGGTTTTGCAGGCGCTTTGTCGGATGCAACTAAATCGATCAGTAGAATATACATCAATAACTTTGTTGATAAAGGTAAGCAAGTGGTGACTGACACATTATTAGGTAAGAACTCAAACCAAGTACCAGTGGCTATCTTTGATCCTATTACTGATTATGTTCAAAAAGAATCACATAGATTTGAAAGCAAATTTACCACTTATGAATCGTTGTCTATCTTTACAGGTACCTACAATTTAGCTGGATCTACAGTCTCTGGCGATTTGACCAACTGGTTGTTCCCTAAGGAAAACGGTGGGGCGGCATTTTCACCTGATGTTGTCATGGTTGGTTTCCAAGAAGTTGTTGAACTGAATGCGGCTAATATTTTAAAAACAGATCATTCAGTGTCAAAGTACTGGCAATCAATGATTGAAAGTCAGTTGAACCAAGCTAATCCTAATAATAGGTACGTTCTCCTTAGAGCGGAATACATGTCTTCTATTTTGTTATTGTTCTTTGTTAAATCAGACTGTGTCTCCAAAGTGACCCAAGTGGAAGGTAAATCAAAGAAAACAGGCTTAGGTGGTATGACTGCAAACAAAGGTTCTGTTGCTATTAGATTCAATTATGGTTCGTCAAGTTTCTGTTTCTTCAATTCCCATTTATCAGCAGGTACCACAAATGTTGACGAACGTTACAATGATTTCATAACTACCTGGAATGCAATCAGATTCTCCAGAAACAGACAGATTAAACATCACGATAACATTATTTGGTTGGGTGACCTGAATTACAGAATATCTAAAAGTAACGATGAAGTTAGATCGATGATTGACTCTGATAGAATGCCTACATTGTTAGAATATGATCAACTGGGGTTTGAAATTAAGAGACGTTCGGAAATGAGGGGTTTCAAAGAATTGGCGATTCAATTCATTCCGACTTACAAGTTTGATAAAGGTACTTCTACCTACGACAGTAGTGAGAAACAAAGAGTTCCATCATGGACTGATAGAATATTGTACAAAGGCAGTCAGTTACAACAGTTGAACTACAATGCTGTAACGAGCATCATGTTCTCTGATCATAAACCGGTGTACGGAACTTTTAAATCACAAGTGAAGATTGTAGACGAAGAAATCAAGAATGAATTGGGCAGACGTATATACTCCCAATACAAGAAATCTGCCGTTGAGAATAAAGGTTCTTTGATCGAACTAAATGAGCCATCTGAAGGTGACGACAACAGTGATTTGAAATCGATTGCATCATCATCAAATTGGTCATCAACCTCATCACCTACACTAGTTGACGTTTCATCGTCGTCAACAAACTCAAATCCAAACGGTAATAAGATCATTGACCTTGATGGCAAATCAACACCAACTCCACCACCACCGAGATTGCCAACAAGAAATACAGCCGCACCCATTCAACGTAGAGTTCCCCCACCTTATAACGCTAACGACGCAAATGGAATATTGATTCCTGCACTTTCAAGCAACTTCCACAGTTCATTGAAACCCCTTCAACCACCACAGCCTCCACAACAAAGAAAGCCACCCCCATCGTCAACAACAAGTGATAAGAACACACCACCACCATCGAGTTCAAGCTCACCTGGTACGTACTCTCTTGCGGTGATGCAGCCGACAAGATCATCTACTTCATCACCGATCCCACAAAAAGCTGCATCGCCTCCGTTATCAAGCACAAGTACTCCACCACCACCTCCACCGAGAAGAGCCGCAGCAATTAGCACTCCAGCATCACAACAACCGCCAGTCACTCCCGGATCGCCTGTCAAAGTGACGCCTATTGTTCCAAGCAAGCCCAAGGCATTAGTAGGTATTCCAGCAGGAGGCCCACCACCAAGCTCATCGTCATCCTGGGAGCCAATGGTTCCTAATAAAAAGTTGTAAGGTAAGCTACATTCTTGTTATTGAACAAGAAAGTGTGTGGCTGCCTTTAAAAGAATATAGATTGAGTTATGAATCTTTTTATGTAATGTGTATACTAGTATATTTGATCTATCAAAAACTATACGTTTGTAAAACGAAACATTCACAGCTGATTTTGTTACTTACAAGGGTTTTTTTTATGCCCCAGCTTCAGAAGCAATACACGGTATATCATGTAGTTGATTTCAAAATACAAAACTAAAGTAACTAAACATTCAGAAAAGAAACAATCACATCGATACAAAAACAAGATTATAAAAGCAGATTAATTTACAATTACTTACTCGAATTCATTGTAGCTGTCATCTTCAGGTGATGCAACATCACTAACATCATCTTCATCATCTTCGCTATCTAATGCGTAAGATTTTGGTGCAGCTTTACGTCTAGTAGTAGTAGTTGATCTAGCTGGTCTAGAGGCTGTAATTTCTTCTTCGTCACTTTCTGAATTCAACGACATTACATCTTCGTCTCCTTCGGAATCGGAGAAGTCTGCCTTCTTCTTACTTGCCTTAGTAGTCTTCTTTGGTGCAGCTTTTGGTTTATCAGCGCTAGTAGTCTTTTTTTTTGGTTCAGCAACCTCTTCAAAATCGTCATCGGATAGAAGAGCCGATTTCTGCTTTTTTGCAGCTGTTGGCTTCTTCTTTCGGAAAATCGAAGAAGCGGGCTTTTTCGAATCCAGCTCATCGTCACTCAACTCGATACCCTTGCCGAACGCAGAAAATGCAGCACTGAACTTGGAGAGCGAGTCGGCTCCACCTCCGGTGTTCGTGGTGGCTGCTGGTGTAAGTGGAGATGCCTTACCAAAAACGCTTTTGAAAACAGGTTCATCGGATTCCTTCTTGACAGGTACTGGTGGAGGTGTTTTAATTTGACTGTCATCAAGGTCATCCAAGATATTCTTTTCTTTCTTGATCGGTATCTTAGATTGCTTCATTGCAGCACCAGTAGTTGCCGAGGTTGTCTTTGCCTTCTTCTTGCTCTTAGCCTCACCGTAATCATCATCTAGATCGACTGGTGTTTCCTCTTTGACTTTACGCTTACGAGCAGGAGCCTTCTTTTTCTTTCTGCTGGCATCCGGGATGGTGGCTCTTCGTGATTCTTCATCTTCAATCAAAAATTGATCCCAAGCTTTTAAGAAATCATCCAAATCGTCGTTCCAAAGATCCTTTGCTGATTTACTTAGCAATGCATTCAATTCAAATTCTTTTTCGTCTCGTTGCTTTAATAGCTTCTCGTATCTTTCTCTTGTCAAGGCCCAAATTTGCATTCCTAGCAAGTAATCGTATGTTGAGACGGCGGTCAAGTTGTTGCTAACAACAGTAGTTGTCAATGTAGTATCGGCGGCGGCAGCTTCATCATCTTCATTGTCACTTGCCAATTCTTCAATCTTGACTCTGATTGGCTTACCATCTTTATCGAAACCGGGGAATCCTAACTTTTGAAGCTCTTCAATAAGTAAGATTCTCTTCTTGTTGCTAACAACCAATTCGCTGTCGATGATCATTTTAACAAACCTAGCTTGACAGGATAACTTTTCAAGCTGATTTGAGAACTGTGCTGCTAAGTGATCTTTTCTTCGTTGGTAATATTCCAATCTAATGTGGTAATAATCTTCAATGATCTGGTTGACATGATCGTATCTCTTGATTCTTCCTTGTGCATCAAACGCAACCATGTTACTTGTACTAATAGTGGAAATTAACTTGAATTTCTCCTTCAGACCTGTCCTTCTGGCTTTAGCCATTTCTTCATCGGATAATTTAATTATGAACCTGATTCCGATACCATGCTGTTCTTCCATATCCTTAATCCATGGTTTTTGTTTTTCAGAACCACCTAAACCTTGTAGTAAATATTCTTTCATAGTGATAGTCCACATTCTAGCCGGTAATTCAGTGATTTCAAGTGTATTGTCGTCAATTTCATGAATGTTACCTTCCACCCTAAACTTATCTGGCGCAATTCTCTTGATTGAACCTTCCCAACCTCTGAACCAAGGAGCCATGTCTTCCATAGTCTCACCTGCCATCAAAGCTCTAATGTTTTTGACAATATCCTTAGGATTGAATGGTGGGATGTTGGTACTCCAACCAGATCCAATACCTTCTGTACCATTGACTAACAGCATTGGTAAAACAGGTAAAAACCATTCAGGTTCAACAGTCTGTTCATCGTCTTGTAAGTAGTTCAACAAAGGGTTATCCAATGGACTAAATGCTTTTCTTGTAATAGGGGTCAATTCGGTGAAAATATATCTTGCAGCAGATGCATCTTTACCACCAACAGCTCTGGAACCAAACCCACCCAATGGTTTCAAGATGTTCAAATTGTTAGCACCAACAAAATCTTGTGCTAGCGACACAATGGTTTGAATCAACGAAACATCACCATGATGATAACCGGTATGCTCACCAATGTAACCTGCTAGTTGAGAGACCTTGATTTCACCATTCAAGTTACGCTTGTAACAACCATATAAAATCTTTCTTTGAGAAGGCTTAAAACCATCCAACATGGACGGAATGGATCTGATGTTATCAGCCATTGAAAATAAGATCAATTCTTTGTTGATGAAGTCAGATATTGGAATTGTAGATAGGGTAGGATCCAAGAAAGTTCCAGGGATAAATCCTCTGAGCCATTCTTTACGATCATCAGCCTTCTTTTTGGAGAATGCCAAATCAATTAGCGATTTGTCGTCCTCTTGTAGAGCATGGAAGGTTTTCAAATGCTTGTCCAACTTACTGAAATATTCTCTAGCTTCCTGAGGAGATGAAGTACCCAAACCTTTGTAGTACTTTTGCTTATAAGAGCAGGTTTTACCTTCGTTGTCTCTCCAATCTTCGTATTCTGGCATGTTATAGAACGGTATGATTGTCTTCTTCTTTGGACCACTCAATATAGTGACTTTAACAATTGGAGTAATGAACTCGATTAAGAATTCAGGGACCTCTAATAAACCAGGGAATGAAGTTTCTAAGAAATTAATGATTAAACCTTTAATATGGGAACCATCATGATCTTGATCTGTCATGATCATAATATGACCGTATCTAAGTGATGAAATATTAGTAGAGTCGTATCTTTTTTTATGCTGTAAACCCATAATTTGCTTAACGGCTTGAATTTCAGCATTCTTTAAGATTTGGTCAGCACTTGCTTCTCTCACATTCAACATCTTACCTCTTAATGGGTAGCAACCATAATGATCCCTACCAACGACAGCCAAGCCCGCGACAGCTAAAGTCAAGGCAGAGTCACCTTCAGTTAAAATCAAAGTACATTTGTGGCCATCTTTAGTACCAGCTTTGTTTGCATCTTCAAGTTTAGGGTAACCTGTTAATCTATTCTTTCTACTACCGTCATTCTTCTTCAGAGCTTTATCAGCATTAGCAGCAACAATGTCCATGACGTTATCAACGATACCTGAAGCAAGCACCCTCTTAACGAAGTTATCTGGCAACTCTAGCTTCTTACCACCGAATTGGGACGCTCTAGTAGTTAGCTGTTCTTTGGTTTGGGAAGTGAATGCTGGGTTTTCAATCAAACAGTTGATGAACAAGAACATGTTGTTCTTGATTTGGAATGGCTTAATCATAGCCTTCTTGTTCTTTTTCTTGATTTGTTCCATGATCTTAGTGACTAACAAGTTAACAACAGCTTCAACATGGGTACCACCCGCAGTAGTGGCAATGGAATTAACAAAGGAAACTTGGTTAAAAGCACCGTCAGCGAGAGAGAAGGCAATCTCCCATCTGTCGTCAATGATTTGATGAACAATTGTTGGTAATTTTTCAGCTCGTGGAATCAATAGTTCACCATCCTCGCTTTTGATGCCAGGTTCAGGAGTTTCAGAAGATGGTTTTGGAATCTCAGCGTCAGGCTCACTCTTGGCTTTTTCAAGGGCTTTGACGTACATTTCCACATATTGCTTGAAATTATGGACTTTCAAGGGTTTTCCATTTAAACTGACTTTAATGCCACGGACTGAACCACATAAATCGTAAACTCTTCTCTTTAGAACACCGAGGATATCTTCGTCCAGTCTCTCCATGTTAAACTTGGATAGGTCCGGCTTGAAGATGATTTCGGTATATTCTTCTTGCTTCTTCATTTTACTGATCTTTGGCTTATTTGTAGTACTCATGTTGTCCCTCCATGTTTGGGTATATAGTTGTTGCGTGTTTTTATCTGCAGTCTTGACAGTGAATTCAGTGGAAAAGATATTACATAATTTGGCACCATAACCATTTCTACCACCAACAACTTTCTTTTCATCGTCGTCATAATTACTGGAAGTTAGCAAATTACCAAAAATTAGCTCAGGAATATAAATTTGCTCCTTATCGTGGATTTCAACAGGGATACCTTTACCGTCGTTCTTCACGGAGATGATGTTGTTTTCAGGATCAATTTTGACATCAATCTTTTTCATCGTTGGATCTCTGATCTTGTTATCTGCCGCATTGACTAAGATTTCATCAAAAATTTTGAATAAACCAGGAACGATACTAACTGTCTTTTTTTGCATGGATTCAGTTTCCTCACAGAGGACCCATTGTTCAGATTCAAACTTTTCAACGGAACCGATATAGGTATCTGGTCTCTTCAAGATATGTTCCAATTGAGATAATTTTTGATACTGAGTAGATGCTGTAGATTTCTTACCGTTTGGTGCTGAAGAGGAAGCATTAGCAATATTTGTAGAATTCGAAAGAGGAGTTTTCTTCTGGGATGTTGCCTTTTTTGTGGAGACAGGAGGAGAACCATCCATCATGAAATCATCATCATCGCCATAATCACTCATCTTGCTTGACAAAAATCTCTTTGATAACGACTGTGTTTCTAAAACTGGCCAGTATGCTCTTGATGGAGAGGGTTTTGTATATTTTAAGCAAAGGGACAGTGTTCTTAGATGCGTCATAACCCTCTACAAGAAGGGTTTCAGTTTGAGGTGCAAATTGTAGGCTTGATCTATTTGACACAATTAATACTTTGCTTGTTTCGTGTTTGACCTCAAGGGGAGACGCGATTTCAAAACAAAACATAAAGTGAACCTGCTGGTGCACGACTATTAAGGGAAGGAATCGACGCAAGGGACATTTGGCTCTTTTCTTTTAGACGCGTCGGTTTACTGTGTCCTTTTTTTCTTCTGCGGCTCGGGGATAAGATTGGGTGGATTTTCTTAGTATTCTGACGGTTTTAAGGATCACTGGACACACCAGGGTGATAGCACTGGTCTTTTGTTTTGATCTGAAGGACAAACAGCTCACATATTACAACAGCTAAACAAACAAAAGGTTAGTTGGTACACTTCCAAAAAATTCAGCTGCTATGGTATCCTCTAAAATTCTCAAAAAATCAAGGTTTTCACCTAGACAATCAGTCAAAAAATCTACCATTGAGTCTAAGATTAGCCAGGTCGATATCGAGATGAACGAGATCATTGTCACAAAAAAAGTCTCTGCGACACATCAAAATGAAAAGGATGCTATTGATAAGTTATCCCACGTTCAACTTTCTGCAGAGCAAACATCCTTAAAGAAAACTATTTTAGAATTCACAAGGGACAGTTTATCCAACTACAAACCAGGAGATAGGGCATCCATGTTTGTCATCGAAGGTGATGCTGGTACAGGAAAATCAGTTATCCTAAATGCGTTGTTTAATGAAATTCAAAAGATCAGCAGAGCTAGTGGGGCCGGTGATTCCCGTGATGTTTTGAAGAACACTGAAAATTACTTGGTCGTCAACCACCCAGAGATGCTCAAATTATACCATAGACTCTCAGCTTCATTCGATTACTTGACTAAAAAAGACATCGAAAGACCAACATCACTGATTAATAGAATGGCCAAAGAGAAAATAAAAGGTTGTGATGTTATTATTGTTGATGAGGCACACCTATTAGCCACCGCCAAAAACGCATACAAGAGATTCTATGGTGATAATCATTTAGAGGAGCTCATGAAATTGGGGAAAGTTCTAATCATTGTGTACGACGACAAGCAGTCTCTTAGAATGGACCAATATTGGTCAGAGCACACCGATAATGGTGGGACTCTATCAGATCATTTAGCACAAGCAAAGGCTCGACAAACTTACTACTTGAAACAACAGTTTAGAGTGACTAGTTCCCCTGACGTTCAAGAATGGATTAAATCCATTAGTACTACCAAGAAGATTTTAGATTTGCCAACATTAGACGCTGTTAGAAGATCAAGTGGTGATTCAAATGCGTTTGATTTCAAGATTTGGGATGATTGTGGGGCCATGTACTTGGAGATTAAAAAAATGAACCATACTTATGGACAATGCCGTATGCTGTGTACCTATGACTTCCCTTATAGATTAGGGACAGCAGATTGGTTTGTCACCTGCGGTGACAATTTTAAACTTCGCTGGGATAGATTTGCTCCAAGTAATATCAAACCCTGGAGTGAGAGACCGGATACCATTGATGAAGTTGGGTCGGTTTATACTGTTCAAGGGTTTGATCTGAATTATGCCGGTGTTATCTTCGGTAGATCCATTGGATATGATAAGAAAAGGGATGAGATTGTGATTAAGCCTGAATTATACGATGATAAAGCAGGGTTCACTAAGCGTAGTAACATTGCCGATGTGGATACTGTCAAAGAAAAGATCATTTTGAACTCAATCAATGTTTTATTGACTAGAGGTGTTAGAGGACTGTATATATATGCTTGGGACAAGGAATTACGGGAAAGACTGATGAATGGTGCCTGAAGTTGACATTTCCGATATTGATTAATTGTATTGGCTCTTTGAATAGATGGTTGTTAAATAGATGTAGACATCGGAACAGGCTATAACCGATATCCCGAGGCTGAGAAATTCTCTGCATATTTGTGTGGAACTTTTATAGAATCCATAGTAGTTTCATGGATGCATCCAAGTTGCAGTATCAGTTATGACGTGAATATATTATGGGTGCTTTGAAGAGCTATGAAACATCTGTTGACAGTTGGGGAGAGATGTATGTATGCGACAAGCATATTGTTGTGAGGCATAAGGGCGACTAATGACCTAGCTTAAGCCTTAGTGGTTTGAACGATTATAAGTTTGCAAGGGCTTTCTATATGTTTGTCGTATAGTATACTATCATCAGCTCTGGGGGAAAATCCTAATGCATTGCTGCTTGGCTGATATCAGCCGTTGGTTGCTGTGTGCCAATGTGTAAACAGGCGACAAAATCACGCCTGTTGTTATGACTCTGACGAAGGTTGCTATTTTTCCGACACCTTCCACACTAATTGGGGTGCACTGACTGTACTTAGTATATACTCCTGGTTCTCTGTTTCTCCTCTCTCTGTGTGTACCTATATATATACATATACGTTTCAATTATTTTCTTCTTGATATTTATTTCAACTACATATATATACTTAAGTACAAGTTATAAGTGATACCATACATCTCTGTTCTTAACTAAACGCTAATAACAGTATATTTACTTATCTATTATCCCCACGTTTTTTCGAGAAAGTTACTCAACTTAAATTTCTTGATCTCCCTTAACTAAATTAAGACTCAACTACTTCAATATGGCAAACAGATACGTTCTAGCATTGGCAACTGGG
Organism: Ogataea methanolica; assembly: GCA_001600755.1. Classification (NCBI taxonomy): domain Eukaryota; kingdom Fungi; phylum Ascomycota; class Pichiomycetes; order Pichiales; family Pichiaceae; genus Ogataea; species Ogataea methanolica. The sequence continues at coordinate 2,977,901 of BCKW01000002.1, forward strand.
ATAACTGGCTTTTACATTTACGATGTTCAAATGAACCATGGTAGACAAATTGAGCAATTCGGTTTATATAACTGGAACCCACCTGTCAGAGTCGACCCTTCTTTGGCACAACAATCTGCAAACTCTTTCAACGCCGGGCTTGCCAAAGCTGAGGGAGCTAAATCATCAGCCACTTCATGGATTAGTGATAAGAATCAACAAGCTCAAGATTCTCTTGGTGCTGCTCAATCGCAACTTCTGAGTCAGCTGGGTGCATCCAAAGAGAAAGTTGGTTCGTTTTTTAGCAACTCCCAAGAAGCCGCTGAGGCCCAATATGCTGCTGCTTCTGGTAAATTGAAGGAAGCTCAAAAGAAGTACGATTCAGAAAAAAAGGGATGGCTACAATGGGGTGGAACGAAACGTTCTGAAGCCGAGGCTGAATTGGAAAAGGCAAAAAGGGACTTTGAAAGCGCATCAGAAGGTTTGTCTAAATGGGGTGACGATGCTTTAAAAGCTGCTCAAGCCAAATCCCATGACTTCGTCGGTGATGTTAAGCACAAATCGTATAAAGTTGGACAAGCTCTAAAAGACAGAAAAGATGCTGTTCTTCATGACTTGAAAAGACCATTATCCGATGAAGATTTTGCTAAACAGGCTGCAATGTCCGTCAACGGATGGGGTGAACAAGCAAGTACCATTGCCAGAGATGAATACGAAGCTATGTTTGATAAGAAGGGTAAGCTTGCCTCGAAATCCCAAGAATCAGCGGAGAAAATCTCAGCCTACTACGATGAACAAACTAAATTGGCAAAGAAGAGATATGAAGACACCAAAAGTAGTTGGTTAAGATGGAGAAGTGCCAAGCCTAAAGAGGTTCAAGACGCTGCTCAAAAAGAGTACGATAACTTAGCTGCTAGACAAAAAGAGTCCAAAGATAGTTTAAACTACCATATTGAAAAGGCAAAGAAAGATGCCAAGGCGGCTGGTGTTAATTCAGTCGATAAAGCTAAAGTAGGTTTGGACGAAGGTAACAAGCAAGCTCAAGGTTACTTGTCAAGATTAAGCAACTGGTTCCGTGGTTGAGCTTTGATTACGATTGGTTCTAATCGACCTTTAATCATGTTGAACCATTTTAAATATTATTTTTTGAAGCACTCTTTTTCCCGTTCAAGAATTTGATTTTTGATTTTTATCTGGCTTATAGCTGTGATGTATTTTTTGTACCTCTTTCTCTCTTTCCTGTTATATAGTCTTTATTATATCGGACTTATGCTAGCTTTCTGAATGATTATCGAAATCAGCGTAGAATTTACATGGGCCTTGGAAAAAAAGAATTAATTCGAATAAATAATTATATATATGAGGCAAATCGGATACTACCCTGTATATTCGGATGCAATTAAGTACAACAAATACCAAAAACAAAAGAGAAAGAGAAATGGACACTTAGGATAACAAGAAGGAATTGGCACCTTCGTTCATAGCCTTCTCGATTTTCAATCTCATAACCTCTTTGGAAGAGTAGTCCGGTAACTTCAAGTAGTTGGCGCATGTCATGACACTAGGCAAATAATCATCTGGTTTCAATCCATCTTCAGAGTGTTTCAAAACAACAGTGAGGTCAGGATGTAAGGATTTGAACCCACCAATCGGTAATTTTGGAGAACCTGTTAAAAATTGCAAGAATTTTCTTCTCTCTTCTTTGCTAAACTCAGCCATGATTTCAAGTAATCTTTGAATAGATGGTGATTCGGTGCTATAACCATGGTCAGCATGCACAACGGTCAACAACGTTTCAAAGGACCAATCTTCTTCACCGTTACCTAACAATTTGACAAGTTCATTTGGTGAGAAAATCATCATCGAAGAGTATGGGAAAACAGCGCTGAAGCCATCGACGAACGCTTTGATTTGCGGTTGGACACCCGATCCTATCATCTTGTCAAGCACATTATCAATATACTCTTCAAGGTTAGAGTGCGTGATTTCAATCTCTGATCCATTTGGTTTCAATTCGATAGTTTCGTAACCTGGAAGCACGAAATTCAAACCAAGGTCTTCCAACAAACAATTATCAACTGTCACAATGCTCATCTCCTCAGGTGATGTTAAACCTTCGTATGAAACTAAGTATTTGTTCAAATGAGATAATGATTTGGCTAACGTTGGATCGATCAGTCTCAATTTCTCGATGGACGCAGCACGGTTTTTGATTTTGTTGTTACAGTCAATGTCCATTGCAATTTGGAAGAATAGCGGGTTGAATGCAAAATCAATAATTCTTGAATCCAATAAAGATCTAGCGACAAACTTACCCAACACGTTGAATAAATGAATGATTTTGCTGTAGTGGCGAACAGATTCTGCCAATGGACGAGGAAATAAACCGGTTGGTGAACTAATATATGGGTCATCGGAATGTTGATCACTGTCACTGTCGTTTGTTGAACCATCCGCATCAGTAACGTCTTCTAACGCTAAACTGGCATCTTCTTCATTTTTAGTGTTTCTCCACATCATCAATCTTGATTTGCAAAACTCTTTGGAGACATTTGCGTAAAACTCTAATGTTGGACCTAAACCAGTGCCAACTTCGTTGAAATACTCGATTTCTAACAAACCTGGTATTGTACCATATCCGTCCATGACTTTGATGGCACCTTTCAATAAGTGCTTTCTGGATAATCTTAGTTTGTGTCTGACTGGTCGTCCCAGTTGAGGTGCACTGGTAGAAGATGGATTAGATTGGTTCTCATGTTCATCTTGATTGGATCTAGTCTGCCATAGGTTGATTAATCTTGAATAACCAAATGACGTTGATTGTAAAAAGAAAACTCTGCTTTCGATTGGGAATAAAAATGGGAATTGCCTTGTGACGTTAACGCTCCAGTCTGGTAAAGTGCCGCTTGCCACTATCAAGGGTTCTTCAAGTTGACGGTTTAACTTTGCAGTTAGCTTGTAATTGAGGAATAACGTTTCAGAAGCACCGGAATTAGGAGTTGTTGAATTCAAATTGTGCAGCATCTTCAAAATCTGTAAAATATGAACAGTATTTGTATCTCCTAAGGAGTTTAAGTCGTCATCATCGGAATCGCTTGGATATAACTCTTCGTACAATTCTGGTAAAGCGCTTTCCACCTTTCTAAAGTGAACAACGTGTGGAGTACTGGTCCAAATCTTTCTGGAAGGAACGATTTCAGTGGATTGTGTTTGTAGAGATCTGTAAATGGCACCATATATCGTAGTACCGTGTGGAATCACTTCACCGTTAATCGTAAACTCAATATATGATGGAGTGTCCGTGGAAGCAGTGGTTGATTCAGAAACAGAGCCCGGGGTAGCCATTGCCCTCAATATACCACTGACACCATCCATTCTACTCTTCAAAAACCCGTTAATTGACTTGAAAGTAGCTATTGCATGAACCATTAACATTAATTGCTTGTGTGGCTCTGGTTGGCCCTCGTCATCGGCAATTAACTTAATCTTCAGTTGTTTGGCCATTGATGAAGCTCTTGAATTTGGAGTAGATGAAAAAATGGTGGCGCCAGAGTTGATTATTTCAAACGATTCAGTTCTACTTAAAGCTTCTTCAAGTATCTTTGCAAAAAGCACAAGTGGTAAGTCTTCGCCTGTTCCAATTGGGTTTAAGACGGAACAGAAGGTGAATTGGAATGCCTTGGCACAATCGGATCCTTCAGATCCAATATCAGATTCAAATATTGAAAGTAAAGTGGGGATGACCCCCGAGGATATCAATTCAAAGCTTGACACTATACCGTCGACAGCATTTGAAAATCCGAGTGCATGAGCTAGTTTTTCCCAAATAGTACACCATTGTTCATATGAATATTTAACGTCTCTGCAATTTTCAAACAAAATGTTAACTTCATCGATCATTTTCAAATGTCTTGATTTTGCTGTTGTCGCAGAGGCTTTGATACTGGTGTAGTCGTCCTCAATTTCCAGACAGAGGTTTGATAGTTCAGTTAGTAGTGCTGAAACTGCTAGAGTAATTGTACCGTCACTCTCTAAAGTGTAGTCACGAACAACAAGCGGAACAACAAAATTAGCTGCATCATCTTCACTGCCTGCAAAATCCTCAGAATCATCTTGATCATCTGCACAATTGTCACTATCCTCTTGCTCAGCTTCATTATTTGGAACCCTGTCATCGTCATCGTCTTCATCTTCATCGTCTTCCTCGTCTTCACCGTCTTCATCTCCATCTTCATCGGCATCACTATCGTCGTCGTATTCATTGGAGCTACTTTCGTTATGAGAGCTGTGATTCTCGTCATTGTACATATCAACATCGGCTTGTGATTGCTGTGACTGTGGGACGCTTCCCAATTTTGCATCTTCTCTTTTAACTCTTTCATCTGATCCGAGAGTAGCGGAGAACTCTTGAGTGTGAGATAATAAACCTTCTCGTTCAAAATCGGTCAAGAATAGCTCTGGTGCTTTACTAATCAGCAAATGAGTTATCAAAAGAGCGCCATAAATTAAAACATACGGTCTAGTTTCCTCTATTGAACCATTGGACGGCAATCTATTTAAAATGTACTTCCCCTGGATGACAATGGAGGCAAGTAGGGATGTTATTCTTGAATCAAAAACTATTGAAGAAAGTTGCTGCTTGTTTAGAACACGCACAATACGCAAAATACAAATTAAAACAAGACGTTTAATAGTATAGTCAACAGCTGATGAGTATATGTTCAACAAAACGGGGAAAATGTCTTTAACAAAGGATTCGAAACTTTTGGAGTTTTTTTCATCGTTCAAGTACAAGTCAAGTCTTGTTTTATTGATTGACTTTCTATCCGTTCCACTTTTAAAGCCTTGGTAGTTACCAATATCGTTGTTTTGTCTTGAATCATCACTTAGATCGGCAAATGGAATAATTGGGGCAATTAACCTAATAATTGCCATCACTAGCTCTTTTGGCGTGTTCATTAACGCTTCAATTGAAACAGTTGTCTTTCCAGTTGGAGTAGTTTCTTCGTTAGGGAATATTGTATCCAAAGTGTTTCTTGATGCAGGTGCTTTATCGATATCTGTCTTTTCATATCCAGCCATAGAAGCAATTATAGTTTTACTAATGTCACACTCGTTTATCAGCATAACCGATAGTTTTGGCGAGCAGTTCGCTAACATTGAAAGCGACTGCACTAACTTCAAAGAAGTGCCGAAACTTATCAGGTTGTTTGAATGCTTACCTCTACTGACACAGTTTGGTAATAAAATGGCTAATCTTTTCAATAAATTCTCACTGATTAACTGTTCCAATAAATGCGGCTCTCTTTCAAAACTTTTAATGATTCTTGCAATCGCTAGCCAAGCACTTTCGACAACATTTGGATCAGAATATTCAATGGCAACTCTTTCTATAATTGGGAAAACCTCTTTCAATGTGTCAAATTGGGAAGATGGAACTGACCTACAGGCATTAGCAGCAATACTCAAAGCTTTCCTTTGTGCATGAATTGTGAAAAAGTCTAGGTACATTAGGCACGAGGGCAGAGAACCTTTGATTAATATATCTCTACCACATTCTCTTGAAATCATTTCCAAAGTTTGTAATGCTTGTTCAGCTAAATCAATATAACTGATTTCCAGTAGCTTTGACTGTAATGCTTCAATGGCACCTGCAACAACAAGATCATGAACAGCGTCAGGGTTAACTTCAAGAATATTGTACAAACAACGACATGCAACTAGTTGAATTTCCAGATCTTCTTGATAAAATGGACTTTCGATAATGCCAACAATTGCTTTGGAAAATTTGTAAGTGGACAAGTTACGTTCAGCTAGCATGCCATTCATCATCAATAATCTTTCGGACAATTCATTCAAAGTCTCTAAAATCATGAATGGGTCTGTGTGTTTGCCTAATGCATCTATCAATCCAGAAATTCTAGTAACCTCACCAAATCCATCACCAAATCCAGCACCTGGGAACATTCTACCCAGGGCATTTCTGAAAGCACCTAATTCGTTACGCATTTCATCATAGTCTTCACCTTCACGTTCTTCTTCTTCATCGTCTTCGTCCTCGTCACTGTTGCCATCATCATCTTCCCCTTCTTGTCCTATTGTTGCTTCATTGTTGCGTATAATATTAATATCGCTGGACTGGTTTCTTTGTGCAAGGCGGTTCCGTTCATGCGCAGCCCCCAGGGCAGCAGCCACTACAGACTGCAAAGATGCTGTATTTCTATTATCGCCTGACAGAGCACCATGGATGGATCTCATCAGTTCCTCATCTTCTTCATCACGTTCATTGTCAGAATATTCACTGTCATTTTCATTAGGGTCCTGCACTCTGTCGTTCGTGTTATGGTTAACATCGGTTTCCTCATTACTGAATACATTCTGAGATTCTGAAAACCTTCTGTAATTGACAGCAAGTCTATTCAGGGCATCTTCTTCTTCTTCTTCTTCTTCGTCTTGGTAATCTTCAATGACTTCATCCTCCATTTCAACATCAGAATCGTCCAACGCATAGCTATCATCTGCTTGTTCTCCTAAACTTCTGGTACTGTTACTTCTTGTCCTTCTTGTGACAGATGCCGGGTCCGGTTTGTTCTTTCCAGAGGTGCTTGATTTTCTTCTAGACATTATTTGACGGTAATGGAAAGTTGATGCTAAGTTCTACTACCTATATGTTATTTAATGATATTAAATGTTGAAACTTTAAGAATAAATAGTGAAATTTAAGTTAAATAATGATTTGGACTTTGTTTAAGGATTCTAATGTAAATTTGATGAGTGTAATGGGATTAGACTTAGTCCTTTTGTCTAATAAATGCTAGTTGGGGGTATCTGTATTATAATTGGCCTTTGGACGTGTCTTTACTGTATCTTTGAATCACCAAAGTGCCTTTGCCTGCCCAAATGGTAAGTAATATGCCGTCAATGTGTTACAAATATGGATGGCGAACAGGTCCAAGTATCCTACAGATGCCTGTCTATCTAATCAAGAATATGGGATCGCTCTCACAAACTGAAAATGTCCAACTGGGGCCGATTTCTGTTGCACAGCCGTGGACTGGTATTCCTGTTTTTGCAAACGGGACGTCTATATAATTATTTTATTTTTATTTGTGAAAAATTTTTAGGTTTATCAAGATTTGCATGTAGCTACTTATCTGAAGTATATCTCTTTATCAACGGAAATCACAATTAATTTTAGTCGATTTTCCACAAAAAAATAATACACATAATTTAATCTTCACAATATGCCAAGATCAAAGAGATCCAAGCTTGTTACATTGGCACAGACCGATAAGAAGGGTAAAGAGAACAAGACTAGAATCTTTGATGAAGTTAGAGAATCTTTAGACAAACATAGATACACCTGGGTCCTTGGGCTAAACAACGTCAGAACTCCAGTCTTACAAGATATCAGACAAGATTGGGTTGGCTCTAAGCTAATCATGGGTAAGAGAAAGGTTTTGGAGAAGGCCTTAGGTGAAACCCCTGCGGAGGAATACAAAGATAACCTACATAAATTGGCCGACTCTGCTGAAGGTGTTATTGGTTTGCTTTTCACCGATGAAACTCCAGAGACTGTCACTGCTTACTTCTCCGCTTATGTTAAGTCCGACTATCCTAGAGCTAACTCAAAAGCTCCGATCACATTCGTCTTACCGCAAGGTATATTGTATTCTAGGGGTGGAGAAATAGCAATTGAAGAAGATTTACCAATGTCACATTCAATGGAGCCAACTTTGAGAACTAAATTAAAGCTACCAACCAAGATTGTTCAAGGTAAAATCACCTTGACTGAAGAATACAAGGTTTGTGAAAAAGATGAAGTCTTAGACGTTAGGCAAGCATTAATCTTGAAGACATTCGGTGTTGCTTGTGCCGACTTCAAGGTCAAGATGGTCGCATACCACGATGGTGAATCCAGTGAGGTTACTGTTGTTGCGAAAGATGAAGAATAAGCTGTGCTCGCATTTTAATTTAAATAGGATACAGTTAAAGAAAAAACAAAATCAGGTTCAACATTTTCAACTTTTAGAAAGAGCTTTTCGGTTAACTATATTAATCATACTTCGTTTTGCCAGGAATATTTTTAGCTTTACCTTTATCTTTATATAATATATATAGATAGCCTTTTTGTTTCCAATGTACATTAAGTTCCAGTTCAGATAAGCTTTATCCCGAGTATCCTATCTACGAAGGCCTGTAACTACGGGGAAATCTCCCTATTTACTTACCCCCTTAATTGGCAACCATCCATATTTCCTGGTAAGTCACGTGAAGTCCTCTTTTCTGGGTAGACAGTGGCTGTCGTTGCTGAGTTGTGTCTAATCGACGCCAATATTTGATAAGAGGTCGACGCAAAGACTAGAATTTAATTCTGCGTCGGTCGATTCTCATTTCAGAAATTTGAGACGTTCGTCGAATTCCAATTTAAGAATTTAGTTGTTTTGATTGGGTTTGAAACCTTTTAGCCTGATAACTGCCGAAGCAGAGAGCAGACAAACGTAATCAAGGTACAGATATAGGATACATATAAATACAGTCAAACAGACGTCACGAATTGATCGCAAAGAAAGTTGACCGAGAGAATTATAATCATACCTCAATTGTTTCTTCTCCACCTGCTCCAAACAACCCTTACTGATATATATCACACGTACAAATTCTGCAATTGACTGCAAAATCCTCTTCCATAGCTTGCAATATAACCCGCCAATTGTATAATAGAATGAGCTATAGAAAAAGTCAATTTTTTGAACCACCCGGGAAAGTAGGAAGAAAGACTGGTTTCCATTTGACCAAAACTCCTAAAAAGAATGCGAATGGGTTAGAGGATTTGAACGATTTTTTCCTCTCTGACGAAGAATACACCTCTCCAAATGGTAAATTGTTAAATAGGTCACCAAACAAAAGACTTTCTCAAAGATTTGATGCCTCGAAATCACTATCACAATCACAAAGATCCCCCCGAAGAAGTCTTGTCGGTGACAAACCTGTTAGCCCAATTGCTAAAACAACATCCCCAACAACAGCAAAAATAGATGTTCCCGTTTCCAATAATTCTGATCAAGAAGGGGATTTTGCCGAAGATTCTGGTTATGCTGAGGAAATGATCAAATCTGCTACATTCTCTCCTATTAAACGTACCACTCTCAACGGATCCCCAATGAGAAATGTGAAGGTACCAAACAACGGAAGGTCCCCCAAATCAGCGTCTAAATCAGCTGGATTGGATCCGTCCCCAATTAAAAAGAGTCGCAGACTCAGCGCTTTTGAAGCTTTGAATTCAGAAAACTACAAAGAGAAATCAAAGATGATCAGACAGCAAAAGGAGAGATCGTCATCTAATCATAAATCTGCCTCGATAACAAAAAGTATAGCGCTTAATAAAGATGGCAAGAAGAAAATTTTCCAGGTTCCAAAAGTTCTAAATGATGAAGAAAATGTCGAAAATGAAGTTCAAGATGTTTCATCTGCTGAAGAAGAGCCAACAGAAACTGCACCATCTAAATCTGAACCACTCTTTATAGTAGAATCAGAAAGCTCCGAAGAAGAGAGTGGGAATAGCATCGTTGAAGACACTGCTCCAGTTAGAAAAAACAAAGAGCATGTTGCACAACCTAAGTCAAAGTCAACGGCGATATCAAAATCAAAGCCAAAACCTGAATCAACATCAAAAGCTCGGGAGACTACTCCTGCCGAAAGTAGCGGTTTGAGACGATCATCGAGAACAAAGGTTGCACCTGTTGCTTGGTGGAGAAGTGAGAAGGTTATTTACGAAACTACTACTGAAAATGGCGCCTACGTTAAGCAAATCAAAGATGTTGTCCATAAGCCTGAACTGCCTGAACCGAGAAGAAAGCGCGCTTCCTCATTAAGTCCATTACCCTCTCGACCATCAAACGCTAAACCACAAAGAAAGAAGGCAAGGCCAAGTAGTCCAATACCAATACCAGCGGTAAATGATGACAATTATGACAATTATGACAATAATAATGATGATGATAATGACGCTGTGGATGTTCCTGATTCCCCTCATATCGCGGCAGCTGCTTCAAATGGCACCCCGAAGACTTCTACAACTACAGAAGCAACAGAACCAATCGAGGAATCCATTGAAGGTATAGAGACAGCTGAATGGATGAAATCTGGTTCTCACACTGTTCCTGTCTTTGAAGGTCCAAACTCGGGTGTGTTGATTGAAAGAATAGTGGCATGGGCACCTAACAAGTCCAAAAATGTGTCTGTCATCAAAAACAACGATGAGTTCTTTAAGATATCAACCTTATTTGACCAAGATTCAGAGTTCAGTGGCGGTGGGATCATTGAAATTCCTGCTGGATCTCGTAAAACTGTTAAGTCAAATGATGACACTTACTTCATTTTCTACGTTATTCAAGGATTATTGGAGGTGACGCTGTCACATAACCAATTCATGGTGAAAACTGGGTGTTCGTTTGAAATACCGATGGGGAACTTCTATCAGTTCGATAACAAAGGTAAAAATGAAGTGAAGCTGTTCTTCGTGCAATCAAAGTATGTTCTCGTTGGTTTACCTGACGATGAAGATGATGACGATGAAGATGATGCTGATGATCTTGAAGACGAAGATGATTGATTTCTTGATACCTTCCGTGGATATGTCTGTTTGTTTGTGTGCTTTTACGCTTCGTTTTCTCCCCTCCCGATTTGTTATATTATTTTTCGCTGGTATTTAAATCTAGAATATTCGGCTAATCATTAATGATTTCCTTTATTCCTGACCTGCTCCCTTGTGTTTTTCTCAACTTTCTGTATTGTTTTGACTTGTATACTAGGATCCATATTTTCAAACCTTTTTGAAGATGCTTTGTTTTGTTTCTCTATTACTCTCCCCTTTCTGTATCTCTCTCTATTTTGTGATGTAATATATTTGTAACCTATCCTAATGAAAGCTTTTTCTACTTTGTCTGACTTTGGTACGTGGTTAATTAAAGGGACTTCTTTAGCGCCTTTCTTTTGTTTGCACATACTAAAGGCAAACGAAAATTAAACATTTATCTGGCTTAATCAAACGAACACTACTGATTTCAAAGGATCTAAGAAATGAGATAAAGCAATTTTAACCTACTAAAAAGTCAAAAAATAGCAAAACACAGAAAAGTGAAAAAGACAAAGAGAAGATGAACTAAAAACAAGAATAATAAAAAAGGTTTTTATAGAGAAAAAACAGGAGAAAGGGAAAAAAATGAAACTATAAAGAAAAGGGAGCAAATAATTTTTTGTGTCTTTTTTTGTTTGCTTTGGATAAGTGGTATACGAACGATCTAAAGAAATAAAAATAGAAGAATAATGAAAACTGAAGTATAATGAAACCAAAACAAAAGAAGCGGGGGGATAAAAAACTCTGTATCATCACTAATAGCCTATAACTCGTCATCTTCATCATCTGCCCTCTCAGCCAATTTTTGTAGTCTAGCAGTCTTAACCAACGGAGCTAAAGAACTGTTATCATCTGCATTTAAGATAAATGGAGTTTGTAACAGCTGGATAGAATCTAATCTCTGTTCGGGATCAACTTCTAAACAGTAATCCAAAAAGCTTTGTAAGTTCTTGGACAGCAAATCTCTGTCGTTTAACTTTGGTTTACCATTAGTCGTAATCAAATACAACGCCCTTATTGGTGCTTCGTTTAAATACGGTGGTTCGCCTTCAATCATTTCGATTGTCATAATACCCAACGACCAAATGTCAACTTTAGTGCCATATTCCTTCTTGTTGACGACTTCTGGGGCCATCCAATATGGTGTTCCAACCATCGTATTTCTCTTAGCAGAGTAGTCCTTGATCTGAGCACAGAACCCAAAATCTGTCAATTTAATGTCACCTTGTAGTGATAGCAAAATGTTATCAGACTTGATATCCCTATGAATGATGCCTTTCGAATGCAAGAACTTCAACCCTTGTAAAGTTTCTCTACAAACAGCACCAGTTTGTCTCTCTGTCATTGGATCACTGTGTGTGACAATGTCAGTCAAAGAACCACCTTCCATATATTCCATAACTACCCATAGGTCTTTTTTCAACAAATAAGCTTCAATGAAATTGACAATGTTCTTATGCTGAGAACCTTTCATGACCAAAATTTCATTGATAATTAATTCCTTCTTTGGTTGCCTCTCCAATTCCATTTGTTTGATAGCAACACATAAGTTGGTACCACCCTCATAAGCAGTATAAACGCCACCAGAGGCACCTTGACCAATCTTTACCAAATTGTGGTAGTTTTTAGTAGGATCTTCTGCAGAACAAATTTCCATCAGCCTGTTCAAGTATTTTTTCTCTCTTGCCCTTCTCAATTCACGTCTTCTTTCTTGTTCAGCTTCAGTCAACGGTTGTTTTGGTGTCTTTGGTTTGGAACTAGTTGAAGGAACAGGTGGAACGACTTCAGCTGCGCTGATTTGTTCTGAGCTAGCCGCAGGAGTTTGGACCTTTTGAGAAACTTGTTCAGGTTGATCTTGTGTTGATGGTACAGGAGGGGCTGTATGCTGTGGATAAGGCGGCACTTCTGGTGCAGCTTTGGAAGTTGTAGATGACGATGGCATATACGGTGATGGTGAGCCTGCATGTCTCACTGGCGGTGAAGGTGGAGGACGAGTAGGCTGAGCCATTTCCTTACGGTCAGGCAATGGAGAGTTTTGTGCATTGTTTATAGACTGATGGAAACTTTCTATATGACTAATCTTTTGGTGTGGTAATAAGAATCCAGCTGGTTTGTTGTTTGGTGAGTAAACAGAAGCAGGCATGTTGGTTAACAGTGGTGAGGCAGTGGGCTGAGGAGCGCTTGGATCTGTAACTCCAGCACATTCATGAACAATCTTTGGTCTATTCGTGGTTTCCTTGGTACTCTTTGAACTGAATTTACGTGATATGCTTCCGATGAAAGACGAAGGAGAAGTGGTCATATATTGTTTTGGAGAGTTGTTCAGTCTTGGTGTTTTAGTAACATTAGACGATGGAGAAGATGCTTGAGGGGGCGGAGGCGGTGGGGCATGTCTTCTTGGAATATATTCAGTATCTTGGTTACCGTTACCAGAGTCAGCGGTTTGATCGGGAAGTCTTGATGGAGGTCTTTCTGACGCAATGGCAAACGCATCACCTTGTTGCATAGCAGGGGTCCGCACAAAGTTTGAACTTGAGGTAGTTGAAGGCGTATGAAAAGAATAATCTTTTGAATTTTCAAAGTTTGTTGATTGAGTAACATTTGAAGCACTCTTGGTACTATTTCTATAGTCTGTCGTACTGAGTGTACTATCGTCATCGCTACTTTGAGAATCATCAAATCCTTCTCTTTTCATGAATTTTTCCTCGTTAACACTGGATAGGATAGAATTGAACATCATAGCAAGTGCCCGTGGGTTGTTGTACAATTCTTCTTTGGTGATTCCTTCTCCGTTTGAATTACCTTGCCCACCCGACATATTACTCCATTGGTAGGATTGCTTGTCAGAGTCATAGAACATATGGACCCCATGTGCTGCGTCGAATGGTTCCGATATCATCTTTCTCGATTGTGAAACAGAACGACCTGTTCCACCAGGAGTCAAATTAGAAACAAAACTCGATATTCCACCAAACACCTTTTTGGTTTTACTTCTTTTCAATTCTGAGTAGGTGCCTGGTATATTTGAGGAAATACTACCTTGTCTGTTAGTCTGGATTGAACCTGAAGATGACCTGAGTGTGTTTGGTGTAGAGTTACTGAGCGATGGCTGTCTTTTCTTAACTTGAGGGGAAGAGCGTGGGGTACTGGACGTGGATACAGGTGTATCTACAACGCTCAAAACAGGATCATGTTGCATAACCGGTGTCACTGGAGGGAAGCTACTGTCTGCCGTCTTTTCCTTGGAGATGTCTTGTTGTAACAGATTGGACGCTGTAGCTGAAGACGGGCTATTATAACCATCAATAATTTCATGCACAGTATGTTCAATACCGGAATAGCCAGATCTAGCCGTAGTTACCGAGTTTCTAGATGTTTGTTGAAGGTTATTAAGCTCATTCGAATTCATACTACCCGATTTAGTGTTGCCAGACGATAATAAAGGGTTAGTATAAACACTACTTTGCCCTGTTGAAAGTGGCTGTTGTGATTGTGATTGTGAGTTTGTACTGAGAAGCACTTGTGGTTGTTCTTGATCTTGATCCTCGGACTTTCTAACCGCGGCGATGCTAAATTTATGGTTGACGTCTCTCTTAGGAATTTCGAGGGACGGGGTCGATTTGGATTTGGACTGTTCAGTGGATGAAACTGTTGTATTTGCAGTAGATGGAATAACTTCCTCTTCATATTGAATATCAGTAGAATCTGTCTTGTTGTCTAAATCCAATTTTCTCGCAAAATCAACTATTGAGCTCTTCTTATGATGTAAGGTACGCTCTTTAGATATTGGGGAGGTTAACCTGTCCATAATTTTGTAGTCTAAGTTCAAAGGGGCACTGTTTCCTTCATATTCGCCTGATTGAGTGTAACTTAGATCTTCACTTAAAGTCTTTGAATGATGGGGAGTTCTAGTTTTGAAATCAAACTCATCTTTACTCTTATTTGACAAAATACTGGAAACTTTGGAGTAAGCGGATTTTATATCGTTAGATGATCTAGTTTGAAAAGTCAGTGGGTCAAGAGTTTTTGATTCGCTTGTTGCTGAAGTATCATTTTGATCTGGAACAATTTCAGTGTCTTGCACTTCCATTGTTCTTTCCGTATACAACTGACTGGCGATCTCTTCTTCATCGTCGGTACCTCCGCTATGGTTAGACGTAACTATTTTAGCACTGGCAGTTGTATTAAAACTAGAAGTGGCATTTTCTAGCAATGGTTCCTCATCTTCAGAAACGCTGCCGCTTATATTTAAAGTGTTTTTGATTCTGTCTTGTAATTCGTTTAAGTCCGATACTTTACTCTTATCAGTGTCTGCAGCAAATGGCTTGGTACTGGAGGAGCCATTAATATTAGAACTTTCCTTGTTAGTTTCTTCATCATACTCAGTTTCTATTTCGTCGCTTTGCTCTTCATCAGATGAATCCCAGTCGATGTCTTTTTTCAGATTAGAGCTTTTGGCAGCCAAGTATGAAACATCGGCAGTAGCATTGTCAGCTTCTTCCGAAGTCAAAGCGTTAACGTTGGTAATGGCTTGAGAACGTGGGAGGATAGGGGCTTGATCCGATGATATTGATTTCAAAGAGTTTGATGGATTCAGTCCATTATTGACTTCTGTTGTCATTGTTAAAATAAATTTTGAATAAACAGACGGATGAACGAGTGAATAATAATGAGTCTCGGTGCTTTTTTCAGGCCAACAGAATGGATAAATGAAGTATATTGGACAGCAGAGAAATCTTTCTTAAAAGGAATGAATAGATCAACAAGTAGCTGTAGATAGCTGTAGATTGAGTCAACGTAAAATGTATAAATTCAAATCTATTTATTACTTAGATGCAAATTATAAATGCTGTCTAGATGGGAAATTTTGGAGATGGAGGATGAACAATTTTGTTTGTAAAAAAAAAAAGTTAAGCCTGGGGGAAAAAAGGAAGAGGTTAATGCCGTGATTGGAAGCTATTAGCTATAAATTGGCTTGTCAAGACAGACAAGAGGATGATATTATTTGGAAATGATCAGGGACAGAGCATAGTATCAGAACAAGATATATCGTCTACCTGAGAGAGATTTCGTGTTGGCCGCTGATTCGTAAACAATTTAAACAATTGTTGTCTGTACACTAGTAGAATATGTGGCTGGTGATCATGTGGCTGGTGTGGGGTAAGAGGGATGAGTGATCCCTTGATTGGATTGGCTGTCTATTCATACACACTACTACAAGTCCTTCTTCATCAAAGTCAACGTGAAATCAGAATTTGCCTTGATACCACCTTCCAGGTAGCCGTCATCTCCAACAAGCATCTTGGTCTCTTTGTCGATCTTACACACAATAGTCTTCACTGCAGAATACCCATTCTTCTTATAATAGTCAACTAAGTCATGCTCAGTGATAACATCTGCCCATAAAGTTTCAATACTTAACTTTGAACGACTATAATCATCTATAAAATTCATCATGGTTTTGGAAACTTTAGGGTAAAAAGATGTGAGCGCAGTTAGTTCATAGTTGGTTAATGATCCATTGAACGGCTTGATAGCAATGCTACCAAGTATTCTGAACTCAAAACCACTACGATCCATACTAATTAACTCCAACAGCCTCTCTTCTGAATACGAAAATACAATATCATCCTGTGAAAGTGTGCCCATTGGATAAGCTTCAATTAATTTCTTCGTAATTGTGGATCCATCGTCATCCTCATTGAATTCAACATCGGTATTAGATGGTAACAAAGGTGCAATGCAAAGACTCATGTAAAAGTGTTCTGGATCCTTGACTACCAGATCCCGATATAAAGAGTGCTTCATTCTTGGTGTGTCTATTATCCCGAACCTATACCTTGGTTTGTTGTAACCTCGGTTGATCACTGATATTAAGGCCGGTTCGATGCAAAGGAACTTCGATATTGGTAAAGTGATGATCTCGATCGTCTTTGAATTGTCTTCCATTGTTCTCAGAGCTCTTCTGTGTTTATCAGTCTTCTTCTTATCGATATCTCTAGTGTTGAAGTATCTAGCGTGCTTCAATCTTCTTTTGTGAACTTATTACGTATATTTAATATCAATTAAAGTCTTCTTTATCTAAGATTGGAAGGTACAGATTTTGAGTTTAGTTGACCAGTGATTCCAGCTCAATATCTATACTGTAGAAAAGTTGACTCTTTAAAGAATAGTGTCAGACCCACTCCGGTCGTTTCTATCTTCCTCAGGAACCTCGACTAACTAAATCTCCTGGTCGTTAGGGTTGGATACCTGTGGATTGGATGCCGATTCCCCTCATCAGTTGGTACTAAAAAATCGCGCTGTAACAGGAGCTGTGAGAGGTTTCTGCCATTTCTACTACCTCTTCTAGAGCATCACGGATTATAACATAAAACTACATCAGAAAGAGTTGAAAATTAAACACTGTAATAAATTGGCTTCAAAAGCAGAATCATCTATATGTTATATACATTAAATCACGAAAGCAAAAAAAGGGGATCACTCTTTAAGCAAACTATGTATATTATATAATTTATTCCTCATCTTCAGTCTTGGTTTCAAATGGAGCCAAGTCTTTAACACCTTCATCCCAAGAAACACCTTTGTAAGTGATCTTCAAGATAGCTTCAACAACATCTTCAACACTACCTCTAACTTGTTTAGTAGAATCTCTTTCTCTTAAAGTAACAGAGTTATCCTTGATAGAATCAAAATCAATGGTAATGCCGAATGGAGTACCTAATTCGTCATTACGGGCATATCTCTTACCAATGGAAGCTGACGAATCATCAACCTTGAACGGAATAGTGTAGGTCTTTAATTTATCCTTAACGTGTTTCAAAACAGGTTGCAAAGTTTCGTTGTTAGATAAAGGAACTAGCAAGACTTTAGTTGGGGCAACTAATGGTGGCAGAGATAACACGCATCTTGCCGAGTCTTCAGGTCTACTCCAGAATGAGTGTTCAAAGATGGAGTATAAGATACGGCCAATACCGAAGGATGGCTCAATGACGTTTGGAGTGTATTCTCTAACGTGCTCCACTCTGGTTCTCTTTTCAATGGTGATCAGGTCTTTAGGAATTTCAACTTCTGGAGTGGCCACATCCGGAATCTTAACAGTGATCTTCAAGTTGGCTTCTAATTCTTTAGCTAATTCTTCCAATTCACATTCAGTTCTGGAAGTTAACCATTTTTCAACTTTTGGAGCATCCTTTCTAAATTTAGGACCAAACTTCTTTTTGTCAACTTCACATTCGAAAGCTTCAACAACCTTTGGTTCAGGTAAAGCTTCTCTAACACATAACTTTTCCTTGGTTCTAGCGGCATGAACAGATAAATCGTAAGCAGATCTATCAGCGCAACCAACACATTCAATCCAACCGTACGAAGTCTTCAATTCAGCATCCCAACAATCTTGTGCATAGTGGGCCATTTCGTTGGCCATATGCTGTCTGAATCTTAACTTAGTAGGGTCGACACCAATCTTGACCAAAAATAAGTAAATTCTAGCAATGAAATAGCCTAAGGTTTGGTTATCAACCATTCCAGAAGCAACGGCTTCACCAATGGTAGTCGTGATTGGTTCAGTCTTACCAGCTTGCTGAATTTCCTTGGATAAGAAGTTTAATTTAACGTCTTTCACGGTTTCGAATCCAGGGTGGGATTTATCGTTTGGATCAACAAAATGTTCGATTTCAGCCATTAAGAATTCTCTAACTCTCAACAAACCTGATCTTGGAGAAATTTCATTTCTGAAAGATTTACCGATGGATGCAGACGCAAATGGCATCTTCTCGTTGTTACAGTCCAATAGTTTTGAAAAGTTTAAGAATTGACCTTGAGCAGTTTCTGGTCTTAGGTAGCCCTTCAGTTGACCTGATGGGCCTATTGCGGTTTCAAACATCAAGTTGAATTCTATTGGCAATTCAAGTGGGTCGCCAGTAACCGGGTTTCCGATTTTGTGTTTAGTCATAATTTCACCCATTTCAGCACCAGAGAAGCCATCAATCATTGCCAGGATGGTTTCGTATTCCTTAACTTCAGAGTCTTCTAATTTGACCGCTTTGATCTCCTTCACCTTCTTCTTTCTCTTCTTCTTTTGGTCATCTTCTTCAACTTCTTCAACTTTTTCACCTCTGGCCTCCTTGTCACCTTTCAATCTAGCTTCTAAAACTTCTTCAATCAAATGATCAGCTCTGAAAATTTCACCAGTTTTCAGGTCACGACACATCCAGTCAGCAAATTTATCAACGTGACCTGAAGTTTTCAAAACTTCGTGCGGAGTTAACATAGTACAGTCAACTTCCAACATATCTTCTTCCAAGATGAAATGTTTTCTCCAGACATCGACAATGTTGGCTTGCAAAGCACAACCTGGTGGACCGTAATCATACAAACCGGAAACACCACCATAAATTTCAAAGGATGGTGCAAAGAAGAATCTTCTCTTCAGAACAGATTCTAAAGCCTCTCTGTTGAATTCTTCACTACCTGACATTTTCTTAATTATTAAACCTTTCTTAGATGATCTTTTGACACTAACTTTCTTTGCGTAGTTTCTAGTGAATTGTCTGAAATTATTATTTGTTTGGTAACAATTTCTGAAAAAGTTCATAAATATGAAGGGTTTGGATATATTTAGTGGGCAGACTTTAAGTTATAGATGACAAAGAAACGATGTTCCCATTCCTTACCACTGAAGCATCATCGTAGACCATCGCACACTATATATCAATCAACCGATCGATCGATCAATCGATGATGGAACAAAAGAAACAGCTTTTTTTTTCTGGGCGTCGAAGCCAAAAAAAAACGTCGATTTGCTTTCCTTCTTTTCGTCGCGTCGTTTTATTTATTTTTGGCTTTGTTGTTCACTCACCTCTGCACCGGTATATTCAGCCAATCACAGCACGATGTTTAGCAATTTAGCTGCCATTTAATCTCATGGTCCCGCATCGACGCCAAAAATTTGCTTTACCAGCATCCAATTATTGGCTTTGTTTAGTTGATTGAAGCTCATTCCATTAATGTCTATAACTACACAACTGTTCAATCATCAACAGATTGTCTCGCCTGCACCACATAATCTTAAAAAGAATAATATATATCCATATACAACTATTCAAGATGTCTATGACTTTAACTACCGTCAAGAAGCACGCTGACTACATCTTAAAGACCCCATTCTTAAGAAAGGTCTTCCTACCAACCTCAAAGGTCTTCAATGAGTTATCAGGTTACAGACAAATGGGTTTAAGGTATGTCATTTGATTTATTGAAAAGAACGAAGAAAGCTCACTATCTTTGGTTGAAATACATCGTAGCCAATTGAATGCCCCTGAAATCGATATTAAGAGACTGCGTATGCAACAGAAGACAAGACAAGTCCAAACCCACAACATGATTATCGCTGGTTCCAAGTATATTTTGAAGTAGCAGTAAATCAATCCACCTTAAAACACAGGATCCAGGCAAGTTCTTGTATTTCAATGGAACAAAACAGAGCTATTAAATTCATAAGTATCGTTTACTTTCAAAGGTAGACATGTGAAGATCGAACACAGTATATACTAACATATCAATAATAAATGCGGTCAACTCCTTCGCATTTGGCTCTCTCTTATATTTATTACAGATTAGATGATTTATTAGCTGAAGAAAACCCAAACATGCAAAAGGCTATATCTAGATTGCCTAAAGATGAATTATACGCCAGAAACTACAGAATCTTAACCGCTCATCAATTAGCATTATCCCAATCCATCTTACCAGATTCTAAGGTTTTAAAGTTGGAGGATGATGTTCCATACTTAACTCCACTCTTATTAGAAGCGGAAGCTGAGGCTATTGAAAAGGACGAATTAAATAACGTGAAGTTCAGCAAATAAATTTTAAGTCTGTGAACTTTATTTTCCGCTTCATATTTTACATATTTCTTTCTACTTCATTCTTCTTTCTCCAATTAGTTGGATCATCAATTGTCAATCTAAAGAGTCTGTGTTTTCATACAATCAGTACTTAATCCGTTCAATTTGTATATCCAATTAATCTATGTTTATATTTCGTTTTATTACGTCACGTATACTATATTTTTTTGTTTTTGTTTTCTTCACATACATACATAAACAAATTACATTTTCACCTTTATTATCTAAAATCGGAAAACGTTGGCTTTAGTTGTAATTTGATGCTTGTTTTCCATGTGCCTACACCTCTATTGTTCTATCTATCCCCGCTATCAATATGCAAACTTAGTTAATAGCCGTACTCGTTATAAATAATCTTATCCTCATCTTCTTCCAAAGCAAACCCACACTCTTGTAAAATCTTGCTAACACCAACCTTTAGGATCTCATTCTTTATATCAGCGTTCTTAGCATTGAACAACCCCATAAAGCCCAATGAATTTTGCCAAATATCCAGATAGAATGCTTTCCTTCTTGGAACGATCATACACCAGTCTTCCATCATCATGAAATTGTAAGAAACCAAGCTTAGATCAATTTCATGCTCTTTGAAAACGTTCAAAGTCGTACGGAACAAGAACATGTAGATCATAGCTAGCATTTGTTCCTGTTCATCGAAATTCTCGAAGTCAGTTTTAATCTTTAATAAGTAATGCTTGAAAGTGAATTTCTTGTTCAATAAAGCTGATTTTGAAGTTGATGTTCCGGTGGGTAAGAAAAACTCAGTGTTTGCAACCAGGTTCGATTGATAAGCTTGGAAATTGACAGGCAGTTTCATGAACTGGATATGTTTATGAAACTGGGAATACCCTGATTCAGGACCAGAGTTGAAAAATGCAAAAAATTTAGAGTTATTCGTTGTTTCACTTAGCTTACTATTAACGTTCAACAGAATAATTTGCATAATTTGTAATTCCAATGGTTTTAATAAACTATCCTGTTGCACGAAATCTTTCGTGACTAACAAGAAATGATCCTCTTGATTAGGAAACTTGTTCAAAACCAATCTATAGTCGTTTAACAAATCGTCAATGATAGTTAATTCAGGCTCTGGCTTCAGGAACGGATTTTTCGACTTAACACTATCCAATTTCTCGTCTGTTATTTTCGTATCTTCTGAACCAGGTTGAGTTGGTCTGTTAATTGGTCTTTTGGAAAGGCCCTCCACAATCGTCAGTTCATAGGTCATGTCGGTGTCAGGGTCCTTGTGGATCTCCGATTGGGATTTCTTGTATATTAGATCTCCGTTTCCTTCAGCCTTCTTGAAAGCAGCTTGGATATGGGAGTACAAGTCATATTGTTTAAGTTCATCTAACGTCTTTATCGAAATTGGTTCCATTGGCATGACTGTACTTAGTATTGATGTTGATTGCTTTGTAAACGTTGATATCCATCGGATCGGGTAGCATGGGTTGATTAATGAAATGTTGATATAGAAATTTGCAAATCAGCGAGTGAGGTGGAATAATTTGTTCGCAAGATCCAAGGCGAATCTGGGCGGCTTCCAGAAGTCCACACAAAAACGCATTATTTTTCACCTTTACTTATTTATTGTGAAAGAGACTAAGAAACGTGATGGAATTTGTTCAGAAAGAAAGAAGTCAATCGGTAATGAAATTAGCAAATGAAAAGTATTATCAAGAAAGATAAGATATCACAATGAAAAGAGATTATTATTTTGAGTTTGAAACAAGGGAGAAATTAAAGATTGGGGATGACTACAAAATGAAATTAGTAACAAACGCATAAACACAAATTAAGATTAGAATTAAATTAAAAGCTTTAAAGATGCGTCGTAAAAGAAAAAAGCATATAAAAGGAATAAAAAATAATTAACTACACTAAACGGCATTTTCATCATTAACATAAGTAAATCCACGGAACATTTCTTGCATAGTTTGAGATAATAAGGAGTTAACAGGCGTCAATTTAGCAGCTTGCGACGTGAACTCTTCATCGAAGCAAGTTGGATCACGAGGATCTTTAACTTCAGGGATATATGGAGGCTTAGTACGGCAATGGAAGATATCATCGAAATCAATGTTGGCAAAGTATGGGTGAGCCATAATTTCTTTAGCATCTTCAGGTCCATAACCCAGTCTTTGAGTAGGATCTCTAGTCAATAATCTTTGTAAAATATCGACAGCCTCCCTAGCCATGTTGATTGGATATAATGGTTCATCTGTTAAAATGGCATTGAAAACTTCATCTTCATCTTCACCCTTGAATGGAGACTTCGTTAATAGCATTTGATATAGTAAAACACCAAATGCCCACCAATCAACAGATTTGTCGTAACCTTGTTCTTTCAAAATCTCAGGAGCCATTAATTCAGGAGTACCACAGAATGTGGATGTCTTATTACCATGCCACATGTTTTCTTTACACAAACCATAATCGCCAAGTTTAATGTGGCCATCGATAGTCAATAGGATATTATCTAATTTTAGATCACGATAAACAACACCATTTTCATGTAAGAATTTCAATGCCAATAAAACTTCAGCAGCATAGAATTGTGCTCTCTTCAAGGTAAATCTCTTTTGTTGAACGTGCCACATCAAATCACCGCCAGTAATATATTCCATAACAAAGTAAATACGATTCTCAGTTTGGAAGCATTGATGTAAATTCAATAAGAATGGGTGGTTACCCTTATTAGCAATCAGGAAAACTCTCTTTTCAGATTTGGTACTTTCGACTTCATCGTTTTGAATAATGAAGTCCTTTTTCAAAACTTTGATGGCGCATAATTGTTTAGAGTGAACAGACTCAGCAAGCATAACTTTACCGAAGTTACCCTTACCTAAAACAGCAAGGAAATTGAAATCATCTAAGCCATATCTATGACGGTGACGGCGTTGTTTTGGGCGATGCTGGTGACTAGAATGTGGTGGTTGTTGTTGCTGTTGTTGATGCTGATGCTGTAATGATTGTTGCGGTTGCGATGGTTGTTGTGGTTGTTGTTGTTGCTGTGGAGTTGGTGGTTGTGGTCGATTTTGTTGCTGCGCTAGCTTAACTTCATGTTGATATTCGTGAGGTGGTTCAGTTTCAACTGGTGGTATAATCTTCTTCGGGCTGTTTGTTTTGGCTGGTGAGTAAGAATCGTGTGAAATTTCAGCGTGCGTTGCAGTCGGATTAGGGTGTGCTTGTGCTGGATCAAGTGGTGAAGCATAAGCCTTTGGATATGACGCTGGAATAATGATTCCGTCTTCATTTGGTGGAACATCTGGTAAGCGATGGTCTTGGTACTTGTCGTGTTGAGGAGTATAAGATTGTTGTGTAACAGCGACATCAGGGTATGAGAAATTAGCAGATGCGTCTGTATGTTTTTGAGGTAATTGTTGAGGAGGAGGAACTTCTGTTTGTCCTCTACTAGATACGGTAGACGGTGGCACATGGGCGGTATTAGCAATTGAAGCAGAGTGGTTTGTTTTTCTAGTTTGCGGTCTTGTAGTTCTGTGTTCTTGTGTAGATCTGATGGCTAATAAAATTTGGCTGGCTTTTTCAATTGACATACCACAGAAATCAGGAACAAGATGTAAGCATGCAGCGTGGCACATAATACCACATTCAGTACATTTTCTAACGTTCTTTCGACCCCATGGTAAAATGTAACCACAATGGCAACACCATTTAGTGCCACGGTTGGCAACTTGTTCGAATCTGTGGGGAATACGATGATTCAACTTTGTTTCGTCTTCAGTGCTGTCAGTGCTTGATTTCGAAATACATTTGTTGATAACATTCTTGTAACATTTTTTGTGGCATAAGAATCTACAGTCTTCACATTGGAAACCTGTATATCTTAAGAAATCGCCACAGACAGCACAAGCCATAATATTATAGAACTGTTTTTGAACAAACTTATGTCCATGGTGTTCAAGAACCTCTTCTTTACGTTGACGAATGGCACCATGACGTCCAAGTCCGCCACCAAAAACATAGTCGCCTGCTTTGTTTTCACTGGCTTTGGTAAAGCTCAAGGTAACTAATATTTGCCCAGATGGCTCTAATTCAAACCATCCAGTTGTATTGATATTGTTATTAAACGCAGTAGATGACGAGTTAGTAGTAGTAGCCGATGGAATGTTAGCTATTTCACTGTGACTAGCGTTTCCTAAGCTTGTTAAGGATGTTCCATTGGAAATGTTGTGTGGATGGTCATGTGATTGTAAAGTTGAAGCGCTGATCCAGTCATTTGAGTTACCACGTTCTTGGTGAACTTTCTTTCTACGAATTTCTTCAGCAATATCACTCAATGGTAACCAAGCTAAACCAACAGGAATCAACTGATCCCCACTTTTATCGTAAATGGTAATACCGACTTCGTTTGCCTTTTCAACATCAACTTCAAATGCTTCGTTCCAGCGGTCATTTCTTGAACTCTTTGTTCTGGCTCTTTCTTGATCATCTATTTTAACAGTCACTATCGATTCCGGATTTCTTGAGAACAATGGAGAGGCGATATGGTCAACATTTCTTACGGTTGTAATTGTAATGGTAAATAAACCAGTTAATGGATTCTGGCGGAATGTATTGATAACAGAAATATCACGTGAAACTTCATCGATATCGATATACATTGATTGGTATTGTTTCAATGCTTTCTTCATAAGTTGAACTTTACGATCACCTTCGATACGACCATCGGCAACAGCGGCAACAGAACGACGGTCACCCTCCATTTGATATAATTTGTAAATTTTTTCGTTGGCAGCTTTATATTTCTCTTCAACTTGAATTTTGAATTCCAACTGTTGTAACATGTATTGGATCCTATGACCCAAAGAAGGGCATTCGTATTTCAATAAATCTAGTACTGTGAAAGTTGGCTTATGGGGTTGAAAGTGGTTGTTTGGCTTTTTAGAATTACCATCAACATCTAAAGCCGAGCTGTTATTTCCATTATCAGGTGAGCCATTTTTATTTGGCGAATCTTCAGCCTTCTGTAAACGCATCTTCTTCAAAGTTTGCTCTAGATATTCAATGTTCTTTTGAGCTTCTCTAATGGACGTGTTACATTTCTGGATGACCATTGCATTGGAAGTCTCCTTCCTCAGGTTGCTGGCGCCTATTGCAATGTTTCTTTCCCTTTCGATCTTTCTTAGAATATCGGTGATAACTGGATCAGTATTGCTAGACATGATTTCTACTGTTTTCTGTGTCACTATTTTTTCCTGTGTGTGAATATTGTTTCCAGTTGGAATGCAGTTTTTGCTTCTTAGTCAACAATCAAAAAATAAAACGGGATGGGTACTATTATAGGGTAAATATGAAGAATTGAAAGTCCCTAGTTGGAAATTGGGGCAAGTGGATTAAAGACGACTGGGGTCCGGCTAATAAGTTAACCGATCAACAAGCTTTTTTTTATTCAAATGAAAAGGAATGTACAAATGAGTATAGATGGGGTATGTAACAGTCACGTAAGATATGACAAGACGAATGGGTAGCAGAATGCAGAACTATGATCTTTATGTATGTATCTGGACTGTATGTGACTTTGGCTCTAAACTAAGCCAAACTAAGTGAAACAAAACAAAACAAAACAAAGAGTGAAAGAACGAAGGATCAGATCAAGGCAACTCAGAGAATGTGCGTGAAACTGGCAATCTCAATTGCTGCTATTTTTGGTTATTTGTAAGAATTGGCTTGTTAGGAATTCTGGGTCTATTTCACTTTGGCACGGAGCATGTGTGGCTGATAGGTTCTGATTACCGGGGGAATGTTCCCAGGAGAGGTGGGGGGCGCAAGCAAGGCCCTCCCCCTGTCCAGTTCACTTCGCACTCCATTCACCTATGGGGTCCTATGTTCATATATATATTCATATAGCGGACAGAGGAGGATCCTTCCATGTCACGCGAAGTGTATCAGCCACTGAGGCTGGAAGTCTATCAAGTGGACCATCTGTCCCTACTGTAGAGGATAGCCAAGCCTCTACTATCGTTCGTCTCTTACTCCCAATATCCATCTATGTATGATCGATCCACTAATCTGAACATGTCCAATCCGTATCTAAATATAACTGCATCCCCCATTGGAAATGACTGATTGAGGAAAGCAATAAGTAAATAACCTTCAGTTTGTTTGAAGATCTTCTTCACTTGGCGTCGTTAGGCGATATTCCTTCCTTATCTGGGGAAATTGGTATTTGCACATAAATTTCAGTTTGGCCTATGTTTAAAGTGCAACCACTCATGAAGCCTTGTAGTAGTCTACTGGAATTAATTATACGTCATATATGTCGTTATTAAATTCATTTTGTCTATATATAAGAGTTCATCCTTCTATTTATTATTGCATTTACAATTACAGTCTGGAACAGGGCAAATATAATGTTTCGAAAACCATTCTTCCGCATGTCCTGCATGCATCCCATGATTACATGATAAACAGAAACTAAACCATTCTTTAAATTGAGTCTCTGCTGTCACAGTAGCATCATCAGGGGCATTATCAACACGAGTCAGCTCTTTAGGAATAGGAATACCTTGTGTAATCAAACAAATAGCACATCTAGGTAACGGATATCCACAGTGTGGGCAAATGTGCCCAGGTGAACGCTTCTTGCTGTTACTGTTGTTGCTGTTATTATTGCTAACATTCTTGAAAGTGCCTGTATTTGTCGTTATTTGATCTTTTAGCTTGGAAATATTTTTGTGGCAATTGGTGCACTGTAAGTAAACCTGCCTTGGGACAGGCTTCGTTTGGACCTGTCCATTGATTCTCTTCGATAATTTCGTTCTCGAAACATCAAATTTGGCTCTAATTGCAAATAAGCTCCAACTGTTCAGTAGAACCCTATAACTCTCAACCCAGTTATCAACTCTCTCATCCTTAAAATATTTAGGGCAGCCAAATGAAGCTATTAAACATGCACTTTGAATATCACTGGTTCTGTCAACAAAAGATTGAAGTAAATTCATACCCTTTTCAGTAATACCCGTCAATATCATACCTTCAATTTCACCCCTATTGATTACATTCTCAGCAAGTTTATTCAAATAAATATTCAACTCAGTATCTGACAAAAATCTCAAAGCAACACCAAGCCTTTCCCTTAGTGGTAGTGATGAATCATCTAAAACATCCCACCAATTGCTATCGGCTATATAGGCAAAAATAGATCTTAAATAAGGGTTTTCAAGATCAGATGAAAGCTTACGGCATTGATCCTTCCAAGTACTGTTAACTTGAATATCTTTAAAAGCGTAATAACCAGCAATAGCAGTAGACATGATTCTATACGACTCTTTTTTTGAGTCGGCCAAAATTGAAATGGCCCTTGCAATATCGCCATGGAAAACAGCCCAACCTGCAGCCCTTTCATGGTTACCGTTACTTATAAGACTCTTGTATTTGTCTTCCAATTCTTTAACACCAAAATCCCATCCAATAACGTACATGGCAAGCTTTCTCTGAATTTCCTTGCTGCTCTTGATACCTTCTCCAGTGACAGGGGCAGCTAGCATCTTAGTTTCGTTTGATCTTTTATCGACAATATTCTTGGCAGCATTTAGTAAATCTTTATTTGTGAACCTATTGTAACCATTGTATCTATTCAAGTTCTCAAATCCCGATTCCATATTCCAGATACCTAAAACACCAAGGTATCCAAAATCAAAATCCCCTGAGATCATTTTACCAGACGAAACCAAGACATGAGAAATTGAAATCCATTTCCAAGTATCCCTTAACTGCGACTGTGTTTCAATCGTAGCAACATTCTCCAAAACTGTCATATTCTTGTTCGCATCAGTCCCATAATTCAAAACCGCTCTTCTTCTGATGGTTGCACAGATATCATTACCTAATAATGCGTCAGGTGTAAAGAAATTGAAAGAATCCTCGTACTCTGTGATCCTATCTGAACTGTCGTCAGCTTCCATTATTGAGACGTTTGACGTATCCTCACTTAAACTTATCATTTCATTTGAAGAATGATCGTCATCGGCTGTAGCATTAGCAGCAACGGAAGAACTCGTATCTCTAGAGCCTCTCTTTGGGATTATATCGTCCAACTGATTCATCTTCTGCTCGGATTTTTCAATTGTTTCTTCCACTATATCCTTAACCATCCTGGAAAAAGTACCGTGAGGACCACTGAATGTCATATCGTTAAAGGAATTAAACGTCATAGAAGTCTGACTCTCCGTCACTGACATCTTATAAATACTTCCAGACTGCCTCATACAAACTAAATCAATGCCATACGGAGCGTTTACATTAGGCGAATAGTCAAATGAAATAACTCTTTCGTACTTAGTTTTGACATCAGAAACTTTGGAAATGAAAATTGAATCCATTGGTTTGGTAACCTTTGGTGAAAATCCTGGGTATTCTAGTTTATTTTGCATAACAATTTCCTCATAACTATTTATTTCAGACTCCGAAGGTGGGACAACACCTATTTGCCATCTTCTAACTAGATCACCATCAAATAAAGCCGCTATTTCTCCTTTAAACACTGACGAAAATCTATAAGGTGCACCACCGGATTTTCTTTGATGATCGTTCAACAATTTGTTGAAACTCAACATTGGCGCTTCGCTCATTATACTTGTGCTTTGAGAACCCATTGACTGAGACACATCAGTCAGTTTTCTACGATCCCAAATTGCTAAGGAGCCATCTTCACTTGTTGATGCAAAATAATGGGGGCTAAACGGATTGACACTGATATTTGATGTACATCTAGTGGCAACTTGGTATATTGGTTGGTTGGTTCTGACGTCAAATTCTCTTAACAATTTATAAGTACCAGCAATAAAATTACTAGGCTCTGAAGAGCAGAAGCTGATGGAAGATATACTTTCATTTGGAATATATGTAATCAATGGTTTATTAATATGGTCATTCTTGGTTGTTCTTGAATAATGTTGGACATCCCAGACTTGAATTGAGTGGTCTTGTCTACCTCTATCATAGCCCAATACCACCAATCCATTTTCATTAAAAGATAGAGAGTTACATGATCGTGCTTGACGAGGCTTCAAAGTTAAAACGGAGTGTTGTTGAGATCTTATATCGAAAATATGTGCACACCCATCCAATTGCCCAACCGCTACTAGGCCAGGATTGGCTGCACAATGCTTAATGCATTGGATATTATCAAATCCACCTCTCTCTGAAACTTTCACTATATTGTCATCTTCATTTTCAGCTTGGTTATTCGTCTCATAGAGTGTAACAACTTCTCCTGTTGGATTCACACCTATATAGCTTTCTTCAGATCCAATACTCCATCCTTGAGCTCTAATGATACATCCAGACATGTTATTTGTTTTCTGGATTCTGGAGTCTTATGGAAAGAAGAATATTCGAAATATAGAGCTTAGAGTCGATTGCAGTTCATCGTTCTTTGGGCGTACAGATATATATTCCCCTGCTTAAGAAAGATATATCAGGTGTACACTTAGCCAAAGACCCTGAGTCGATATTGGACTACACTATCAGGAAATTGGAATGTTCGTGTGTAAATTAGCAAGTGCGCCACTCGATTTTTGGGATTATCTGGCCAATTCTCCTTCTTTGGGCGTCCAGACTCCTTCTTCTTTTCTTCTTCACTATTCTCCAAGCAACAGCTTTCAATTGTTATTAAAGGCAAGAGATACTTATAGATACAAAGCGAAGATTTCCATATGTTTTAGAATAACTTCTATATCTAGTGCCAAATAAAGGCTCCTTGTAATGATTAAGGTTATGAACAGATCACAACTTCTAGTTTGAATCAAAAAAGGATTCATAAATTAATAGTACATTCTAAAATTGTTTTATAGACTCTATATACACTTAATATACTTACACAACTCTAATCTTCAGTTGCTCT
Source organism: Ogataea methanolica (assembly GCA_001600755.1). Classification (NCBI taxonomy): domain Eukaryota; kingdom Fungi; phylum Ascomycota; class Pichiomycetes; order Pichiales; family Pichiaceae; genus Ogataea; species Ogataea methanolica. The sequence continues at coordinate 3,008,295 of BCKW01000002.1, forward strand.
CGTTGGGAATGCTGATGGATGATACTGATGACGCCAGTGTCAAATCCATCCATCTCGTCAAATATAGCACCCCACTCATACTCACCTTTCTCTAGGAAGGTAACACCAAGCTTGAAAACTCTTGCTTCACTAGATTTAACCTCATTTTCAATACTAAATTGCAAAACGCCATTATACAAAATCTTCTTCTCTATAGAAATGGACGAAGATCTTGATATAGGAACGTGTCTGATCATACCATTGACAGGGTATTGATTTCTATTGATTATAGTGACTTGAATAGTGTAGAATTCATTCAACTGAACGTTGTCATTAATGGCAAGTTCGCCAGATGAATGATGTAAACTTAGCATAATACCAAGTTTCTCAACTTCCAATGCATTCACCATTTTAGATGAGAATCTAATACTACGAAGATCAATTGTTCCGGCTCTACCTGCATACATTGAATTGTCAACTGAGTCTGGTATCTTCCAATTAGCCCTGATTCTCTTTAGTAGCTCATCTCTATACCAAAATGCATGTTTGATGAACCTCTGTTCTTCCTCGGGTGTTTTTGTGTCTACTATGAATTGCCTGTTTCTCAAGCTAGGAATACGTTGATCTAAATGCTCAAAACTAAAATCCATCCTTTTGATAGGAATCAAAATTCTTGCATTTTTCTTGGTTGGTAAAGTGATCTTAGTACAGAATGTGTGATCAAATTGTTCAGTGATTATTCCATTAGATTCCTGGAATGTAGGATCTGTAGAGCCTTCTAATAAGGACTGGAAGGTTATTTCAATCACTTCAGTCCAAGAGTTCATAAAATCAAGGGCCAGAAGACAAAAGTCTGACATTTCGTAATCTTCTTTGGTCAGTAAATTCAAGTACTTCCAACAATCCCCTTCATTGGTCTCGGAAATCTTGGTGGTAGATGAAAGCGGGATAATATCACATCCAACCAGTTCAATGCTTGGATAAACTGTAACTTTAATAGGAACTTTCAAATTTCTAGCAAACGCAACTTTTTCTTTTGGTCTTTGATGTGAATATTCTAGTAGTAAACTAGCTTCTTTAACGCCCCGTTTACCCCATATTTCAATCTCCAACTTGAATTCACTATTGCCTTTTATTCTGCTCATGTCAGCTTTGTTACAAATATGAAACGGTTTCTTCCTAATCAAATAGTATTCAATTTCATATACTTCATTTGGTGGTAGTCCTTTATTCGATAGTAGTTGATTCAACGGTTCAATTGTAGAATCCAAAAATCTGGACGTCAACTGATTAATTTCAACGTTAGATGAATTTTTCAAAATTATTTCAAATCTTTTGCATTCACCTTCTAATAGCATAATCCATCTGTTGTTTAGCTTGACATCAACCAATGAAAGTAAAGGCTGCTCGTATAGAACCTTGGAAGATAAAACGTCAACCTCTGTAGCGCTTGTTGAAACAGGTTGCAGCGAATTTTCAGCATTGAAGCTTTTCACTTTGAGAATATATAAAGGTTTCATTTCAGGAGGTGCAAACAATTGATGTTTGCATGAGCAGACCGTTGCCCTAATTCCGTTGATCCTCAGCTCACCGTTAGACTTTGGTTCAATGTACACAGATACTGGTGTAACAGATCTTGGTTTCAGAATAATTGAAATCTTGCTTTGAACAGATTCAAGGCTCTGCTTTCTTAAACTCATGTGTGTGTTTATGGGGAAATTATCCCTTGTTGATATTTCCAACTCTGAAATATCTACCTCAAAAGCAAATGGATTTCTCAAAGTAATTACAGCGTCTGATAACTCATCTTGAATTAATTTGTCTTTATTCTGTCCAGTTAATTCGATATTTTGGAACATTCCGCTATCCCAATAATAATGTTCTGTTACTTCAGATTCGTACATGAGAGCTTTGACGTTCTTGAAGACCGATATTTGCTCACCGTCAGTTGATAATTTGTAAAAGTCACGCAATAAAATAGAACCGTACTTCATGACCCCCTTGGATGAGCCAATCTGTTGGCAAAATTTCATAACAGATTTCAGTATGTTTTTCTGGAGTAAGTTAGTTGAGCTCATATCCGACTTGGCATCTATTCTTATTCCGTAGACTTGCAAAAGAGAATCTATTAACTCTTCAATGTTATCACTAACATACATATGGTTTGGGTCCAAAATGTCAGTAGAAACAGTCAAGTCTATTAGTTCTTTGATCAACAAAGACATTTTTCTTTTTAGCTTAAGTTGCGAATAAATTGAAATCATTGAATTATAGATCTTATACTTTTGAGAAACTGCTAATTCCTTGAACTGATCGTTAAAGACATCACTTCCTAGATTGTAAATTAATGTATTATCAGTGATGCCTTCTTCATCTATACATTTTTTTGACAATGGCGAATCGTATATGATGTGAGATAAGACCTTATGATTGAATTGACCTTCAACGTTTATGCATGTCAAGAGTTTGATGTATCTTAAATTGGTCTCACAAAACACGACTTGAGGCACGTAGTCTTCTGTTTGTCCAATGGTTAGCCTATAGTAGAGTAATACCTTGTTCATTATTTTAGATAATAATTCAGGGATACTTGACATTGGGTATGATGTGGCTGGTTGAGGTAAGTTAGAGATGCTTGTATTCGAAATATGGGCAGCTGATTGGAAAGATGGTCTCGGAGAAGCAGTGGGAGATGGGGAAGTGAATGGAGAAACGGCCGCTTCCTTTGAATTGTCGATGAATGATAGAATCAAAGGAGGTAGTTGAAATGGTACTTCTATGTAAGTTAAGAGGATGATACAAACTGCCAATCCATCAAGAGACGATGCAAGCCATAAGTGATCATGTGCATATCTTAGATTATTAATAGCTTCACAAAAGTCAGTTACAGCATTCTTCAAATTTCCTGCTAGTAAATAAAAGTTGGCTGATATCTTTAATCTACGTCCTTTGGTTTTATGTTGTTTAATCTTATCCGGGCTGATATCCAGCGTGCCTGAGATTCTTCTTTTTTGTTTCTCTATTAGTGATGTATTGGATCGTATCAATGAGTTTCCACTTATTGTCCCAGGGGACCTTAAAGTAACATGTTGGTATGAGGATGCATAAACTGATAGTGACTCTAATAAACTTGATGAGAGATCACAGATTGCTGTTTCGATATTTTCCATGTTGATATGGACTAGGTGAATATTCTCTCCGTTGGTGATGAAATCTGGGGGACAATCAAAAACCATTACAAAGTGAGATATTGAATTTGGATATTCTTTCTTCAATTCCTCAAGAAATTTGGATAAAGTGGCATCTGTAAGTTGGTCTGACCATTGGGTTACACCTATCAGACCAAATACTTTTCTAAACGGTTCGAAGTCTTGTAAAAACAAGGATTCTGTGTCTTCACCTGAAGTTCCAAAGCTGTATATAATTCTTCCCTGTGGGTATGCTTGAGGATTGAGCAACCCTTGGCTGGGTGACAAATCAACTAATCTAACCTCGTCCACTTTCCTCAATAGGTTGACATATTCCTTGTATTGTGCTCTTCTCAGCTTATTGATTGGAACCACCGAAAATCTCAATCTTGATGGAGAGGCAAACGAATATGGATCCATTCTAATTTAAATTACTCTCAATCAAGACTTCCAATATTTGAAAATCAACTCAACTGATCTTCAGTCGATTAATTTTTTTCCAGTTCCAGGGATATTTGTACAAGCTGTTAAACAGTGCATGCAAGCATGAACTTCATCTCCAAATGATTGCAGGTGTTAAGAATACAGGATCAATTTTTCCCACTGTTGAGAGTGGAAGGCCTGCATAACATTCTGTAAACAGCGCGTGCTGGGATTTCTACCTACGGGGAAAAAGTGAATGAAATAGATAACAGGGCTGTGTTCGGGTGCATGTTCAAGATAGGGAAAAGTGCTGCTGGCACAGTTATCAATTGAAGCTTACTAAACTTATGGGTTTCGCTTCAAGTGAAGACTTTGCAAAAAAAAGGATCACATTGATAAATATATAAATATAGTCTGTTGTTGTTGGCAAACCGTAACCTGGGGATTGCGAAAGCAAAAAATTATTGGACGAGTCCGGAGTCGAACCGGAGACCTCTCGCATGCTAAGCGAGCGCGCTACCAACTACGCCACACGCCCGAATATGTGATGAGTTGTGCAGTCTGTTCGTTTAATCGTTTATAACTGCGAATGTTTCTTTTAGTGTGGAACGGATTATCTTATAACTTCTAACTAAGTTATTAACTAACTAATTAAACTCTAAATTAAGTTAAACTAAACTACTTCAACTTACCCCCTCCTCTAGATCTCAAAAGGGATCTAAACAGTAATAGGGAAATGCAAACATAATTAAATAACTGAATGTCGACGAAGTTGTCGACACCCTAATGAAAATTTCTTCATTGCTTAGCAATCAACAGAGTAAGCAATATGGGAAAAAGGATGATTATCCCTAGATAGGGCGTCATCCAACCTGAGTAGCGTCTGATTCCTTACAGAATATTCTTCACTGGGCGGATTAGATACCCAGCCGCATAAAAGGCCAAGTCTATCTTAATCCCTCTTTTGGTTTGTGGAAAATTGTCTTGCACGATTTTTCTCTTGCTCTCATTTTCTTGAATTTTGTTTTTAATGATTGAAGTTTAGTTTGCCTTTCAATTATATTTTATTATAAATGGTTGAAGTTCTTCCCTTGGATAGAGAGTTCAATCTTTGCAAAATAGGAAGAACAAAGAAGAATATATAGGCAGGAAAAATATCAACCTTACGGCTTAAAAGAATCCCTAAATAAACGACAAAACAAACTGTGCCCCAAGTCATTATCGAGAAGGTAATGCATTGAATGTCATGTTTATAGTCATCAATAAAAGTAATTCGAATACTTTCAAATGGAGAGCTTTTTGCTTTACTTCATAGCTTCTGAGCAATCCTGCAGAAGGCTTAAGAGAAAGAGAACGCACCCACTTACATTTAGGAAAATGTTTTGAATGCATTAACACTAGAGCTGACTCAAAAACAAAACAATTTGCATTCTCTGAAAATTCACTTTCAAAAGTAGGAAATTTTACCCTGTTCAGTAACTAGAGTAAGGATTGAAATTTTCTTGGGGCATGCTAAGTGCCGAATGCCCATACTGGAAAACTGTTAGCTACTTGTACAACTGTAACTGAATGAATAGGCTTATCTAAATTTATCTGTAGCAGGTATCGTTAATACTCTTTAACTTGCTGTTTTCTTTAGACCGGTAATGGGCAAAAAGTCGGTACATTGAAGTACTGATAATAAATAATTTAGCTATAAAAGCATAATTAATATAGTTTCAAATTATAAGGCTGGAACTGCGAGTCATGTGTTGAACAGGTAGTGTTCTAAAAATGATTAGGGATATTGCAGTCAAAGAACTTTTTGAGCTGACAATAGATCCAGAATTAGAGGAATTGCTGGTATTTTCGAATCTGAGCTTCTTTAATTTTAGGTAGAGTTAAAATTGGAAGCTAGAAATTTATGAGCTATATTTCCTCTTTCAAAGGTTGTCCGATAGAGTCCATATGTATTCAGAGAATAGATTATAGAATGAAGCTCTTGGAATATTCGAACTTCATACTAGCCATTGATGGACAAAAAAAGAAAGGGTTTTGGCTTAGGAATGACAACCAAGTTATTTTGATTTTCGCTCAATACTTTGAGCGATCTTATCATGTGTAGATCATCGCAGATCGATCAGAACTTCAATTCGGGCCTGAGAGATCTAATTCGCCGAAATCTAATTCGCCGAGTCGCATGCTGTCGGTGATTGAAATTTTGGAAACTTGTTTGCGGGCCTCGGTGAAAGTTGGGTGTGAGGCGAAGCAATTTCCATGTGGTAACTTACTAACCATAGCCCAGAAAAGGAGGATCCAGCAAGTTTGGCCCTTAGAAAACCTGAAACATCACATAGTACAGCACCACTTACATAGGGAAAGCAGCCAAAGCTGGCATAGTTTACGGTACCTCCCAAAAAACGGCACACACAGGAACTGGAGGAAGCAGTCGAAGTTCCCTCATTGAGTGTCGGTGGAATGTCAGTAGTCATTTAGATTCCCCCGATGAACGGCATATCCCTCCGCAGTGGATGCGGACTTGCAAGCAATTTCATTCATATTGGCTTCTAATAATCAAACCATTGGGTGTACGCCCTTGTATAAATTGATCTGTATCTCCACGTTTTATTACTTTATCCTGTATGATTTCATTCCTACTTCATTAATTTTTAGTTATCAATAGCCAATTCATCAATCCTATACACAAGATGTGTGAAAGAGATTCTTACAGATCAGATGAAGGAGCTTACCAAAACCAACAACAAGGTGTTTACCAAAACCAGCAACAAGGTGTTTACCAAAACCAGCAACAAGGTGTTTACCAAAACCAGCAACAAGGGCAGCAACAACAACAACAACAAGGTGGCATTGGCAGAAGAGGTTTAATATCTGGTAGAGGAGGTTTAATATCTGGAAGAAGAGGTTTAATACTTGGTAGAGGAGGTCTAATATCTTCTATTGTCGGTGGTTCTGGTGGTGGCGATGGTGATTCAAATGTTTCCTCTAAGAACTCCAGGCTGACTGGTGGCCTCCTTGGAGGTATTGTTGGTGGCATTGTCGGCCACAGTTCTGAACGCAAGCTTGAACGAGGTAGGCAACAAGGCGAACGTCATGGTGAACGCCATGGTGACAACCCACCTCCCACCTCCCACTTCCCGCCTCCCTATCAGATTGGTCCAGACGGTCAACAAGGTGGCTTTGGCGGCCCAAGTGGTCCTAGTGGGCTTCGTGGCCCAGGTGATCAACAAGGTGAGTTCGGTGGTCCAGGTGGTCAGCAAAGTGGAAGATGGTGATCTACGTATAACCGCTCAACTACTCTTGACTCCATTACCCGACTTCAAATAATCACAATTTGAATCAGTATTTATATCTGTTTACTCCCTGCTCCGCAGCTCTTTTAAATTAACAAATTGTTCAAAAAGTCTTTCGAAAAATTGATTTACCCTTGCTTAATACCTTTCAAGTAGTTCGTATATGAACCAGGAGCCAGTGAGTTTGCAGACAGAGTTCATCATTCAGACATACTCCAGATCATCTGGAATCCTTTATGGACGTTCTCAGATAGATAGAGGATTGAATAATAAAAAGATCCTACTCAACAAGCTTCATAATTCAGATATCGGGCAATATCCCACATTGACCCAAGAAGCGTATCTGCTCCAATGCTTAGGCAATTAATGAACCTTATCTGAGTCTCTCTTGTGGTATCTTCCAATATTGATATATACCGGTTCAGGTGAATCCCGAATATTTGATTTCTCATAAGCTTATATGCATTCATTTTAGAGATGATTTGCTCTACTTCAACAAATGATTCTACAAAGACTTAAAATAAGGAGCAAAGAAGGCAACTGAGCCAACTGAATAAAGCTAAGGAAACTCCAGAATTTATTGTTAAGACAAGAGCAAAATTCGATAAAAAGAAAATATTTTCCTGATGGGTTGATACATCAGCTAGCTAAGTTCATAATATTCAGGGAAAGAGAAACAACTACAAACAATATAAAGCTCATAATAAAGCAATCCAAAATAAAAGGAAGCAGCACGAGCAATTCATAGTAAAGCATTTTTTTTCACTTGCTATTATTCTCTGATTACCGAAATTTTCGAAAAAAGCCGAATCTCCAATAGAGCGTGATTCAGGGCAGTTGAAATTCTGACCACAAAACCAAATCATAACGAAGACTATTGAGCACAATCGTTCTTTGGATTCTAGTCACTTTCTTACGTTTTAAGCACTTCGAAAGCTTATCTCTTTTATAGCCATACCATTTCAGTTCTTATTTATTTCACATAGGTACAGACGTATCGTTTTTGCGAGAATATTTAAAATATCCGACCCTCAGTCAGATAGTCGTAAAGCTCTATATGTCAAAAAATCGCAATTTCATACTCAAACCGTTTGTTTCCCTGTTTCCTAACACATTGATAAATAATTTGGAATAATTAAAACATAGTAAAACTATTTTAAACCAGAATATAGTTCAGAAAAGTACATAGAATCCGCAAAATTGATATTAAATAATGTAAATAATGTAAATAATATAGAATTAAAGAAAATAATAGTAAATTTAATAAATATATTATCAATAAATATAACAAATAATTTAAATAAAAATTTAGAAAGAAAAAATGAATGAGTAAGAAAATTAAAGAGATTAGATAAAGTAAATCATATAAATGATTTTAATATAATAACTTATAGTTATAATAAAATGAATTTCAAAAGGAAGAATAAATAATGTAAATAATGTAAATAATGCAAATAATTAAGCGTCCAACCGACATCCAATCTATGTCAATCATTGACTGCTAGATAGCTCTTTAGAACTGGAAAAAAGAATTGAGATAAAAATTTACTCTTTATTTGATAATCTTTCTATCTAAAAACAGTTAGAAGAGAATCTAAATGAAATACTGATTTACTGCTGTATTCATAAAAAGTCGAGGGTGGAGCAATTCAAAAGAGGAACGATTAAAAGAGAACTAACTAAAAGATGATGAAATCGGGTTAGACTAGGGACAGAAAAGAAGAGCAAGCACCCTCGCAGCGCTGGCGGGTTTAGCTCAGTTGGGAGAGCGTATGACTGAAGTTCATAAGGTCCTGAGTTCGATCCTCAGAAGCCGCAGCTTAAACTTTTTAAATTCCATTTGTCAAATTTCATCTAAATGATCAGGATTTGATTAAACCCTTGTGGATATTCTTAAAACGTCTAATTCTTTTTTTTTTGTCTTCATGAGAATTTTGTAATATGACTGTTGAAAATGAGCAGCTCAGGTTTGCTCTCGAAAAGTCTGGGACAAAATTTATGTTGAAAGAAGCTGATTGATAACAATCGTCATATTTTAACTATCTGCTAGGTAGAAATTCTAAGATTTTCTAAGATTCTCTAAGATTTTCTGAGATATTCTAAGATTATTGACAACAACATAAGATCCTATTGTAATAGAAACAGGTATGTCGAGTCGAAGCCGATCTCTCAAAATAAGGACTACATTCTTATCTGTCCGCACGACCCCCTTCATCAGTGGGATCATTAGTAATCGATTCTGACTTATTAATCCACCATTTTGGTTAATTACCGCAAAGCCCCACGATTACGCTTTATGGCCATTCCCCAACCCTGGAATATTACTAAGATCTCCAATATGGAAAGGCTGAGAATTGATTAATAGAGAGTTCAAGGAATGAATAGCAATAATCATGCGCACTATTACATTATTCAGCAGGAGTCAAGTGATCTTATACAATTCTTAAAGGTTCTCGCAGCAATTGTAATAAAATGGTTGTATGATAGGTTCCGGATAGGTTTCGGCAACTTTTTGATGCTATATAAATTAGCCTGTTATTCTCCACCATCTCTTCAAGTCAATCTTTGTCTACATAATGACTCCAATTTAAACAATTAAAGAAAACTAATAGGATACAACAAATCCACACTTCAATTTTTTAACAACAAATACAAACGATCAATTCACTATCCCGAAAATGTCCAAACCAGTTATTGCTATCTTCGGTACTAATGGCCAGTTAGGTAAACCAACCATTGAAGCTTTGACTTCTAAAACTTTCTCTTCAAAGGTTGCTTTCCCAATTAGGGCAATTACCAGGGATCCATCTAAATACCAAGATTCTGAATTCGTGAAGTACTACAAGGCCAATTCAGCAGATGTTGATTCTTTCAAGGACGCTTTGTCAGGTGCAGATGTTTTAATCAATGTCGGTACTGTGAACGCAGATTTTGACAACATTATTGAAGCTGCTGTTAAATATGGAAACTTGAAGTTATACATCCCATCTCAGTTTGGTACTGAATTAGATAGAGCCCAAACCTTCTTACCGGGTTTCTTAAGTATTAAGACTAACCACACAGCCAAGGCAAGAACTGCTGGTCTTAAGACCGTTGACGTTATCACTTCATTGTTTGCAAATCCAGGTGGTTTCTTGTATGAAATTGTTCAGCATGTTGGCATTGACCCTGCTACTAACACTGCTACCATTAGAGGTGATCGAGACACTACAATTGATATAACTTTCGAATCCGACATTGGAAAGGCATTGGCAGCCATTGCTACTACTGCAGACTACTCTGCTTTACCAGATAAGATTAGAATCTCCTCTGACAAAGTTAAATACGAACAAATCTACAAGGTCTATGAAAAGAATCACAATGTTACTTTGAAGCGTGAATACATCTCAAAGGAGGAAGCTTTGAAGCAAGTTCAAGCTAAATACGCTGAAGGCTTCGATTTCAAGGATTTCTTGTTCTACTTGAACTCTATTGCCTCACAAGGTGTTGACAAAGGTATCTCATTCTCCGCTACTGAAGACGAACTTATTAACCCTGGTGAATCTTTATTCAAGTGGACCAAATATGCTTGATTGCAATTAATCAACATCTTAAAATTATCATGGGATTGTTCGATGGCTTATATATTGTGTTAGTTTGAATATTTGTGTATAATCTAATTTGATATCTGTTTTTCCCCTGAATAGTTATGGACGCGGTAGAATAACATTGAGAGTGGAATACTAAACATGTGATGTCATACAGAATGTAATCAACTGACAACACCTAATAGTCCTCGGAAGAAGGCCGGAACGAGTCGATCGGTCCAATTGAAGGAAAGAAGGTTCCGCACACTACTTTTTGTTTCTTCCATCCGGTAAGATGAAAACTCCTGGTTAGCTAACCACCTTAGCTAACCAACTTGTTGTGTATTGTACAGATTGGCGGCGCTAAGCCAACCACTGCTAAACCAACCATCTCTCTGTCTATTCTGTCATACACCCTGCTGGAACTTTGGAGATCACTTGTGGTTGTGCAGGTATATTTAGCTAGATAAAATAATAGTGTATAACCCCAAATCCAACATGTGTAGGTCTTACTAGAGCTACTGTATCTATAAACGGTTCAAGCCCCCCAGTAGTCCCCTGTAGTGGCCTGTTAGCTCTTCCCCCGTAGGAGTTGGACTCCTGGGTAGGAGCAGTACTCAATTGGATGGGCTCCCGCTTTCTCCACCGCGCTCCTCGAGAATGAACAACCAATTTGCACTCGATAAAAACCTATCGAGCGATTGAGTGAGTGAGTGAGTGAGTGAGTGAGAGAGAGTGAGAGAGAGGTCAGTTGGCAGATGCTGGTTCGGCCAAACTGAACTATCTCTCTTGGAACAGGAACAAAGACCAGTTAGAAAGTGGTAATCTATATTCGTCATACTTTCTATTTACCGAATTCAAGACATCAGTGCTAAAAGATAAATAATACTTGTTGATATCAGACTCTATTATACTCGTATCTTTCAACTAATTAGAGAGAATTTGTCGTCCTTATCCATTTACAATTAAAAAAGGCCAATATTTCTTATAGCAAAGATTTGTCCATTTTTCAATCTTGTGAATCCATTCATCAAACAGAACAGCCGACAAACATCATTTACGAATAAGTACATCTAGATTAGAACAGCCATACAATTACATTAAAGCCCAGGAAAAAATACCCCTTCTACTTTCTTGTTCTAAAGAGTGTTGAATAATATAAAGTATTACCCATATATGTATATGATACATTGAATCAGAATATCACAAGCCCTTACCGTTTAAGATTTCTTATTCTAATATCACATTTGATTCGGAGAAAGAACCATGTTTTCAAATTTTATAGCCGGTGAAAGTGCACACTTTGACTATGCTGACAAGAATAGTAGCTCCGAACATCCCAGAAAGAAGAAGAGTAACAACAAGAAGAAGTCATCAAAACAGTTGGATCCAAGCTCTGAACTGAGAATGCAAGTTCAATTGAATGACCCAAGTACAGAATATCCTACATCTAGAGTCATAAAGCAAAGTCCTAACGGAGATGTTATTGTTCAAGAAATAGGCGAAAACGATGGCCAACATTATTACCAGCCCAACGATTACGACGATGAAAGTGATGGCGTATACGAAGATGAAGATGAAAGATGGGCCCATCATCAATGTAACCATGAGGGCGATCACCATGATTATGTTCATGTTCATGATGATGAAGAGCATGATGGAAATCATTGCCCACATCATCACCATCATCACGATGAAGACGATGAAGATGGGGAAGAAGAAGAAGAAGCAGAGGAGGAAAACAATCACCATCACCATCACCATCACCTTCATCATGATCAACGCCTTAGACCAAGTGTCAAATCAATGCAACGACAACAGCAGATCATTCAGCAACATTCAAAAAACCCAGTTTATGGAAATTACTTATGGAACTCCAATACTCCCCCCGCTGAGAAGGAAAAAATCAAGCAATTTTGGGTTGGCTTGCCCGATGAAAGGAAGAGATCAATTATTCAAATTAGTAAAGATGAAGTTATGAAAGTGATTCGTGAAGAGCAAAAAGTTAGCTGCAACTGCAAAGCCTGCGGAAACAGAAAGATAACACTAGAAAGAGAGTTAGAGAAATTATACTATGGGTACTACAACGTCAGAAGACTTGCATCTGGCTCAGATGATGAGCCTAATGTTAACAAAGGATTAATAGACTCATTACTCGGAATAAGACCGAATCATCAACCCCAATTACCACACTCTCATGATCATGAAGACCGACAATCATCAATCACCAAACCCAAACCAAGTATTTCTACCAGTAACAACGACGTTAAGTCCGTTGCAGAAGATTTATTAAGAAACGACGGAAAGAAATTCATCGATATGGTTGAGAAACTAGATACTGAACGAAACGGACGAGAACAGTTGCATAGCATACCTGGTGCATTCCCTGCTCCAGATCATAATTCTGAATGCGATCACGAAAGTACAAAAGACGAAGGATACGAGTTTGAAGACGAAGAAGAAGAGGAAGAAGACTCTGAAGAAGAAGATGAGTATGCAGAAGAGGACTCTGATGGAGGATACACAAACGATGACGAAGGAGAAGAAGAAGAAGATTATGACGATGAAGAAGACGAAGATGCTGAAAGAAGACTTGAAGAGACTTACAAAATGCTTCAACTGATTACATCAAAAATCCTTAGGTCCAAGTTAATGGCTGCTTATAAAGAGAAAGTGGCTGATGACAGCACACGTCAATTGATCGAAGAATTAGAAGCTGAAGAAAAGAGAAAGAAAGCTAAAGAAGAGAAAGAAAGAATGAAGAAAGAGAAATTGAAGGAAAAGAAGCGTCAACTACAACTTGCAAAGGAAGAGGAAAAGAGAAAGAAAGAAGAAGAGAAACTTGAACAAGAGAGAATATTGAGAGATGAACAAAAGAGAAAGACTGAAGAAGGACGTAAAAAGAAAGAAACCGAGAGAAAGAAACGTGAAGAAGAACAGAAGAGAAAGAAAGAGGAATTAAAAAAAAGGAAGGAGGCCGAACAAGAGCGTCTACGAAAGGAAAGAGAGGACAAAGAGCAAAAGAGATTGGAAGAGAAGAAACGTCGTGAAGAAGAATTAAAGAAAAAACAAGAGATCAAAATACAAAAGGAAATTGAAAAGAAGGAGAGAGAGGCAAAAAGACTAGAAGAAGAATCACTTCTGAAGGAACACATCGAACGACAAGCTCAAGTTGATACTCAAAACGGGAAGAAAAACATCTCGGAAACTCCAAAAGGATTTGAATCCCAAGAAAGCCTATTATCTGAACAACGCCAATCATCAACTAACTCTCAATCTATTCAACAACAGCAGCCACAACAGCTTTCTTCTCTCCCTCAATCTTTCCCAGATGACCAACTGAACCAGTTATTGATGCATTTCGGCAATCATTCCAATTCAAATTTGGAACAAAACCAACAGCCAATCATTCATCCTCCACCAGGAATTTTCTCGAATACATCAAATCCATTACAAAGTGCGGGTCCTACAAACATTGGTAATTCTAACGGAAGTAGCTTTGCTTTCCCAAATTCCTCTTTGTTGGATATATCATTACCTGGTTTGGAAATTAATCCCACTGCCAACCCTTCAACCTCATCACCGTGGAGTTTTCCAGGTTCTCAATCCTACAATGTGTTTGGCTCTAACATTCTAAACAATGGAGGGTCAACAAGACATTCTAATCAATCTGTGTTTTCATCTCCGTTTGTTCGTTCACAAGGACAGTTACACCAACAAATAAAGCAAGCTCAAATTGGCAGCCATGCTCAAACTGGCAATGAGGTCGACTTGTTAGCCCAATATATCGGTGCCAGCCACATGTCAGATTCTTCCCAAACTTCTCAGCAACCATCTCCTCAACAAACACAGCCGATGCTACCACAGATGCAACAACAACAATCACCCGCAGCAGTTACAACAACTGGTACCCAAACAGCACCTACAGCTGCATCTCAACCATCAATGAACGGTTTTGTTTCGAGAAATAACAGTAATCCAGGCTTAACAAATCCGTTGGATCCTTTCAACTCCGGAAATCAGTCTTCCTTATTGGGATCATCAACTTTCTTTAACAATGATTTGAGTACTAACGCTGGTAATTTAACAGTTGATACTGCTATTTGGGGTGCCGGGACTAACAGTACTGCTAATGATGTCGCAGCTAATGGTAACGGTTCCATTTGGGGCCCTGCTCCAAGTCTAGGTGGTGTTACGCCTCAAGTTACCAATCCATTACCTTCATTATGGAGCAATACAAGCACGCCAAATATTCCTGGTGTAGGTGACATTGGAACTAAAAAAATGCCTTCAAATGGTGAGGCTAATGGCGGTTTCAACCAACTGTCTGCCGCTTATGCAGAAAAAGTTCAAATCGAAGCCTTTGCAATTTCAGGAAAGATTCCAAAAGAAACTAATAGATGCTATTCAGTTGGTATCTTGCACCACTACACCAGACAAGCTTCATTAGGTTACTTACCAAGCCTAACACTGGAGCAGTTCCTTACAGCTTTGAGCTATCCGTTAGGTTCCAAAATCGGTGTTTCTTTCGAAATTATCTTTGATGAATTAGCCAATCCTGCATACGTTAAAGTTACTATGAACGACCCTGGCCAACAACGACAAGTTTCGCCACCTCAACAACAGACACAACAGCAACAGTCCCAAATATCTCAATTGAATGGTATGGCAGTTGATGGATCGTCTATTTTGAATGGGGTTGATAAGGCGTTCAACTCATCTTTACTTGGAGTTCCATCTGCTTCTCCATTTGGCATGACCACCACTTCTACTTCAAACTTATTTATGGATAAAGGGTTGTTGGATACATGGGGTACAGGATTCCGTTAGTTAGTCGAACTAGTAATGCTCTCATTTTTTTTCTATTTATTACGTATATGCTTTTTTTATCTTTTTATTTCTCCATTTACAAATGTCTATAGTTTATAACTGTTGTTATTCGTACAATTTCTAGTTCTTTTGTTTGTTGTGTTACGTAACGGATCAGTTGTTAGTGCCCTTGATCTTCAAACCAAATCCTTCATAAATATACTATATTTCGTGACCTTTCCCACCTTTTTACCCTTGTTTAATTCCTGTAATTACCAAATACCTAGCTAACTACCAGTAAGAGCCCCATGATGCCTATTTGTTTACATCTTCCCCTACCAGCACTACTATAAATACCCCACCGGGAGGGTCCCCCTGTCCCTGCTTCTCTGTGCCCTGTTTTTCCCCCTTTATCCCCGTGCCGCCCCAACGCGCGAACCTGCCAAATTCTCTTTGTTTCGTTTGAAGTCATGAGAGAAATTTCATTTCCATTTCGAATTTTGGACCGTCTGACTGTTTTAGATCTGCAATTTAGTTTGAGTTGGATTACTCTAGTGTCCGGTGTTGTACGATGTTGTTCAACCTTTGCCGTGAAGAAAGTTAGATACGTGCAAACATATTTATGGCATCTTAATGCCCAATAGTACATATTACTAGAAAAATTCAGTTGCACTGCAAGACTCTCCAGTATCCGACTGTTTCATTTGTTCATTTGATTCAATCAAGTACATTCATACTACACTATACACACGTACCCTCTCCTCCAATTGGAACGGCCTTTCTGATTTACCAAGAATTAATCTTAGATCAAGGTGTAAATATCAGACGGCAAGAGTAATTCATTTCTTAAGAAGCAATCACATCATATTCAAACATATATTCCCAAGTTAATATCTGTTTAGAAAAAGACAACAAGAAAGATACAAAAGCTGTATTTTTAGTTAGACGTCTTTTTTTCCCAAGGAATAAAGCAGAACTGTCTTCTCAATCTCTATCTTTATTTTAGCGTATTTTCTGAAGGAATAGCGTTATTTATAATATCTACGAATATAAGTTCTATCATTTGAGAGAATTTTCAATAATAACTGACACCACTATCACTAGACCCCCATTCCCGTTCATCTAATCATAATTCCATCCCGAAAATAATACCGCCAAAGGAAAAATGTCAGCAAATAACAACGTCATAAAAAGAAAAATAGTTATCGTTGGTGATGGTGCCTGCGGTAAAACCTCGTTACTGTACGTCTTCACTCTAGGTGAGTTTCCAACCGAATACCACCCTACGGTTTTTGAAAACTATGCCACCGATTGCAGAGTTGATGGCAAACCAGTTAGATTAGCTCTCTGGGATACCGCAGGTCAAGAAGAATACGAAAGACTAAGACCATTATCGTATTCAAAGGCACATATAATATTGATAGGGTTCTCGTTGAACGAACCTGATTCGTTAGACAATGCAGGTATGAAATGGGCACAAGAAGTTGCAAGATACTGTCCTAATGCTCCTGTTATCTTGGTTGGTTTGAAGAAAGATCTGAGACCCGTCGATGATGGTTCTGATCCACACTACAATGAAAAGTATGTAAGGAAGGAAAGAGGTGACAAAGTTGCCAAATTCATTGGTGCAAAGAGGTACGTTGAATGTTCTTCCTTGACTGGTGAAGCCGTTGATGATGTGTTTGAAATTGCAACCAGAGCAAGCTTACTATTGAAAGAAGAACCAGAATCAGGCTGTTGCGTTGTTTCCTAATAACTTGAAGGTTACAGCTGCAAGCACAGACAATCAAGCACTCTTTTCTTCCTACCGTCATTTTTTTTTGCATCAAAGTTTCAATGTATCTATCAGTTTTCCTTGAAAAAGAATAAGCATTTAAACATTACCATCAACAACAGAATTTCAGAACAATAATATTCGAACCATATCGTCAATTCTAACTAATGTCGCTCTTTATAAAAGCCTATTCTTAATATATGCTCCTAATTATCTCTTTTCTCAGCTTAATTATAAACATTTCATGTTTAATGTTTCTTTCATTTTATTGCATTTTTTTCTCTTAGGTCTTCGCCATTTATTTTATTTGCTTTTTCATCTATTACACTTTCCTTAAATATTCATTTTTGCTTTTAACGCTCGTTTTCCAGGTGGTTTCCATAACTATACTAATAATTTTTCTTATATTCTGTTGTTTTTGATTGCTACTGAATTGAATTGAATTATCAAAGATGCTTCATGCCATTTTCCTTTTCTTTTATCTTTGTGTGAAACTCTTTTTTTCTATTGATCAAAAACTTTGATTATTACTTTCTTTTTCTCTCCCTCTATCTGGTCCTTATCTTTGTCGCTTGCTCTTTGTTTGTGACCTTCTATTCTTTCAGTTTCTTTTTGCATTTTCTTAGAATATCGACATCCATATATTAATACTGAATAAAAGCTTTATATCTTCACCCACTCTTCCTATCGGTGTGTAACTCGATCAACATTACAACAGTAAAAGCGTTTTATTCAGACTTATAATTTCTAGTGAATGCGTTGAGCCGCACTAACAAAGAGACACCCAACATCAGAATTATTTTTCCAGCACTTATTTTGTTTCGTACTGGGGAAACCCTTCAATTCTTCTTACTCTTTGAAAGAATTACTGAATCTCCCCGAATATAGAGCTAGATACAAAATAATACAAAGCAGCAAACTAAATTACATCTTTGAGCATAAAAACTGAAAGAAAAATGCTGCTGGCCAGACTTCTGTTTAACATGAGGGCAATCATACCCAGACACTGCCATTTGACTACCTTTGGGCAACAGATGCGAAACATAACAACCAACCAGCAGACTGTTTTTCACTCTCCGACGGTTTATGCACTATCAACGGCACCACACCGATCCGCAATTGGGGTCATCAGAGTAACAGGTCCTGCATCGTTGACAGTTTTCCAAAAATTGACGAACTCAAAAACGCTACCGAAACCAAGGCAATCGACACTTCGGAAACTTTACAAGCCGAATTCAAATCCATTATTATTATTAGACGAAGCATTGATTTTGTACTTTCAATCGCCTAATTCTTACACCGGTGAGGATTTATTGGAGTTGCACGTTCATGGTGGTAACGCCGTTATCAAATCAGTTTTAAAGGCTATTGAAGGTCTACATACAAATGAAGTTCCGATAAGGCATGCCGAACCTGGTGAATTCTCCAAAAAGGGTTTCCAAAATGGGCGGTTTGATCTTACGCAAGTTGAAGGTATAAACGACTTAATCCACGCAGAGACAGAATCACAAAGAGTGTCGTCGTTGATGTCGATGAAGGGAGATACGAGGAAGCTTTTCTTCTTGTGGCGTGAAGAGATAATCAAGAATTTTGCCTTATTAACAACAGTTATTGATTTTGGTGAGGATCACGACATCGATGAAATTGGTTTGTTATTTACAAGGGTTGAGGACAATATCAAACTGTTAGAAATTGAAATCAATGAATACCTGAAAAGGTTGAATAGATCTGAGATATTGATGAACGGTATAAAGTTGACTTTACTAGGTCCTCCTAATGCTGGTAAATCCTCCTTATTGAACATTGTTGCCAATGAAGACAAAGCAATAGTGAGTGATATTGCTGGTACTACAAGGGATTCTATTGACATACCGTTGGATATCAATGGCTATAAAGTTATCATTGGAGATACTGCGGGAATAAGAGATTCTGATAATCAAATCGAGTTGGAAGGGATTAAAAGAGCTAAGAATAAATCTGCGCATGCTGATTTGAATTTAATCATACTGCCTTGTGATTTTGTTTCCATTACTTATGAAATGAACCAGTTATTGAAATCTGTTGATCCAAATAAGCTCATGGTTATATTGAATAAAAGTGATTTAGTCCCTGAATCTGCCGATAGATCGAGGATTATTGATAGACTGTCAAATGAATTAGGGTTATCAAAAGATAATTTTATATTTATTAGTTGTATTACAAATGAAGGATTAGAAGAGTTAATCAATGAACTAACTTGCAGATTCAAAGACTTGACATGGACTGAAAAAGAGGATCCGATTGTTATTTCAAGAAGAGCGCAGGATATTCTAAGAAAAGATATCTTGTTTGGATTTAAAGAGTTTTACGAATACAGAAAAGTTGATGATGTTGTATTAGCTGCCGAGGGGTTAAAATATAGTATTGAAGGTATTGGCAGAATTACAGGTGAAGCTGTTGGTATTGAAGAGGTTCTTGGTGTTGTATTTTCCAGTTTCTGTATTGGTAAATAGACCAGGGCAATTTGCACATTTTATAGATTTTTAAATGATAATAATATTAGTAATTAATGGAATGGAGAAAAGTAGGCAAAATTAGTATATGCATTTTAATAAAGTAATGAATTCTAAAAAAATCATTCAACCAAAAAACACCCCCCAAAACAAAAAACAACAATAAAAAGGGAAGACAATTAGGAGCTGATAGATGAAAGCAATCCTAGGCTATTCATTTATTGAATTAACCTTGGATGTAAATTTTGACTTTGAAGCAATGCTTTCTTGTTTATATTTTAAGCTGCTCTCTCTTGTTGGTGGAGGTGGAGCCAGTGATAACTTTCTTATGCTTTTATTGAAAGAAAACATTGACTCTGGTTTTTTGAGATCAACAGTTTCTGGCTCTTTATCTTTACTTTGGCTTTCTTTAGTTTCATTAGTATTTGGCTCTTCGTAGAAGCCTGGAACCTCTGTTCTTTCAACCACACCACCAGGCAAGTCTTCCATTGGCCAAAATCCCCCAACACCACTAAAAGAATAACTAACACCAAACCTTCTTGGTAAGTAAGCTCTACCCAAATTGGAAAGACGGAATGGGAAAGGAAAGTAAATTGCATAAAAAACAAAGCCTGTGAATATACCAATTATTGAACCGGCCACAACATCCATGACAAAATGTCTATTATCAGAAACTCTTGAAAAGCTAATCAATAGTGCTACGCCAGCTGGATAAATAATAGCAATCAATACCTTGATAGCCAACCCACGCCCATCAAAAACGTTTAATCTCGCTGAGGTAAACAATAACTGGATTGTGGAAGTTGTAAAGACTGTCGAAGAGTGTCCACTGGGAAAGGATCTCAAACCTTCAAAAATGTTGTAAGTTATTGGATTGACGCAGGAGCCTATATCACTCAATGTACCCATCACTTGATCATCAAAACTCAGAGGGACACATCTACTTAAGAAGTCCGGCCTTGGTAACGCCGTATAGTTTTTCATAAGGCATACAACAAACAATTGGCAAGAAATTCCACCCATCATGGCTAACAAAGCACATTGAATATCCCATGTCTTTCTACATAGTGGTAATTTTGTAACCGTATAACCAATCAAAATGATAAATAGACAGGGGACGAAGATACCCAGTAAAAGCAACACCCAAATTGGCGCAAACGTTCTACTTTCTGGAATATAAACGTGCATAATGGAAGTGTTTCTAACATCAAAGTCAGTTACTCTTGGAGTTCCAAAACGGCCATATATTATGGAAACAACTAACATGATGATGTAGACAATCCAATCAAACACATAGGACACAAGAGTGGGTAAAGAAACATCTTTGCTTGCAATCTCCACAAAAGCCTCTTCGTATTCAAATTCCGCAGTCTGTGTAAAAAACATGATGATAATCTCAAATGGTCTCTTCCAATATACTATTCAGTCAACCATTTGACCACCAACTACCCTCTTCTTGTCCTAAACTCAATTTAATCATCTCCCCTTTTCTCTTTTTTTCCTTCTCGCACAAATCAGAAGTCTCTGTCATTTCAAGTTCGCGTTCATTAATTCTCAGAGCTCCAGTTAAGCAGAACAAGTAGACTTATTATACAAAAGTGGGGAAGCCACTAATGTATCCTCCAAGTAGCAACTTTCTTGCATACATATCTCCCTTGGACAATACATCAAAGTATATCAATAGAGCCATTCGTGTAATATCAGGATCATTTACTACACAGATTAGCCTGGATTCGAATAACATAGTTACTTGATATTAATAATCTTAATCATGTTAGCAGCCTGGGCATTATTCGGTAAGTTTCAAATTTATCTCTAAGAAACCTGACAAATAAGAGCAAGAGTGAAATCATTCGATATACAACTTCCTCTTTTCATACAGCTAGCTGCATAAAGAATATGTGCTTAATACTAACAAAAAAGTCTAATTTTAATTTACTTAAGGTATTGCTGCGAGGGCATTTCAAATGGGCATAAGACAGGCACCACTATCTGCTGAACCAATTGGTTACGTTTATTCTGGTGGATTTTGGGTTGGATTTGGATACTTCTTCGATAGCTGGGTCGACAAGAACAACTTGCTACTAGAAAGACGAATGGCAAAGTTGAAAGAAACTAGAGAAAAAGCTTCAAAGTTAGAGCTACAATCTTAGACTTACCTCCTTTGACTTTGTTATGTTATTATTCATTTCAATATAACTATTGAGTTTGTATACGAAGTAGATCATATTTCCCAACATTATTTATTTATTGATTTATCGATTATTTTTTTTTCTGAAGTTAATATACATAGAATTAAGTTAATACATGATACATATTATACAAAGCTTGAAGAGCTAAACTGTACATAACTAACTGCTTTCTTCTTCCTCTCCTTCCAATCCGCCGAAATTCAAATATCCTTCTCCAAATTCACCTTCAAGACCACCAGATATTGGATCAATATTAGATGGGGGACTCTCTCCGTCGTCATCTTCGCCAGCTTCATTCTCTTTGCCATCTTCACCATCTTCCTCTTCGCTACCATCTTCATCACTACCATCCCCTTCACTTTCACTGACTTCATAGTTGCCATCTTCTTCTTCATCATCAGAAGATTCATTGACATCTTTAGCCGAAATAATTTGCTCTCCTCCAGGTATCATTCTAGCAGCTTCAGCTAAAGCACCTGGAGTGTCAGCATTATTCTTCAGTTGCTTATGTGCCTTCAATTCATCCGTCATCGATTTATCTCTAAATTCTTTGTTTTTCACATATTGATCAATTCTTTCAAACTCCTTTTGATCAATCATAGAAAATTCGTATTTCTCCAATTTGACATTAGCGTCTGCAATTTCAGGGTCTTTCACAGTAACTTGTAATGTCACATTGAATGTCAATCTAGTAATTGAAGTATACGTAATAGAGTCAATATCAGTTGATTTAAAAACCAATATTGGCTTTTTGAAGCCAAATATAATGTGATTTTGTAGGAAATATAAATGACCTTCTTTAGAGCCTTTGTACGCTTCAGCATAGAAACTTTTGGATTCTTTAGAAACTCCATTAATTAATTTAAATCCAATTATTTCAAATTGTCTTTGTAAATAAACGATCAAATTTGAATTTTCTAATAGCGGACCAAACTGCTCAGATAATAAATCGTTATTGAATTGAATTAGAATTGGGTCGTTCTTAAATCTGTTTCCCATATTGGACACATATTCAATGAGTAGGTTGTTTAAAGCTTTCTTTTCCGGAACGTTTAAAACAATGGCAAACTTGATGTTATTCGAAGACAAATCTTTAATTATTAGCTCCGGTTTGGAATCTATAGATTTTGTTAATGCTAAGAATGCTGTTCTTTCGCCCGGGAAACAAGCAAACACCAAATTCAACTTCTTCCTCACTGGGGATTGAACTGATAATTCTGGAATCTGCAAGATGATGTGGCAACCTTCTAGAGATTCAGGGAGCTCTTCATCCGGTTTGATAATATCAGAAACAGTATTTTCATCTGTGATCGTATCAGAAGCTAGCTTTCTCTTTTTGTTGTCGAGACCATTCACAACTAGTTCGCTGCATAAAGCTTTAAAGACATCTTCACTTGGAGGATAGGCGCTAATGACATCTTGGACTTGGATTTTCAAGTTTGTGGGAAGTGAGTCTAAGAAGGACATGCAGGGTAAAATTTAGGCTATTCTGATTATGGAATTGTGATATAGTAGTAATTCCGTGGTCAAACTCTTGACTACCGATATAAATCAATAATCTTGGTTTCAATTCAGACATGGGGACCCTACAAACACTTTACATATATATGTGTTCGTGAACAAAACACGCTTTTTCAATGCTCCAAGCAATCGACGCGTCTTTAGAGTCGATTTCTTCCCAAGATGGCATCTTGTTTGCTACCGCCGCGAATTCCAGCATAATTAAATGAAACCCTGCCATAGACACGTGCGGCTCACTCACGTCTTATGCGCGGAACACAGCTTGCGGCGTAGGACTGAATCGGAGCCTTCACTTAACATATCTATCTGTCGTACGTACATGACTGAACCTCACAATAGTCCAGGAACTTCTGAACACAAGCAATCAACAGCTATTCCTCTGTGATTCGGCCTTGCAAATTGCCACACCCTCAAGCCTGTTCCTATTTAGTTCCTTTCAAGTTTCTCATTGCAATTAGTTTTATCTAGGTCTCCACACACAGGGACACATTTAGTTACACTATCAATTCATAACATGTCTACGCAAGGTGAGATTTCACTTCCAACCTTCGAAGATGAGGAATGTAACGATTACTTGCCTCCATCTCCAAGACAAGTTTTGAGAATTGCAATCAATTTGAAAAACTTAATTGATAAAATTATTCCTGTCCCATTGGATAAAAACGCTATAGTTGGTCAAGACTCCATCATCATCAATGATAGAGTTATTGGTGCAGTTCGTGGTGCTGCAGGTGGTAGTGGAATAGGTAAAGGTTCATCTGCAAAAAGATACCAAGCGTGCTTAATTTTTTGTTTGTTGAAAGTTTCTGGTTGGTACTATTCTTTGATGCTTCAGGAGTTGTCAGATGACACTTTATATGCTTGTAGAATGGTGTGTGCTGAAAAGATCGCTGCTCTCTTGATTGAAAGTGAAGTAGATGAAAAATACTTGTTTTTATCAATGCTTTGCCATAGATACTCAATTAACCTGCATGATACAGATTCTGACCCCGCAAATGCTTTAGAATTAGCCGTTGACAGTCATTCTACTACCGTTATTGCCTCTGGTGGTTATCAAAGATGCATCAAGTGGTTATGGAGAGGTTGGATTGTTCAATCATCTACCGATTCCTCCGAATACGCTTTATACAAGGGTACTGGTAACCCTAGCTTTAATTACCACTTTGATCCTGATAGATTAAGGACTCCATTCTATCAAAATATTCTGGAAATTATGTTCTCTGTTATTTATTTGATCATTTACACTTATATTGTCAACTCGGACACTTCTTCTACATCTTTGGGGGCGTTTGAGCTTCTTTACTATTTATTCACTATTGGCTTTGTTACCGATGAAATTGTCAAGTTTTATCATGTTGGTTACTCCTATTTGATGTTATCAAATTTCTTCAATGACGTTATGTATGGTCTTATTTTAATCTCAATGGTTCTAAGATTTTTGGCGTTGAGTAAAAATCAAGATGGTCCTGGTTCTGGCTTAGGCGTGATTACTATGCTATCTGGTTCCGACTTAGATATCATGTCTTACAGACTTCTATCTGTTGCCGCCCCATTCATGTGGATTAGATTGCTACTTTACTTAGACGTTATTAAATTTGTCGGCGCCATGCTTGTTGTGGTTAAGAAGATGATGAAAGAATCCTTGATTTTTTTCTTCTTATTGGCTATTATTATGATTGGCTTCTTGCAAGCTTTCTTGGGTTTAGATCAAGCTGATGGTAAGAGAGATTTGACTAATTTTGTTCTGACCACAATGTTCCAAACCGTTTTGAGTGGTCCTGATTTTAGTGCCGTTGAAAGATTTGTATACCCATACGGTATTATCTTATACTACGCTTACACTTTCATGGTGGTTCTAGTTCTATTGAACATTTTAATTGCTTTGTATTCACAAGCTTATGCCGAGGTTGTGGAAAATGCCACTGATGAGTACTTGGCCCAATACTCTTCTAAGATTTTGAAGTACGTCAGAGCACCAGATGACAAGATCTTTTGCCCTCCATTAAACTTGATTGAAGTCATGCTGTTAGATATTCCCTTAAAATGGTGGTGCCCAAAGAAGACTTTCAGCTTCGTTGTTGATCAAGTTATGATTGTGATTTACGCTCCCGTCTTATTATTTATTGCACTTTACGAGGTTAAAATTGCTAAGAGAGTCAGATACAATAGAACCAAGAAATTAGCTGATGATGAAAATGAACAAGACCAGGTGTGGGACTTGTATGATGGTTTCAATGAAGAAGACGAATATGGCTCTCAACTCAGAGATTCTTTAAGACAACAAAGAAGAGCTGAAGCTGAAGATCCCGCATTCGCTAATAACTTCAAAGCTTGGTCCAATGAAGTTGATGTTCTTGTGCCACCAATTTTGGCTAGTAAAAATGCTGGGGTTTCTTGGGAAACATATGAAATCTTTCAAAAGATTGACACTTTAACTGACCTTGTCAATAATTTGATCGCTCAAAACAACGAGTTGAAAGAGAAACTGGAAAAAAATGAATCTGATTCACCTACAAACCAGCTCTAGTGTTAATCGTTGTATAAAAGCTTTTCTTGATTCTTTCTCTTAGATACTGTATATTGTTAACTAGTTCAAATTTGTTTTATAACATCCCGTAAAAGGTGAAGCAACGGTTTTGTCACCTACAAATTTTTGATTAAAAAGGGGCCCCTTTTGTATAGGGGTATCGAATCGTCTATTAACGTGTATGTCACGAGATAAAGGTCATCTCGCCCAGATGGCGATCATCATCATGTCTTTGAGGTATTCAAACTTGGTGTTTTAGGCATCTGATGCTCAGACAAAGTTAAGCTTCATTTCTTACGTGATCAAAGAACTCAAAGTCTGATGTGTCCCTAGCCATTCCCGAATCCTACCCGCTGAGAATTCTGCGGGCATCCTTCCAAGCCCACTGGCGGGATTTGAAAAATTTCCTCGAGTTTCTCGAGGGCGGGATTTTTTTTCTAAATAAAGATACAGTAGTGTGGCTTGTGTCTACAGACCTGCGGAGTGATCACCTGGTATGGTAAAAGAAGAGCCAGAAAGAAAGGTATGGTTTTGACGTTAACGCCCAAATTTGCGGGCTTTGAGAAGGAAAAATGTGACACATCATAGAGTGTGTGTATAACATATATGTTTCTTTTTTGTTTATAGGTCTATATTTTCAAATTGAGCGATATTATCTGGGGCGAAGAAACTAATTGAAGGAGCAAGAATGGTCGGCGGAAAATGAAAGGAAAATTCCAGCGAGACAGCGACTGACGATTCTACCCGCCGCATGGGATGAGCGAACTTCTCTGTTCCCGATAAGGCTCCACCACCCTCGGACGGCCCCTCGAATTGCCCAACATTGAAGCTCTTAGCGGCCGTTGAGGATCGGTAATTAGTACTTTAAGACCTCAAAGCCGCTAACTGGTAACTGGAGAACTACTTTTAACTCTGTGAACTGGACCAACCATTCTCTATTTCTGGCCACACTATATATGGCTACTGCTTTCTCAAGATTCTTCAGAATAAATCTTGATTCTTTTTCACTATTTCCTTATCCTCTTTTTTTGCCAAGTTTCGAATAGAAAAGCTTTCTTAAAATGTCCTCTATTAAACAAGTTCAGCAATTCGCAGCCAAATATGGTATCAAGAACCATTCACTACTTAAGACAGGTGCTTTCATCAACGGTGAATGGATCACCTCTCCCGAGACTTTCTCTGTTGAAGACCCCGCAACTGGTGAACACTTATTAGATGTTTGTAACACTCCAATGGAATTAGTTGAAGACTCCATCAAGCAGGCTAAAGCTGCTTTCGAAAAATTCAAGAAGGAATCTACAGGTAGATCCAGGGGCATCCTATTAAGAAATTTATACAACTTAATGACTGAAAATGCTGAAGACCTTGCTAGGATACTGGTTATCGAAAATGGTAAATCCCTTATTGACTCAAGAGGTGAAATCAAATATTCTTCTTCTTTCTTTGAATGGTTTTCTGAAGAAGCCCCAAGAATTAACGGTGACAATATCAGTGCTGCTGACCCTACCAGAAGAATTATCACTTACAAGCAGCCAATTGGCGTTGTTGGTATTTTAACCCCATGGAACTTCCCAAGTGCCATGATTGCCAGAAAGATTGGTGCTGCCATCGCTGCTGGTTGTACGGCTGTCATCAAACCAGCCACTGAAACCCCATTATCTGCTTTAGCTATTGCTAGTTTGGCCGAACAAGCCGGTTTCCCAAAGGGTACCATTAATATCTTGCCAGTTGATAATGAAAGAACCAAGTTAGTTGGTTCTTTGTTTTGCGAATCTAAATTAATCAAAAAGGTTTCTTTCACTGGTTCCACTGGTGTTGGTAAATTATTGATGAGCCAATCTGCTTCCACTTTAAAGAAACTTTCTCTTGAACTTGGTGGCAATGCGCCATTTATTGTCTTTGATGACGCTGATATCGATAGTGCTGTCGATGGTGCAATTGCTTGTAAGTTGAGACAATCTGGTCAGACCTGTGTCTGCGCCAATAGATTATTCATTCAGTCTGGTGTTTACAATGAGTTCGCGGAGAAATTAGTTAAAAAGATGAAGGATACTTTAAAGCAAGGCCACGGTTTAGATGAAGGTGTTACTCATGGTCCATTAATTCACGAAAGAGCCGTTCAAAAGGTTCAAGCTCAAATCAAGGATGCTGTTGAAAAGGGTGCTACTGTTATTTGTGGTGGTAAGGTGAATACGTCTTTAGGGCCATTATTCCATGAGCTAACTGTCTTGACTGACGTTTCATCTGATGCTCTTGTGCAATCCGAAGAAACTTTTGGACCTCTGGTTCCTTTAATCAAGTTTGAAACTGAAGAAGAAGTAATTGAATTAGCTAATGACACAGAATACGGTTTAGCCAGTTACTTCTTCACCCAAAATTACTCCAGAGTTTTCAGAATGGGCGAGGTTTTAGAGTCAGGAATGGTTGGTGCTAACACTGGTGCCATTACTGAAGCTGCTTTACCATTCGGTGGTATTGGCTGGTCCGGTTTCGGTAGAGAAGGTTCTAAGTACGGTGTTGATGACTATGTTGTGTTGAAATCTGTTGTCGTTGGTGGTCTATAAGCTTGAGAATTATTACGCACTATGGTCTTAATAGCAGCTTTTATTTATTTACGGATATTTTATTCCCTTCACTTAATATAAAATGTGTTCTTTTGATTTTTTAGATCAATGTTGTAACAATTATTCTAAAATGATATTCAAATATAACACATAACTGTTACAAATCTTTAAGCTTCTTCTCAACAATATCAACTTTATCTTGGGCAGTTTGTGATTTATCAGTTCTGGTACCAACTCTAATATCACTTTGAACTCTAAAGATACCCATTTCATGAACTCTTTCATGCATTTTACCGATAACCTCCATGACTTCTGTCCATTCACCTTCAATTGTAGTACCTGCACTATGAAGCGTACTCTTTAAGCCACTGTCCCTAACCAATTTTTCAACTGCGACCACATAGTCGGATACGGATGGAGTTGGAGTTCCGATCTATGTTAAATGAATAAATTGTGGAGATTGAATTCAAATCAGGTTAGTAACTGAATTGCTGGCTCAGGATAATTCAAAAAAAGGAATATACTTACAGGAATTAAGCATATATCAGCAAGACAGTGTAATTTAACAGTCATTTTTAAAAGAACTGAGTAAACTTAGACAATAAAAGAGAACAATTGTTAAGTCTATTCTTCATGAGAGAAGCCATCAATTTAAGCAGATAAATAAGTGCTTAAACTGAAATCGAACTAGAGGCTAAATTGGGCAAAAAAATCGGCTCATTCGTCGTCTCGTACCTTGAAAAATCCCAGGTCGATAGACCAATATTTCAAAAATGATGTAAACGATGATTACGTCATTTTTCATGGAGGGTGGGGAATGGCTCCAGTCACTGCAGATTTTGGCTCCAGTCACTGCAAATTGAAAATTTCTCTTATTATATAACCAATTATATAATATCATGACATAATCAATCTTGCCTACCATATAGAATAACTCAAGGAGAGTTTTGTTGCCAAAGTTGAAACGTGCCCTTAATATAAATAGAGGGTAGGCATCCTTATTAATCAAGTTATTATTCCGTAAATTTATATATATATGTAATTGATCCAGAAAGTAAAATATAATACAACCTGATATTATATATGTGGGAACCTCACTTTCATTTGACTTGTGATTCTCTGTATATGGCTACAATTTGTGGTATTTATCAAGTAAGCCACAACAATAGTGAAGTCATAGTCAGTCAAGATTGCGTTAAACAATTCCGTTGACTATGTTAAACCATACGATTAGAATAGGTCAGGATTGGAATTGAAGGAGCCAGTGAAAATTCTTTACTAAAGGTTCAGATGGGAAAATAATTTAAATAGATCTGTATATCGAAATTATATCTGAAGAAATTAAAATCACAGCTCTTCTAGAAAAGGGGTCAAACTTTAAGTAAACAAATTGATATAAACTTTTTAATGGAGTATTTTATTATATTGCGTTCCTCACAACTAGTCATTAGACCTTATCCAAGTCCCAATTATTGAACTCAACTTAGTATGTATGTAGCTGAAACTATTCTATTTAGCCCGAGGAGGCATCCACGCCGGAACTACTTGTACGGTAGCTAAAGCTATGTTATACCACTAAAGAGTAGGGATACTAGAAATGGCTGTACACATGATTTTCTAATCCGCGATAATATAATTCTATCAATATGAGTTTGCAGAATAGAGTGTCTATTCATCAGCAATGGCATTGCTGATGAATAAGTAATGTAAATGGTAATAATATATGGTGGGCAAGATTGATTATGTCATGATATTATGTAATTGGTTATATAACAAGAGAAATTTTCAATTTGCAGTGACTGGAGCCAAAATCTGCAGTGACTGGAGCCATTCCCTGGAGGGTGGCATTTTATTATTGTTGTTATTACTGTTATTCTTTGCATCTGAACCACTTCGAATAGTCGAACATTACTACACTTTCTTCAAGAAATTTTATCCGTTAACCATATCTCACAAATCGTGTCCCAGATTTAGTCAGGCTAACTACTTGTATTTAGATCAGTTAATATCAACTATGGATTTCACCATACCCCGAAACTGTCCTTCATCCTTGGAGGACCAGCTTCTACGACTCATAGCTGAATTCCAAGAAGGATACTTGACAGAGAAAGGTTACATCAAAAAGAGATATGAAATAATAGAGTCTGCAAACTTGACTCCTTTTTCTCCTGGCCATGCCTCAACACCATCCGTTGCTTCTGGAAGCAGTGCTCCACATACACCAAAACTGCCATTGACTAAGACTATGACTACAACTACAACAAGTACTGCCACATCAACTTCTAATTCTACTCCTTATCCTTCTGAAGTGCACGATCATGACTTTTACTCGGGAGCTGGATCAGTACCAGATGATTATTCAGAGAGTATTACTGCTAGTGCTCGATTTCACAATGATGAAGATTATTACTATTCCATGGCACCACCATACAGCGGCCATCATTCGGATATACCCAAAGAACTTCAAAAGCCCTTGGATCCTAGAGATGTTCAAGAGGGATCTAAGGATGATGGATTTGAAAATCTTCCTAAAATTTTAAGATCGAGGGGTTCAATATATCCTAAGGAAACAGCAATCTTAATTGTCGACTCCAAGGCCAAAGAATCCCAATCAATTTCATGGGATAAGTTATACTTAAGAGCTGAAAAAATTGCACAGAAAATTAAAAACAAAGCTGCTTTGTACCCTGGTGACAGAGTTTGTTTAATATATCAAAATACAGAGGTTATTGATTTCATCGTTGCACTATATGGCTGTTTTTTATCTGGTGCTGTTGCTGTTCCAATGAGCAGTAATTACCCAGTGAAAGAACTAGTTAAAATTATGACAGATACACAATCGCATTTGTGTTTAATGTCCGATACAGTGTTTAAGCACTTTGAAAAGCAAGGAAATCAAGCTAAATCACCACTGTGGCCTAAAGGCATGGACGTTTGGAAAACGACCGATATGGGATTGTACCAACCGCCATCAAAAAAATCCGACCCACCCGCTTTGAAAATTGGTGATTTGGCTTACATCGAATATACAAAGAGCTCGATTGGAGAATTGAGAGGTGTTGTAATTTCTCATAGAACTATAATGCAGCAAATGAGATCACTTACAAATGTTTTAACGAGTGTACCTGAAGGCGATAAGAAAAGTTTCATCCGTTCTGATATTAAGTATACTAGAGCCAAAAACATTTTATTAAGTACTTTAGATGCTAGAGAGTCTATTGGTCTGATAACAGCTGCCTTATTCACTATATTTACTGGTAATATGTTAGTTTGGACGCAACAAAGGTCGACAGAAGTGGCTGGTTTGTTTGCTCATATTATCTCAAAGTATAGAGTTACAATGATCTTATCAGACTACTTAAGTTTGAAACAGGTTGCTTACAATTACCAATCCTTCCCACAATTGACAAGAACGTTTAACAAGAAAATAAAAGTGGATTTGTCCTGCGTTAAGTGGTGCATGATCAATTCTATGACGGTGGATTGCGAATTCAATGATATGCTAAGTGATAGATGGTTTAAGCCACTTGGACATAAGAATCCAAGACAGGTTATTGCTCCAGTTTTGTCATTGAACGAGCATGGAGGTGCAATTATTTCAATGCGTGACTGGATCGGCAAAGAGGAGAATCTTGGCTGTGTTTTCCACAAGCCATTAACTGATGATCTACCTAATGATGAAACTTACAACGACGCTTCAAACAACGACCATCTATCAGAGATTCTTATCGACAAGGCCTCTTTAACAACAAATACAGTCAAAGTCGTCAGTGACCAACCACCTTCCACTTCCGTGGCTTCTGACAACGGCGAATCTTCTAAATATATCAGAGTCGGCGCATTTGGCTTCCCTTCACCGGATGTCACCTTGGCAATTGTTAATCCAGAGACTAAGTTTCTAAGTGGTGTTATGGAAGTTGGGGAAATTTGGGTTGATTCTCATGGAATTTCTGGCGGATTTTGGGGTTTGGCGGATGCAACACAAACTATCTTTCAAGCTGAATGTTCTGATTATGAGGGTATTTTGAACTTGAAATTTGTGAGAACGAGTTTACTTGGCTTCACGTATAACGGTAAAGTTTACATTTTAGGTTTATATGAGGATAGAATTAACCAAAGGGTTACATGGTACGATCAACACTTGCAGCTTAAAAAGAAAGACTATACGTCCACCAGTTCAGAAATAATGAAGCCTCTATCACCTACAAAGCAAGAGTATAGATACCATTATGCAAGCCATCTTATGAAAACACTAGCTAGAAATGTTCCTGAAGTAACAGAAAGCTCATTCTTCAATATTAGAATTAATAAAGAGCATTTACCAGTTGCTATCATTGAATCCCCATCTGCTAAAGCTCCAAATATTTCTTCAAGCGTAGGAAACCAATTTGATTTTACCTTGTTAGACAACATTGCTTCAAAATGTTTCAAATTTTTGGAATCGATTCATAATGTCAGAGCGTACTGTGTTTTAATAACCCCGCCAGATGCTTTACCAAGAACTACTAGAAATGGTAGACTTGAAGTTGCTAATAAGTTGTGTAAGAAAAAATTCATGGAAGGTAAGATATCTTCTGTTTATGTGAAGTTTAACATTTCGAATTCAGTTAGCTTTATTAATCATGGCGACGATATTCAAGGTGGTATCTGGTCTCGTTATTCTTCAAAATTGAGATCGGATGCATTAAGTTATGCGGAATTGCAATATTCAGGTTTGGATTTGAGAGAAGTTTCAATTGACGATCGTACCAATTTGAAACTAACAGATTTCAGTTCCATTCTTGAAATATTAAAGATTAGGGCATTAAAGCAATCTGATGAGATGGCTTTTGCTTCAATAGAAGGTGCTAGTATTAAAGAAAATAGACCTTTATCTTGGAAAAAGTTTGAGAACAGAGTATTTGCGGTTTGTACCTATATCCTAGAAAAAAAAGATTTGAAATCCGGTGATCATGTGGTGATAATGTATTCGCTTTCAGAAGACGCTATAATATGTCTATATGCTTGTTGGCTAGCTGGATTAATTGCCATTCCTCTACCTCCAATAGATCCGACTCGTATTGACGAAGATTGTACATCGTTAGTTTCAATCGTGAAAGATTATCAAGTGAAGGCTATATTCGTCAACAATGAAGTTGAAGTGAGCCTGAAGAACAAACCAATTAGTTCAAAATTGAAACACTTCGCTTTAACTACAAAATGCGCAATTCCAAAATTGAGAAACACTTCCAAGCACACCAAATGCGCTCTCACAAGTAAGGCTGCGTACTCTAGGATGGATAGTTACCGTAAGACTAATAAGAATAAACAGGATAAGTGCTTAATTTGGATTTCTTGGACGCAGGATCATCAATACAGCGGCGTTGAATTGAGCCATACTAACCTACTGGCTATGTGTAAGAATTTGAAAGAAACTTGCCAAATAAGCAGTATGAGACCATTGGTTGCTTGTGTCAGGCATTGTTCTGGTCTTGGTTTCTTACAGGCAATGATACTTGGTATTTATTTGGGCTCTGTCACATACATAATTTCCCCTGTTGATTACGCAATGCACACTGGATCCTTCTATCTGACTTTGTCAAGGTATAGTGTTGAAAACGTTTACGTTACCGAAAAGATGATTGCACATGCCATTGAATCTTACAGTCCTAAAAATTGTGATTTATCTAAACTGAAAAATCTAATGATTGGCTGGGAAGACAGACCTTCCATTGAGTTGATTGATGCATTCAAGAGACATTTTAGAGTTACTGATTTATCACCATTAGCTATATCCAACGTTTATCAACATGTTTACAACCCAATGATTTCGATGAGATCGTATCTATCATTTGACCCTGTCAACTTATGGCTAGATCCGTTGGCGTTATCCCAAGGCTACATTTCATTGGTGAACCCCAACGATTCTCCTAATGCTATACATTTACAGGATTCCGGAATTGTACCTGTTAACACACAACTGGCCATTGTCAACCCTGAAACTTTGGAAATTTGCCGTGTTGGTGAATACGGTGAGATATGGGTTTGTTCCGAATCTACAGTTTCGAACTTCAGTAAGAGCAAGAACATGACTAAAGATGATATTGATTTTGAAGCCATGAAATTCAGATCAAATATAAATAACTGGAATCAGGATTTAACATATTTACGTACTGGCGACTTCGGCTTCTTACACAACATTTCCAAAACACTTGAGAATGGTAATATCGTTGATTTACAATTATTATTCACACTAGGCAAAATTGAAGAAACTTTTGAAGTTATGGGATTACAATATTTTGCTCGTGACATTGAAACAAGTGTCGAGAATTTATCAATTGCACCACCAACTCATTCTTCTGTGCTTTCACAAAACGTTCAAGTTGGTAAATCTAGAATCTTGAGATCTTGCATTTTCAAGTGTGGTACTTATGTTATATTAACAATTGAAACAAATATACCTTCAAGTCAAATGGCCAATCAATCTAATAGCAATACTGCTGCGAGTGCACTGCAGCAGCGTAAGACATTAAGCTCTCTTGTTCCATTGATCATCAATAAAGTTTTGAACCAATACGGGCTGATTATTGATATTGTTTCTTTTGTTGGTATAAATCAATTACCAACCTCGAGATTGAATGAAAGACAAAGAGCCAATATCATGAAATTGTGGCTGAACGGTGGATTGAAGGTTATTGAATCATTTGGCGTTAATTCCGGTGAATCTGAAACTCAAAAGAACTTGAATCTGATGATTGAAACTATGGGCAGAGTTGAAAAAGAAGTTGCGAAAAATAAAGAGACTTAAAGAAATAAAGAGATTTTTAGTTTTATGTTATCCATTCAAAATTTTAAGCTCAATTCTGTTTGTACGTAAAGTCAGCGATGCGAAAGAAAAGTAATTCAATTAATCGTGGTGTTCGATCGAATTGCTTCAGCTCTTCAATAGCTTGTAAGAAATAAATAAAGGATAAAAAAACAGAGGGAGAAACAAAAAAGGGAAAAAGTAAAGAATAAATTGCCTAAGGCAAAAATTGAAGGATGCAAGCCAGCCTCGTAAGAGAAGAAAAAAGGGCACTCAGAAAAGAATATCAATATTTGATCTAAGTATAAGTATCAACGACAAATAAACGCAACAAAAAAAGTAGACGTGTAGGGTAGGACTCAGGAAATTCAAAAACTAGCTAGATGCATATAGTATTTACATAAACAAAACAAGAATAATAATGATAATAAAAAAAACAATGCAGACATTAGTAAATTGCAGATTTATATTATAATCCAGCGCCAACTTTTCCGAATTTTTCATCTAAGATTTTGTTTTTCATGTAAGAATACCAAGTGTTCAAGTCTTTGAAAGATTCGTGTAATGCCACTATCATCAATGTCATGTTATCAAAGCCAATTCCCGTTATAGTATTAGCCATTCCAATGCAGTTGTCTAAAACCAATTCATTAATTTCAGGTAGTTTTTTCCCTAGTGCCAATTGGTTTCTTATAAATACAATTAAATCACAGGATTTATAACAGTCCCAAATACCATCGCATGCAATAACCAGAAATTCATCAGATGAATTGAATATTTTGTGAATTATTATATCCGGTTCTGCTGTCACCTGATATTCCTCAGGAGGAGTAAGTCTTATGCGTGGGTTGGTTTTTGATAACATTAGTTTGGAATGGTTTTGGTTGTTATGCATCTTGAATGTAAAGTCACCAAATGCTCTGGACAACGATAGAATAGAATTGACTCTATTTGCGGAAACATAGCCACCATCATTATGAATTCTCATTAACTCACCTAAATTCTTTGGTTTATGATCAAAAGACAATGACTTGGTGTTTCCATCACTCGATAAAATACATCTAGAATCTCCAGAATTGGCAACAAAGACATAGCTTTGGAAGATTAAAACAACAACAGCGGTTGAACCACTGTTGTTATTACCTTGTCTATTGTAAAACATAGAGTCACATTCCATAAAAGTGGATTTGAGAAGTAGTGGGAAGTTAATCAGTTCTAATATTCTTTGGGCTTTTGCGAGTTTTATCTTGTCTTCAATTGATAGTTGATTGATTTGTTCAACCAATCTTGATCGAAGAACAATTGGTAAATGTTCACTGATGTATTTCGAAGAAGATGAGCCACCATGCCCATCGAAAACACCATAAATGTTCAATTTCAGCGTTTCGGTGTTGTCGTTCCCGTTTTCGTTTTCGTTGTTACTGTCACTTTTTGTTTGTGTTGACTTTCTCTCTTTATTGTCACTGCTTTCTTTGATTGTTGAATCCCGCACAGGAACCGAATCAGAAGCTGCAGTACTTGTATCTATACTCCCATCAACAGTATTATCAGCTTGATTCTCGTTTTCTTCAAGAAAAAGAGTATCTTCTTTTGTTTTTATTATAATGGTATCATTTAAATCGCAATAGGCATCCTCCATGGTTAATCTATAACCTTGCATCTCACCTATTGAATGAGATATATGATCATGCTGAACCAGTGTTATATTCTTCTCGGTTATCGGCTGTGATAGTAATTGACCCATTGTGTTTGAATGTAAGTATGTGTGCGTATAATTGATATTATGATTCTATGAAATCACTCTAAACACTTTATACGGATTTTGATGGGAAGTTTTGGATTGCTTCCGTTCTAAGTTTCCTTATATATAATGAGGTGCAATTGTAGCCTATGTAGATGATCAATAGGTTTGCTATTGCAGTTGATCTTGATTTATGAATTGGTAAAGTCTCGGAACCACTGAGTGAGCAAAATGATAAAATAAACAATTAAATGACTCAACGTAGTTTAATAGACTCAATGCTGATATATAACAACTAAGATTTGGGTTTTACTCTTTGTCTTGTAGGGAACTATCAACGAGTTTAATTACAACAAGTCTTTAGGGTTGAAGTAATGCTGTTTTGACTCGGTGACCCAACTGTTAATTTAAAATCTCAGTGTTTGTTAGGAGAAGATGAAAGATATATAGAGGATATAGTTTTTTAGAAATGAAAGTGGCATTTAGTGATTGATCAACTCAACGACAACAGAGTTTAGTATTATGATTAATTATCGTCGTTCTCCGTACGAAATTTGATCAATAAATTTCAATTTGCTGCGTATTAAAAAGCCCCACGTAAAATCCTGAAATTATAGACAGGATCACCAATTCTCTTCTGTTTTATGGGCACATACTGGAAATGGCTCACTTTTAAGACTTGAAAAGTTACTAAACCCTACTAATGTAGTGCTATGTAGTTAGAATTGGCCTGTTTATAGCATGCAACTC
Organism: Ogataea methanolica; assembly: GCA_001600755.1. Taxonomy (NCBI): domain Eukaryota; kingdom Fungi; phylum Ascomycota; class Pichiomycetes; order Pichiales; family Pichiaceae; genus Ogataea; species Ogataea methanolica. The sequence continues at coordinate 3,045,895 of BCKW01000002.1, forward strand.
TATTCCTCTTGAAACAAGCATCGTTTGCTACTTCGGGCGGAGTCGCTGCACTTCCGGTCTCCCGTTGGGCTTATCAGCCATCCTTTCGTTTGATAGATGCATTACACCCCAACTATTTAGTTCAATACTGGTAGCATGATGCAAAATAAGTAGTAAAACAAAATTCCATAACCAGTAATATAATTGAAAGAAGAAAATGAGAAAACCAACTCCAAATTTGAGAACGTGAAAAATCAGAAAATAAAAAAGATAAGTAAAAAGTAAGAAAATATTTACATCTATATATCAATAACTGAGCTATATTTTAGACAACTCTTTAACAAAATTTTCACCCCAATAACTAGCAGTATATTTTTTGATATACTTGAACATCTTGTTGAAATTTCCTTCCTTCTTCTCGTCGCTCATCGTTAAACCTTCGTATATAGATTCACTTAATTCGTCAGTGTTCCAAGGATTAACAACCAACGCACCGTTTAACGATTGAGCAGCTCCTGCAAACTCACTTAAAATCAAAGAACCTTTGTTTTTCTGTTGGCATGCAATGTATTCATAGCTCACCAAATTCATACCATCTCTTGTAGATGAAACCATACAAATTTCACTTGCTGCGTAAACAGAGATTAATTCGTTAAAATTAACAGATTTATGCATAAAGTGAATAGGAACGAATTCAACAGTACCAAATCTACCATTGATTCTACCAACAAGTTCGTTAACAGTGGCTCTTAAAGACTGATACTCTTCGACATCACCTCTTGATGGAACAGCAATTTGAATTAGGACAACTTTACCAATCCACTCCGGATGTCTTTCTAAAAAGATTTCAAAAGCATGAAGTTTCTGGGGGACACCTTTAATATAATCCAATCTATCAACACCGACTATAAGTTTAACATCGTCTCCAAATCGAGTTTCGAGTTGTTTAACTCTTTCTTTAGCACTTGGGGTTTCCAAACCATCAAGGAACTTATCCACATCAATACCAATAGGGTAAGCGCCTATGGTAACCTGTCTTCCTTGGTAGTAGACTCCCTGAGGGCTGGTTGGTAGTTTAAGTATTCTTTCGATCGAGCTAATAAAATGCCTAACGTAATCATATGTGTGGAAACCGATTAAATCACAACTTAAAACACCTTGTAAAATTTCAGTTCTAACGGGCAATATTCTATAAATTTCACTTGAAGGAAAAGGGGTGTGTAAAAAGAATCCAATTTTAACTTTTTTCAAACCCAATTCATCCAGTCTCTCCCTCAACATTGAAGGTAATAGCATCAAATGATAGTCATGGATCCAAACCAAATCGCCATCTTTGATTTTATCAATAATCCCATCACAGAACAATTTATTCGCTTCTATATACGCTGCCCATGCAATTTCATCAAAGTTCATTTCACCAGGATGATAATGAAACAATGGCCACAAAATGGAATTTGAAAAACCGTTGTAGTGTAAATCGGCAATCTCGTCACTTAGCCAGATAGGGAAACAGTTAAATTTTTCTTTCAAGTCATTCTCAACTGTTTTCCGAGATTCAGAATCATCTATAGACATACCTGGCCAACCAAACCATCGAAATGGCTCTTTAAGACCTTGTAAGGCTGTAACCAAACCACCCGATGACATTGAATAGTCATACTTAGTCGAAGGTTTGGAAGAATCAGGTAAGATATCGGAAGAGGAGGACGCTGATGGTTGTTGCTTGTTGATGGTGACCGGTATTCTGTTTGAAACTACTAGTACTTTTCCTGTAGGCATGATGAATTATAAATTGTAAATTGTGGGTTTTAGGAATTTCAATTTGGTCTGGTTATTATATCGTTAGTAGTTGGGGTGGTATGACCTTTTATTTCGTTAATGTGGTATCAGGAATAGAGTTATATGGAATAGGGATACAGCTTTCGAATGGATATTATAATTGAACGACAATTCAGGTTTTATAGGCAAAAACGATTGCAAGTTGGCAAGGATATTAGAAACTAGTTTAGTTTTGGCTTTGTCTTGATTGCATGCCAAATTCAAATAGTTAGTAGTAAATTACTGTTGTTGAGTTTGTGAGGCGCACTTTTTTTTTCCAGTGTTTTCTCCGTTTGGCTCTTCACTCTCGTTTCCTATTATAAATGAATGAGATTTTATTATTAGTTGAGTAGTCTGATTGGCTTTTACCGGTTGGATTTGGGCTGGATGGCTAGCATTTTGTGGATGTCCATCCGCAGATGCATGGCTCTAAGTTCACTTGCACAACCACTCAAATATCATTCTGCACGGTATATATACACACATTGCGATGAGGTTTCCCCTCCTTTCAGTTTCCCTCTCAACTTCTCCGTCTTTTTCTCAGACTACTTTTCTAGAGCGATTCCATAACATCTGAGATAATCATCGACTTCCTGTTTACGTCTTTCCGAATTTAGCAATTTGTTGTTGTCAATTCCAAAACCATTTGAGATTCCAAATTATTTGTCTAGTTTGTATATGATGTTTCTAATCCAGACTAGCTTCCCCTTTGTATAGCTACAGGCTCACGCATATCATATTATGAATTATCAATATTTGACTGGTAAGCATTTTTTGTTATCTGGATATTCCTTAATCTTCCGATAAATAATTGGCATACAGATTCCAGTCGAATCTCACCGTTTCTAATCTCATCCATTAGTGTAGATATTGATTCTGTAAATCGCCTGTCTACAGAATGTTCAAACTTCTTTGGCCCAGCCATTACTCAAGGCACACAATCAATATTCCAAGATATTTGTCCGGCGACGAAGAGGACTCTATTGATTTACAAATTAGATCTCTTATATATATGTTCAAAAGATACAACATTCACAGATTTTCTCCCTTCTTAAAATCCACTGAGGTTGGTAGCTATGAATTTGATTACGTGCAAAATGCAATCATAGAAGAAGAACAATGGGGTGTTCCTGACAGTGGTATAATAAATGACAAATTGGATCAAGTTTATGACATAAAGTTATTTGAGAGAATTTTATTAGATGACCCCTATCGTATTCTAATTGATTATACTAAAAACAAGTTTAGGTCCATGCTAATTTTAAGTGATTTCCCGAAGGAAACATCAAAATTGCCTAGTTTCAACGTTCCAAACTTTCAATTTATTATTCTGAAGGCAGATTCTAGTAATGATGAATATATTGATGCTATTGTTAATAACTCCGGTATTTACAACGAACATAAAGTTTCTACTTCTGTTAAAATTGATATTCTAACAAATATATTGAACTCCATTAGAAAACCAGAAAAAAAATTAACCAAATCCGACAGATCAAAAATTATCCAAAGCTATGTTCAAAAACTAGCTTTCAATATTCAAGTTGATAGAATTTTCAAAGCTACAATGAGATCTAGAGAGAAAGATATTTCAATAGTTAGAACTCGAAATTCATTATCACTAAAACAAGAACCAACTAGCCAAAGAAAACCATTGAGGTCCCAGAGATCAAAAATGAATATAATGGCAGGAACACATTCGAATCAAGAAGATTTCCTCAGTTTAAAAGCAGCACCATCATCTCCAATAAAGCAACTGCCAATAACGAGTGACGAAGACTCTTCACCAAGTAAGAGATTAGCACATCGAGCTTCCAGAAAAAGCCTACGTAATAAACCATCAATGTCGATTCTAAAGCTGGATAGAATATATAATAACACCACAGATATATCCAATTCTCCAATTTCATCAAACAATGGAGAATCTGATAACTTTACCGCAGCCTCAACATTATCTACTTTTCAAACAGACCATTCAATATCAGCTAACAGTGGGGTTTCCATTTACACTTCTTTTACAACTGAAGAGAGAACTTTCATGTTTGAACAAAGTAAGATGGCCGTTAGGATTAGAGTTGAAAGAGAGAAAAGCTTTTTAACTAAGGCTATTACCGCTTAAAATACAATCTAACTTATTGTCTTTCTCTCTTTGGTTAAATATGCTATTTGTTGAACTGCTAGGTCTGCCAACTTTGTGTTTCTTGAGGTTAAGGTTTTGCTTTATATTTTTACGTCCGATCTTTGGTTTCAACTTTTAGTTTTATTAAATGTTGAATGGTTTCCTGTATTTTTTTGTTCTATCTATTCGTATGGCATTATTTGGAAAATTTTGTACCATTTTACTTCTTTGTTCATTCTCATGAACTTCATATTATACTATTTATTTATTTATTCTCATTATATACACATATATATGCATACATATATTGACCTGGTCATTATTTATCTGTTTCTTCGCTTTGTAATCTCTTTGTGTATTTTTCGTTTAGTTTCTTGTTTTCCACTAGCCTCAGTATCTTTTATGATTATATACATATTCCAGAGCAAAAGAGGGGATTAGCTCACAACTGTATACATAAAACATTAAAAAAGATTTTGATTCAAAATTGTAGAGCATCACAATATTGCTGGCATAAATCACTCATGTAATCCAACTTAGAGTCATTCAAAACGTTAAAACATAGATTGCCTTCTGGGAACTTATAAGAATCAATAAGATTTTTAATTTTGTTGATACTTTTAGTAAATCTGATGATCAATTGATTTTTGGCCTCTTGTACACTATTAACCTCATTTTCTTCAGCAGATTCATCAAATCCGTCCAAATGTTCGATCTCAATCAAGAAACCTTTAAAAGCACCATGTAAAAAACAATTGCTTGTTCTTAGCTTAAATTTTTCAACTGTTGGATTATTATAATCGCTTGATGCTATATCTGTTGTGGACGAGCTTTCTAATCCAGTAACGTTAAACAAATAACCAAAGCCACCTTCACCTTTAATAGATTGTTTAACGGTCCATAAACTGTTCAGCTTAGAAGTTAACAAAAAGTCAAAATTTTCATTTGTATCTAAACTTAAATTGTTACAACAACCCATCTCTATATGTCTCAATAGTTTAGATTGCAATAATTTTTCTTTTCCATTTTCACCATTATTGATTTCCTTTTCGATTTCATAATCTTCATCATATTCATCGTCCTGAGTATCAGCATCGCCTATACTATTTTCCAAATAATTGATAATTTTATGAGTATTAGGAACTGTAGATACTATACTTTTTGTGTTATTAATTATGCTTATTGATTTATCATTCAAATACGATAATTGTAACGTGTATAAATATTTATTAGGAACTTGTGATGGCTCAATATTTGACGGCCTAGAGTATTTATTATTGAGGAATATCTTCAACTCAAAAGACCAAGGTCCTAACGATTGTGGAAGCTCATTTGATATTAAATCATGAAATGTGGTGATTGTAGCAGGAGTTGCATTTTGAACAAATAGTACACTTTTACAATTGGATTATTGTAATTTAATGATGTTAGTATTAGAGAACATGGAGACACATGGGATTAAGAAAAAATGCTGGTTGGAGGAACTTACGCTGTTACCATCTTTTTTACCGATTTGATTGTAGTTTATAAAGTAGCTAGATATTGTTCATAGAAATCAATTGCACTTATCAAAATCAAAACAAATCTGCTTGACAAGGCAGTTGTAATGGGTATCTCTGATATCATATCGTTCAGATATCTAATCTACATACTACCTCCATACAACAACAACTAGATTTTTCAGATTCATAAAAGGGAATCGATCAGGACACCATAGATTTTAATCCAGGCACCATAGATTACGTAATACTTTCTTATTATATAACCAATTATATAATATCATGACATAATCAATCTTGCCTACCATATAGAATAACTCAAGGAAAATTTTGTTGCCAAAGTTGAAAGGTGCCCTTAATATAAATAGAGGGTAGGCATCCTTATTAATCAAGTTATTACTCAGTAAATTTATATATATATGTAATTGATCCAGAAAGTAAAATATAATACAACCTGATATTATATATGTGGGAACCTCACTTTCATTTGACTTGTGATTCTCTGTATATGGCTACAATTTGTGGTGTTTATCAAGTAAGCCACAACAATAGTGAAGTCATAGTTAGTCAAGATAGCGTTAAACAATTCCGTTGACCTTGTTAAACCATACGATTAGAATAGGTTAGGATTGGAATTGAAGGAGCCAGTGAAAATTCTTCACTAAAGGTTCAGATGGGAAAATAATTTAAATAGATCTGTATATCGAAATTATATCTGAAGAAATTAAAATCACAGGTTTTCTAGAAAAGGGGTCAAGCTTTAACTAAAGAAATTGATATAAACTTTTTAATGGAATATTTTATTATGTTGTGTTCCTCAAAACTAGTTATTAGACCTCATCCAAGTCCCAATTATTGAACTCAACTTAGTATGTAGCTGATGCTATTTTATTTAGCCCGAGTAGGCATCCACGCCGGAACTACTTGTACGGTAGCTAAAGCTATGTTATACCACTAAAGAGCAGGGATACTAGAAATGGCTATACATATGATTTCCTAATCCGCGATCATATAATTCTATCAATATGAGTTTGCAGAATAGAGTGTCTATTCATCAGCAATGCCATTGCTGATAAATAATTAATGTAAATGGTAATAATATATGGTGGGCAAGATTGATTATGTCATGATATTATATAATTGGTTATATAATAAGAAAGTATTACGTAATCTATGGTGCCTGGATTAAAATCTATGGTGTCCTGATCGATTCCCTTCATAAAAATGTTTGTTACCTAATCAGGAAACTTTTATTTTGTAAGAGATTGCAAACGACTGCTTGTTTTTGTTTTTGTTCCTTGCTTTTTGTTCCTTGCTTTTTTACACACATGACTTTAGTTGTGTTTATCATTCAAAACAGGATAGTACAAGATATTGTTTGAAATAACCCTAATTTTTCAAAATAAACATATGATAGCTGCAGTCTGTCTACACGCCAGTCTGTATATAAACCATGTGTAATGTTAAAATATGACCTGCCCTATAAATATATTGCGAAAATTATACGCTCAGTAACCGTTTCTGTTGTAGTTCAATCCAATAAAATTCGCATTAGGTACCGTAGTTATGGTATGTAATGTTATTCAACTAATTAACAATTTGATGCGGCTAAACTCGTATAGCAACTGCAAGAAATCTTAATATGTTTCGGGATGAGCTGATAAAAGAGTCGTATATTATTCATGAAAGAAACGTACGGTATATATATATATAACAAAAAAGAAAGATACTATACAAGTACAAATACAAAAGGTAGAACCACAGGATATATATAGCAAAACGAAATTGACCATAAAGACATGAAGAAGAAAAAAAGGGATTGAAGGGGGATGCCAGTTCATCACCGGAAAGAAAATAGGGGCGAATAGTTAGAAATCCATCGTACAGAAAAAATGAATACCATTCATTCCACTCGTACACAATTCAAAGAAATCACTTATTGTTGTTATTCGGGTGGAAATCGGTAGGGAAGCCAGTAGACCAATCATTGAAGAAGAAGTCATCAAATTCGTACTTTCTGTCAAATCCAGAAGGTGAGTCTTGATACTCAGATGCTGGATTAGAAGCTGAAGCCCCGCTGCTGTTAGTATTATTGTTGTTCTCAGTTGAGCTTTGTAATTCCTCTTCTTCGGATCGATTTTGGTTTTGCTGGTTTTGTGATTGGGAAATTGTTGATAAGCCAGATGGAATAGATGAAGAAACATCACCAAAAATATCAGATTGACTGGAGGCATACGTTGAAGAAGATTGCGAACGTGGGATAGTATTCGATGGTTGACGTATTCTGTATGGTTGTTGACTTTGAAGTGGTTGCTGTTGTTGTAGATGCTGCGATTGCTGGCCTTGCGTACTGTGAAGTCCTTGCTGAGTAGGTTGCATTGAACGCGGAGGAGCCATCGGTTCAGGAGAAGTCTCCAGCGAGTGCTGGTTAGAATTCAACATGTACGGCGGTAAGAATCTTCCAAAAATCTTCATATCTAGCTGATCCATTGGACCTGGAACGTACTTGGATTTACTGTTCTGTTCTTGTGAGCCATCTTGCCCATTCTGGCCAATTGCATTTAAGCTCTGCTGCCCTTGCTGTCCTTGCTGTCCTTGCTGACCCTGCTGTTGCCGTTGTTGTTCTTGAATCTGCATTTGCTGTCGTTGCATTTGTTGCATTTGCTGTTGTTGACGATGCAAGCTTCTTTCACCTTGAATTTGGGTACCTAGAACATCTACTGGCTGGTGACCTTCGGTAGATATATTTAAGTTAATCCCAGTAGAGACGCCATCAATAAAGTTAACACCATTAACAAGAGTATTGATTTGAGAGTTATCCAGTTTGGGGGTCTCAACGTTATATCCATCAAATTGAGCATCAGGTAGAAGAGAGCTAGTTGCATGTGCTGGCATCTGAATACTTTCATTTTCCTTTTGCTTCTGTTGTTCTCTTTCAAACTTAGTTTTACCAACTTGTGGGGTGATAAATTGGGGATCTGGAATTTCATGGTTGATACTGGCCTTAGCAGTTCTTCTATTCAGTTGTTCAAACAATGCATTTAAGATATTGTAAGTTCTCTTAGCAGCCATACTACTATCCTTCAAAATATCCAACACCCTTTTACCGCTTTCGGCATCTTTCTTAATTGCCATATACTCCGCATCAAACTCACCATCTCTGTTGATTGGAGGAGCAAAATGAACATAATAAACTAAGCATGCAACGGAGAAAAAGATGGTGTAAATTGAAAACCAATATGAGCCACTCAACATTTTCTTATCAATCATGTCTTCAGCCAATTTAACAACGATTCTAGCCACATTGATGCAGTTCTTTGCTTTCTCAATGGATTTCAGATCATCAGAAGTAGGCTGCACAGTAGAGAAATCGGTCGAAATATAGTGAATGAAGGGTCTATATAAAATAATCTTCACATGTAAATAGGAGATATGTAATAATCTGTTGGCCTTTAAATATTGACTGGGAGGTTCAACACCTGGTTTCAACTCCAAAGGTAAGGTATTCATCCAGTCCTGCAACTCTAATTCCAACTGATAAACAATATCGTGAGCCAATAATTCTGGTCTTCTACCATTGACAACCTTGCGAGGTTTAATTGGGTATAATTTGGTTACAATTTTTTTCATTATAAAAATCACGGTGGTATGAGCATTCGCAATCCCAGAGCTTGATAATCTATCCCCTTGCCTATCGAATCTATAACCATCCACAGTTATATTTTCGTCGTCAAGTTCTAGAGGTAAATCTTGATCAACATCATCCTCACTAATGGTTCTTGGAAGTCCCAACATAGTATTGACGTAAATATCCATCTTATAGATAGTCCAAAATAATCTTTTTCTAATTTCCAATTCAATTGGGTTGAAAGGGTAATCCAACTTTCTATGTAAACCTTCTCTAAGTGCAGCTCTCAATGCAATACCAATATATGCATAGCATGTAGATAATCTAGCAGAGCATTGCAAAAAGATGATTAGCATTACAATAGTTTGAATTCCATATGTATCCCTTGTATCTGTAATGTCGATCAATCTTCTAGCTGCAATGAAATACTTGTAACCTTCATCTTCAAACACCTCACTTTGAGGGTCATCTTCGGTTCTGCTTTGAGGTCCAATTGTTTGTTCGTCACTTTTGAAGAACAAAGCTCCACAGGCCATAACAGAATACACCAACGGTAAGAATCTTTGTTGCTTATTTGTATATTGGCCTGGGTCAGTATCATACAATTCATTCAAATCTTCTATAAATGCGGGTCTGTGATAAAATCTGAACAAAACGCAAGCATTTTCCCAGGTTTTAGTAATCAACTGGAGTGCAATTTCTCGAGAAGGCAAAATGATCTTAATTTCTTTACCCATGCTTGATTCATAAGATCCATCAATACCCGCATGGACGGCAGGGCTGTTCATAAGATTTTTATCTGAAGAAGGAGAATGATTTTGATATTGCGGAGGATAGTGATGAGACTGCTGCTGTTGCTGTGGTGGAGTAGAATTGTTCAAAGCTGTGGACTTCGGAGATTGTGTACTTGCTTTTGAAATTGCATTCTGATATGGAGACGAATCTATGCCAGTAGAGGTAGACTTTTGGACACTTGGAGGAAGCGTTGAAATTTTTGGGATATGGGGCACCGGTATATCTGGCAGAGAGTAATATTCTTCAGCTATTAAACGACTTGAATTTTTTGAATCATCGATACCTTTCTCTCTGAGTTTGTTCAAGCCTGCAATCAATTTCATTGGGTTAATTGGTTTAGGGTTGTCATTCAAATCAGTCAACTTGATATCAGGGATTAATCTATGTAGAATATCGTCATATAACTTTAATCTATCGGTTAACTTAGCCATCAACACAGGATTGTTTATAGAAGCTGCAGTTATAACGGAAGAGGAGGAAGAGGCAGAAGGAGCGTGATTTGAAGGGTGATGATTGTTACCGTTTTCGGTTGAAGTTGAAGAGGTAGACTTCTTTTTGGCTCGGTTAGGTTGTTCATAAGTACATTCATAACTGTAAACTGTACAATGGATACAAGGCAAATCTCCGGAACATTTGATCTTTAGCTTTCTACATCTATCACAAGCTCTGACAACCCTGCGCCTTTTTTGTAGTAATGTTGTGGATCCATCAACATTGGAAGGCATTATAATCTTTGGTGGGTTAGAATTAGGGGATTCCTTCACTTGAAACAGTTTCTGAACTCCTGGTTCGATCTTGATATTGGTTGCTGATGAAGATGCTGTAGGAGTGACCGAAGATGGGGTTGGAGGATTGGGTGCAGAAGGCTGCTGTGTTTGAAGCTTCCTTTTGGCCATGTTGCTGTGGGAAATAATCGACAAAGATATTCAATAATGTATCAGAAATGAATAAATTATTGCAATAAATAAACAGGAGAAAGAGGAACAAATGGAAAAGTATAGCACAATAATTGAGCGCTTTAAAGTAGCAAATTGAGAGAATTATGTGCCTGTACAAAAGCTGCTTGAATGAATAAATGCGTACGTACGTATACATTCACAGAAAAATTTAGAATGTAAAAATGTTCATTGGAGGTTGGATTCGAATGGAGATTTTTCTTGTTTTTCAGGGACTTCCAGTGGGTGATGCTGACGTCATCATATACATATTACTGTCAGAGCGGGTACATAATCTATCTATGCTTGTTGTTTCCCCACTCTCTCCTGCCTCTTGCTGCCTGTTTGATTTGATTGATTGTTTCTACAAGGCGGAGATAGCATTACTTATCATGTGCTGGGCTCCTCTTCTTTCCTTTCGCTTTTATTATTGGAGACTACAGCTAATTTTCAAGGATCAAAATTAAAGATCAGCATTCCAATTAATTAAGTCATACACACTCACCATGCACCTGGGCACAGAATTGATGGCATCAGTATCCGTATTAGAATCAGTAGGACGACCGGACAGATTTTCTCCACAGGAGCTTAGAAGTTTAGGTTCTCACCCAAAATAAGGAATATAAATAACGCTTAGGGAGCACACGAGTTCCCTGTTTTTATCTCAATTGGGAGTTCTTCAACTGGTACCAGTCCCCAAGAAAGTTTGAATCTAAATTGCAATTGAGTACTCTACATCTCGTTCCATACCTCATATGTCCTGGGTACCATTATAAACAAGTGAAGGCAGAATCGCCTGCAGGACTAGATGGTAGTTGGATCTCCAATTCAAATGGTAATGAAAACCTTAAATCTAGAAAGCTCGAATAAAAGCCGAATGTATTCTGTATCTAAAAGAATGTTGATATTCCTTCTGTAAATTCTATAGGTAAGTCTTAGAGAATTACACGTAGTGAAAAAAAATCCACAATTGCATAGAGAAAAAGGATACTAATCATAATTGCGTATCTCCCTATTCTTGAGGAGCTTCCACTTCCTCAGTTACGACACTATAAGATTCGATCATAGCATAAAAGATATGAACCGAAAACTTATTCAAGCACCTCTTAAATAGTCCTAAATCTGGCAAAGATACTGCGCAAAGATAATCCCAACAAGAAAGAAACGTCATACTGATGTTGAAATATTATTTTTAGAGTTTGAATTGATTCTCTTATGTTTAACTGCGTAGAAAAGCGACGTCGAAAATGAGACTTTGTTTGGACGGCTGATTGAGCGCTCCAGTCTTCTGCCCTCCTCTCCATATCTCGCGATAAAAACTCAGATAAATTGTATCTTCTAATTCGAGAAATCCACTGTTACTGTTCTAGTTTACTCAACAACCATACTCAAAAAACATCAATTTATCAATTTACCAATTTATCAAGTTATCGGTCAAGCCTTTGTACATCACATAACGAAATCGTATTCTGTTCCCCCACATTTTTCCTGATTTCAAACTTGCAGTTGACGCACGGCTTTCACTGTGACTCAAATGATTCAAATTAGGGTCAAATAAATACCTTCCTTCGAGGGAGCGCCTATTTCCCACAGGCACCATTAATTGCGTAATATCTTATGTAATAAAAATGACATAATCAATTCTGCTCACTGCCTGACGTAATCAGCTTTGTCCACCGCTCCTTTACCCTTTACCATACATTAATATAGCAAACGTGTTACTACTTCAGAAACTACATTCCATCCTCCACTATAAGAATATCTCTTTCTTCTTGTAATCCAGCTTTTCATCTGATTTTCTATTCAGTTATGGAGCCACAAATTGAGCAAGTTTTTGAGACCAGATATGAGCTAATTACTTCTATCCAATGGCATTCTCTGTCTCATGGCTACTATAGGTATGGTAGGCAAGGCTGATTATGTCATGGTGGTAAATAATTTACTGCATAATATGAGTATATTACGTAAGTTTGCTATGTCCTTAGGGAGACCCTACTGCCACCATAGACTTTCCTATTGCCACCATAGATTACATAATACTTTCTTATTATATAACCAATTATATAATATCATGACATAATCAATCTTGACCACCATATAGAATAACTAAAGGAGAATTTTGTTGCCAAAGTTGAAACGTGCCCTTAGTATAAATAGAGGGTAGGCATCCTTATTAATCAAGTTATTATTCCGTGAATTTATATAAATATGTAGTTGATCTAGAAAGTAAAATATATTACAACCTGATATTATATACGTCGGAACCTCACTTTCATTTGACTTGTGATTCTCTTTATATGGCTACAATTTGTGGTATTTATCAAGTAAGCCACAACAATAATGAAGTCATAGTCAGTCAAGATTGCGTTAAACAATCCCGTTGGCTATGTTAAACCATACTATTAGAATAGGTTAGGATTGGAATTGAAGGAGTCAGTGAAAATTCTTCACGAAAGATTCAGATGGGAAAATAATTTAAATAGATCTGTATATCGAAATTATATCTGAAGAAGTTACAATCCCACCTCTTCCAGAAAAGGGGTCAAGCTTTAAGTAAACAAGTTGATATAAACATTTTAATAGAATATTTTATTATATTGTGTTCCTCAAAACTAGTCATTAGACCTTATCCAAGTCCCAATTATTGAAATCAACTTAGTATGTATGTAGCTGATACTATTTTATTTAGCCCGAGGCGGCATCCACGCCGGAACTACTTTTGTAGCTAAAGCTATGTTATACCACTAAAGAGTAGGGATACTAGAAATGGCTAATATGATTTCCTAATCCGATAATATACTTCTATCAATATGAGTTTGCAGAATAGAGTGTCTATTCGTCAGCAATGGTATTGCTGATGAATAATTAATGAAAATGGTAATAATATATGGTGGGCAAGATTGATCATGTCATGATATTATATAACCAATTATATAATCTTATGACATAAATAATTTTGTCCACCTCCCCTTTACTGTACTTTACCGCAGGAAACACGTCACCTTTTAGTACAACAGTTACTTTCCATCCTCCACCACTACAAGAATATCTCTTTCTTATTATCTAGTTTCCCATCTGATTATTTATCTGATTATTTATCTGATTATTTATTTGATTATTTATCTGATTATTTATCTTATTCTTTATTCTATCATGGAGCCACCAACGGAACAAACCTTTGAGACCAGAGACGAGCTAATGAGTTCTATGCAGCAACACGCCCTGTCTCATGGCTACGCTATTACCACTATAAGATCAAATCCAGGGCTGAATATCACCCTTGGTTGTGATAGAGGCGGCACCTACCGCGATAGAATTAACGCTCCGGACGGGGCAAAACGCAGGAAAACAAGCACGAAGCTAATTGGATGTCCCTTTAAACTCTATGGGAAAAAGCTTGCTAATAATCAATGGCAAATTCAAGTCAGAAATCCTACTCATAACCATGAACTTGATGATGATATGATAGCACATTCTCTAGCACGACGTAGGCAACTAACCGAAGTTCAAAACGACGCTATTAAAGACCTATTGGATAGCGGATCCAAGCCACGGGAAATTATCAGTCTCTTACGAGCAGAGCAGCCTACTATATTGATTAAGCCAAAGGATTGCGACAATATCAAACAGGAATTAAGACGAGAGAAACTCGGTAATCATACACCGCTTGAATTCCTACGTGAGACAGTTCAAAACGGTAATTGGAGATATGAATTTAAGCAGGATCCTGAGGGTCATATCCTTTCCTTCATGTTTGCTCATCCTGAGTCAATTGGATACGCTAAGCAATATAATAGAGTCTTTTTATTAGATTGTACTTACAAGACAAATCGATATAAGATGCCTCTTTTGCATATCATTGGTCTTTCGCCATCAAATTCATCTTTTAGCATTGCTTTTTGCTTTATGCAAAATGAGCAAGAAGAGACCTACAAATGGGCTCTGCGTACCTTTTTCTCATGGCTTGAGCCTTTGGCCTTTCCCCCAGTCCTTTGCACTGACAGAGACCTTGCTTTATTAGGTGCAATTGAAGCTATCTGTCCAAGAAGCCCACATTTACTATGCATTTGGCATATTAATAAGAATGTGTTTGCAAAAACAAAGCAATATTTTTCTTCGAATGAGAGATTTGAAACTTTTATTCAATCTTGGAAATCGCTGATTAATTCATCCACTGCCGTTGAATATAATGATCAACTAGCCAATTTTGAGACTAGCTTTAGTGATATTGCTCCTGCTGCTCTTAGATATGTGAAAGGGACCTGGCTGACCTATAAGGAGAAGTTCGTTAGGGCTTGGATAGGCCAATGCCTTCATTTTGGAAATTGGGCAACCTCACGAGTGGAAGGGTCTCATGCTATTCTAAAAAGGCATATAGGCACGTCAACAGGTGATATCCTCTTTGTTTTTGAGAAGATTAACAAGGCATTAGAAGCTCAGCATTCTGCTCTTTCGTCTGACCTTGCAGAAGATCGAGTTAAAAGGCTGAATTTTTGCTCTCACTTTCTCTATTCAAAAATCGCTAAGAGAACGTCACGATATTCACTTCGTATGATCGCAGAGCAAGTGTTAATAGCAAATCGAGCTACACTGGAAGCACCATTATCTAGTTGTACCACAATGTTCACAAAGACAATGGGGCTTCCATGTGCCCACCGAATCGCGAGCTTATTGAAGGAAAAGCGGCCAATTCCACTGAGCGATGTCCACCTATTTTGGAGGATAGGTCTTGGAAATGAGTTATCAGAGTATCTGCCAATACTTGAACCTCTAGTTCCACCACCGCCACCAAGAAAGTCAAGCCAGGGTATATTATACCAGAGTAACGAAGCATCAGGGCAAATGGCCACCAAGAAGAAACCGCCACCCAAGTGTTCAAATTGTGGAGAAATTGGGCATACAATTCGCTCTTGTAGGGTTTAAATAGGATATGTAGGTAAATGTGAAATGAGGCAAGATAAAGAACTAGATAATAAGAAGAAAGAGATATTCTTGTAGTAGTGGAAGATGGAAAGTAGTTGTTGTAGTAAAAGGTGACGTGTTTTCTGCGGTAAAGTAAGGTAAAGCGTGGTGGACAAAGTTAATTATGTCATAATATTATATAATTGGTTATATAATAAGAAAGTATTATGTAATCTATGGTGGCAATAGGAAAGTCTATGGTGGCAGTAGGGTCTCCCATGTCCTTAGCCACTCCCCGCTTAAATCGATTAAATAGTTCTGGGCTTTTCAGATCCTTCATTCTTCTGTTTTCCAGAACAGATGAAGCAAATTAGTATACTTCTATTATTCTTCAGGTTACTTTATAAAAAGACAATATATTCGCTAAAAAAGTCCATCAGACACATAAAGGGTGTGGGTGCTAGCATCCTTGTCTAGTTTAAATGTCAAGAAAACCTTTAAAATTAAAGAATCAACTACAAATCAGAAGGCAGTTAATTGCCTACTCAAAGATTACACAATTAGAGAAGATACTTACTTCATAATTATTGAATGTGCAACTGTCACCTGGTGAATCATCAACGCCCTAAGAAAATAATTTGGTCAGGGTAAAACCTTCAGCAGAAGCGTTCACAACAGATATTGATGTCGCACAAATTTTTTGCCGAAATTGTCAACTATGGTTTGCCAGGCTTATCGAAGTGACAAGAATATAGGGTCAAACTTAAAAGTACTGAAACGCTTGAGCGTTGAACGGCTGCCTCAGATGGTTTCTGTGAAGAATAAAGTAAGCAAATTTATAGCCTAGTTTACAATTTTCGATTGAAGTCTGCGTGAGCCTAGCTGGAAAACCTCTTATTTGACTCTTCATATGATTCAGAATGTGGACTCATCTACAAAAAAATTACTCATAGGCAGAGACTTTGGTTGATTTAAAATTGGATCGATGCCAGACCTGGGTACTAGACCAGATAGTTTTTTATGTATAATTGAGATAGACAAACTTTGCGAACATAGATATCTTTTAAGTTGATTGATCTTATTCCCCACTTGCCGCAAATAACTCTTTTGTTAAGGTAAAAGAAACGAAATATTGACGACCAGTAAATTTATTCACAAACAATTGCTCTTTTTAATAATCATCTTATTGACATATGATTGATTCGAGCCTGTTAAAATGTGCCATCAGCTTTAACCGGTAAAACGGATTACTATTTTTTTACCAATATTCTTCCACCAAGTAATGAAAACGCTGCTGGACTGGAAGGTCAATCAGCAAATTTGCATTAAACAGACAAGGATGCGAAGCTAGCAAGTGCCATCAATCTATCGTTCTATCAGAATACTCTGTTACTTAGTGTATCCATGAGTAACTGGTTGAAAACCACTTTAAATTGAGTGAAAACCTCTTTTGTGAACGATGATTGGCTTGAAAATTAGATTTTACTTTTTACAAGTATGTTAGGTTTGTTTTTCCCAGATTGGGGCGGTCGATAGAATTTAATGCAAAATCAAGCCAATTGACTGTTGGTCTGGGTAAAAGGGCTATCTGGGATGGAAAACTGGAGATAGCCGAGATCCTCAAGAAAAAGAAAGTAGCAGGTCTAACCAGTATGCATGAAAATTTTCGCTGGTGGGAACTTAATAAACCAGAGCATGGTAACGAGTTAGAATCCGTCAAAATGAAAAATGAAGAAGCTATTTCACACTGTTATGGAAATGAAAATTTCTGTGGGGGAAAGAGGGGAAAGGAGAAGCTGTTAGAATCATACATACACTACACTTTCACTCCTCCTAAGACCTTTCGAAGGGTTGGTTGACTTGCTCTGTGTCCGGTCTAGTTCAGTTTCTTGCCAACTTGCTAGAATGGGATATAGGTTCCAGTGGGCCTAAGATAATTATGCTATCGAAGAAGATTCTTTTCTTCTTTCACTATTATGATTTTTATTTGAGTTCTCCCCGTGGTGTGTGGAAGGGATTTCCGAGGAAGGTAACTTGAATAGAAGTCGGCAAAGGACCGCCATAACACCAAAAGTGGCACGGGGTTGGGGCCGGAAGAGGGGCAACTGAATTAGGCTTCTGGGTGAGGTAATGTGTGTTGAAGGCTATTTTAATACATGCAATGATGATATCATGACCGCCGCCGTCACCGCCGCGGTGAGAAGATTGGTAATTTGAGCGCTGCGATTGGCCAGAGATCTGGCGATCGGGACAGTTTCTGCGATAAAGAAAAAGGTATGCCCCCTAACTGTATATGTATGTCTATATTTTGTTTTATATCTATACGTCCTTCCCCATGGTGACCGTGGTGGTGGATGCGGTGTACGAAACATTTACCAGGGAGGCAGTCACCCAGACAGGAGCTGTTGGTTTGCCGACAATTCCCATCCACACGGCTGATTATCGCTCCATCCTATTTGTGTATCTCTTCCAATCTAACAACTGCTGTCGGCCTTATCATAAATTCTGTGTTAATACGGTGTCATTTTTTTCACCTGGGAGCGAATTGTTCATAATGTCATTAATTTAATCTTCGAAATCATGGAGAAACCAACCTCCATCTTTGACTTTCCTTATTTCATTCATTTTTCACTTTTTCTTCCTCCTCCTTGATTCATTCTTCATTACAGGAAAGCCTTGAAACTTGTACGAATTCTCCAAGCTTAGTATAATTATTCTTATTTGGAATATACAACTAGATTTAAGGTAAAATTCATCTTATTTTCAAACTCAACTCTACTCAACTCAACTTTTTGAAATCTGATCTATTCTACCTCCGTTAATCTATTATTACTTCTTTTAAGTCCACTAATTAATTACATACTAAAGTTTTACCAACATAAGACGAATTTGACTAAACAATCCACGCTCATTTTAAATATCTGGTTATATTTAATCTAATTTCATTGCTTTTTATTAAAAAAAAAAAACACATACAAACAAATACAAACTAAGGCCTAATTTTAAACGCATTCAAGTGTTCTTTCAAAAAAATAAAATGGTTGTTAAATCTGATCAACATTTGGAATACGAACCTGTTCAAGGTGAATCCCCTGAATCCTATTCAGTTTACAATTACGACGAATCCGCTGAAAACAAAACCTGGGCTTCAACTATCCCAACGTCAAAAGGCTTATATGACCCATCTTATGAAAAAGATAACTGTGGTGTTGGTAAGTATAATCTAGACTTTTCCTTCTATCTTTACAATTGCATTCGTAAATACTAACCAAAAGCTATTCATTTCTAATTGGAATTCATGTATTTCAGGTTTTGCTTGTCACATCAAAGGTCAAGCTGCTCATAAAATTATCTCTGATGCCAGATACTTACTATGTAACATGACTCACAGAGGTGCTGTTGGGTCTGATGCAAGAGACGGTGATGGTGCGGGTGTTATGACATCCATCCCCCATAAATTCATGGTTAGAGAATTTGACTACCACTGCTCAGTCGAGTTGCCTAAACTTGGACAATATGCTGTTGGTAACATCTTTTTCAAGAAGGATGAGGAAGTTTATCAAAAATCAAAGTCAACTTTTGAAAATATTGCGAGTTCTTTGGGTTTAAGAGTTCTAGGATGGAGAAGCCTACCGGTCGATTCTTCCATTCTAGGCCCTGCTGCTTTGTCTAGAGAACCATTAATCATGCAGCCTGTTGTTGTTATGGAACAAGTTTATGGCTCTGGTATCAAAGCGAAGGAGATCTCGACTGAAGAGTTCGAATCCAAGTATGAGAAAGATTTTGAGAAGAAATTGTTTATTTTGAGAAAACAATCCACCCACACAATTGGCTTACACAATTGGTTCTACATCTGTTCATTATCAAATAAGAATATTGTTTATAAAGGTCAATTAGTTCCATCCCAAGTTTACTCTTACTATCATGATTTAGTCAATGCTGATTACGAGTGCCATTTTGCTTTAGTCCATTCTAGATTCTCCACCAATACCTTCCCATCTTGGGATAGAGCTCAGCCATTAAGATGGGCTGCCCACAATGGTGAAATTAACACTTTAAGAGGTAACAAAAATTGGATGAGAGCTAGAGAAGGTGTCATGCAATCTAAATTGTTTGGTGACGAATTAGATAAGTTATACCCAATCATTGAAGAAGGTGGTTCTGACTCTGCAGCTTTGGATAACGTTTTGGAATTGCTTGTGATTAATGGTATTCTGTCCTTACCGGAAGCTGTTATGCTATTGGTTCCTGAGGCTTGGCAAAACAATGAAAACATGGATCCAAAAAAGAGGGCCTTCTATGAATGGGCTGCTTGTTTAATGGAACCTTGGGATGGTCCTGCTTTATTCACTTTTGCGGATGGCAGATTCTGTGGTGCAAACTTGGATAGAAACGGTTTGAGACCTTGTAGATACTATGTGACTGATGATGATAGAATGATTTGTGCTTCTGAAGTTGGTGTTATTCCAATCGAATCTAATAAGGTTGTCGAGAAAGGTAGATTACAACCAGGTCGTATGCTATTAGTTGATACAAAAGAAGGTAGAATTGTCGATGATAGAGAATTAAAGAAGCAAGTTGCCTCCAGATTCGATTTCAAAGCTTGGATTCTATCAAATATGATCACCATGCCAGAACTACTCTCGAAGTTGGAAACTAAGGGTATTGATCTCTTATCCCCAGTTGATATGTCTGTCAAATTTCAAGAAGATCCTAAATTGGTTGCATTCGGCTTCACTTTGGAGCAAGTTATTGCACTATTAGCCCCAATGGGTGCTGGTGGTAAAGAGGCTTTGGGTTCCATGGGTAATGATGCTGCTTTAGCCTGTCTAGCGGAACAACCAAGACTGATGTATGACTATTTCAGACAATTATTTGCCCAAGTTACGAACCCTCCAATTGATCCAATTAGAGAAAGAATTGTTATGTCTTTGGAATGCTATATTGGCCCCCAAGGTAATTTGTTGGAGATGAATGCTTCTCAATGTAACAGATTGTTAATGCCATCTCCAGTTTTGTTGAACGAAGAACTTATTGCTTTGAGAGAAATCCAAAAGGTTTACCCAAAATGGTCTGTTGCCAACATTGATATTACTTTTGATAAATCAGAAGGTTTAACCGGCTACACCGATGCTTTAGACAGAATTTGCCAAGAAGCAACTCAAGCAATTGTTGATGATAACCAAGTTATTATCTTATCAGATAGAGCAACTTCTGCTAGCAGAGTTCCTGTCAGTGCATTGATTGCTTCCGGTGCTGTTCACCATCATTTAGTTAGACAAAAGCAACGTGCCAAGGTTGCCATTATTGTTGAAACCGCTGAAGCCAGAGAAGTTCACCACATTTGTTGCTTAGTTGGTTACGGTGTTGATGCTGTCAACCCTTACTTATCAATGGACACTTTATGCAAACTAAACAACGAAGGTTTACTAGTTTCTCCATATGGTCAATTATCAAACAAGAAAGTTTTGGATAACTATAAACATGCAATTGATGACGGTTTATTGAAGGTTATGTCCAAAATGGGTATTTCAACTTTAGCCTCTTACAAGGGTGCTCAAATCTTTGAAGCTTTGGGTGTTGATAATTCTGTTATTGATAGATGTTTTGTTGGTACCGCCTCTAGAATTAAAGGTATCACTTTCGAATACATTTCTCAAGATGCTTTCACCTTACACGAAAGAGGTTTCCCTTCAAGAGAGACTGTTTTACCAAAGGGCTTGCCGGAATCTGGGGAATACCACTGGAGAGATGGTGGTGATGCTCATATCAATGATCCGTCTGCGGTTGCAAATATTCAAGATGCTGTTAGAAACAAGAATGAAAAAGCTTACGATGCTTATTCTAAGAAGGAATATGATGCCATCAAGAAGTGTACACTTAGAGGTTTATTGGACTTTGATTTCACTTCTTCAACTCCTGTTCCAATCGATCAAGTTGAACCATGGACCGAAATTGTTAGAAGATTCTGTACTGGTGCCATGTCTTATGGTTCTATTTCAATGGAAGCTCACTCGACTTTAGCTGTTGCTATGAACAGATTAGGTGGTAAGTCTAACACTGGTGAAGGTGGTGAAGATGTCGAAAGATCCAAGACTGCTGACAATGGTGATTCTATGAGATCATCCATCAAACAAGTTGCCTCGGGTAGATTTGGTGTCACCTCTTATTACTTAGCTGATGCTGACGAATTACAAATTAAGATGGCTCAAGGCGCTAAGCCAGGTGAAGGTGGTGAATTACCAGGTTACAAGGTTTCCGAAAGCATTGCCAAGACTAGACACTCCACCAAAGGTGTTGGTTTAATTTCTCCTCCTCCTCATCATGATATTTACTCAATTGAAGATTTGAAACAGTTGATTTACGATTTGAAGTGTGCTAATCCAAGAGCCAGAGTTTCCGTTAAATTGGTCTCGGAAGTCGGTGTTGGTATTATTGCTTCTGGTGTTGCCAAAGCTAAAGCTGATCACATTTTGATTTCTGGTCATGATGGTGGTACCGGTGCTGCTAGATGGACTGGTATCAAGTACGCTGGTTTACCATGGGAATTGGGTTTAGCTGAAACTCATCAAACTTTAGTCTTGAACGATTTGAGAGGAAGAGTTACCGTCCAAACAGATGGCCAATTGAAGACAGGTAGAGATGTTGCTATTGCCTGTTTGTTAGGTGCAGAAGAATGGGGTTTCGCCACTGCACCATTAATCTCAATGGGTTGCGTTTATAACAGAAAGTGTCACACCAATACTTGTCCTGTCGGTATTGCCACCCAAGATCCTGTTCTAAGACAACAGTTCAAGGGTACACCAGAGCATGTTATCAACTTCTTCTACTATGTTTCCAATGAATTGAGGGGTATCATGGCTAAGTTAGGTTTCAGAACAATCGATGAAATGGTTGGTAGAGCTGAAAAATTACTCGTTAGAGACGATTTGAGAACTACCAAGAATGCAAACTTAGATCTATCTCCAATTTTAACCCCCGCTCATACCATTAGACCTGGTGTTGCTACCAGATGTGTTAAGAAACAAGACCATAGATTACATGTCAGATTAGATAACAAGCTGATTGATGAAGCTGAAGTTACTTTAGACAAGGGTTTACCAGTCACAATTGAAGCTGAAGCCATTAATACTGATAGATCTATTGGTACTACATTATCTTACAGATGCTCAAAGAAGTTTGGACCTCTATCATTACCTCATGATACTATTCATGTTAACATTAGAGGGTCAGCCGGTCAATCATTTGGTGCCTTCTTGGCTTCTGGTATTACTTTAGAATTAGAAGGTGACTGTAACGATTATGTCGGTAAAGGTTTGTCTGGTGGTAGATTAATGGTCTACCCTCCAAAGGACTCAAATTTCAAAGCTGAAGAGAACATCATTATTGGTAACACTTGTTTGTACGGTGCTACTTCTGGTACTGCATTCTTTAGAGGTATTGCTGCTGAAAGATTTGCTGTTAGAAACTCAGGTGCCACTGCCGTTGTTGAAGGCACTGGTGATCATGGTTGCGAGTATATGACTGGTGGTAGAGTTGTTGTTTTAGGTTCTGTTGGTCGTAACTTTGCTGCTGGTATGTCTGGTGGTATTGCTTACGTTTTAGATATGGCTCAAGACTTTGAAGAAAAGGTTAACAAGGAATTAGTCGAATTAACTTCATTAACTGATCCATCTGAAATTGCATTCTTAAGGGGCTTGCTAGAAGATCACAGACACTACACTGGCTCTGAAATTGCTGATAGAATCTTGAACAACTTTAACAGATTCTTATCTAGATTTGTTAAAGTCTTCCCTTATGAATATAAGAAGGTTTTAGAAGAAGAAGCTGCCAAGAAGGAAGAATTAAAGAAGAAGGAGGCTTCGTCTTACTTCAAGACTATTAAAGAAGACCCAGAGGCAGATATAACTAATGGCGAATTTGCTAAAGCCAAACCAAGAAATACCACTTCTGCTGCATCAGCCGCTAAAGAGCCAAAGGTTATGGACTTGGAAGATACAATTATTGACATCAAGCATGAAGAAAAGAAGGCCGTTAAGCTAGATAAGGTTGGTGGCTTTGTTAAGTACAAGAGAAGAAACGAACCTTACAGACCAGCCAAAACTAGAACGAACGATTGGAAAGAACTTTCTTCTAGATTAACAAAGGAAGATTTACACGTTCAAACTGCTAGATGTATTGACTGTGGTGTTCCATTCTGCCAATCTGACACTGGCTGCCCAATTTCTAACGTTATTCCAAAATGGAATGAATTAGTTTTCAAGGATAGATGGTACGATGCTCTACAAAGATTATTGATGACCAACAACTTCCCTGAATTCACCTCCAAGATTTGCCCAGCTCCATGTGAAGGTGCTTGTGTTGTTAACGTTTCTGGTAATGCACCAGTTGGTATCAAATCGATTGAAGCTGGTATTATTGACCATGGTTTCGCTCAAGGTTGGATTAAGCCAACTCCACCATCTGTTAGAACAGGCAAGAAGATTGCTGTTATTGGTTCTGGTCCGTCTGGTTTAGCTGCTGCTGATCAATTAAATAAGGCTGGTCACTGGGTCACTGTTTACGAAAGGGCTGATAGACCAGGTGGTTTACTGATGTATGGTATTCCAAATATGAAATTGGATAAAGGTATTGTCAAGAGAAGAACCGACTTAATGGAAGCTGAAGGTATTACTTTTGTTTGTAACACCACTATCGGTGAAGATATTACCGTTGCAGAATTGAGAGCCTCAAATGATGCCGTTTTAATGTGTGTTGGTTCTACCATTCCAAGAGACTTAAAGATTCCAGGTAGAGAATTCAAGAATATTGACTATGCTATGACTTTATTGAAGTCCAATACTAAGGCTTTACTGGAAGAAAACCTAGAAGAAATCAAAGCTAAACTTGAGGGTAAGAATGTTGTTGTTATTGGTGGTGGTGATACGGGTAACGATTGTTTGGGTACAGCAACCAGACATGGTGCTAAATCCGTTGTCAACTTTGAATTGTTACCACATCCAACCGATGACAGACAAAAGGACAATCCATGGCCACAATGGCCAAGAATCTTCAGAGTGGACTATGGTCATGTTGAAGTTAAGGAACATTACGGTAAAGATCCAAGAGAGTATTGTATTTTATCAAAAGAGTTCGTTGGCGATGAAGAGGGTAATGTTAAAGGTATCAAGACAGTTAGAGTTGAATGGAAAAGAGCCGATTCTGGTGCTTGGCAAATGGCTGAAGTGCCAGGTTCTGAAGAATTCTTCCCTGCTGAAGTTGTTTTATTATCAATGGGTTTCGTTGGCCCTGAATCTGATAACTTAGAGGTGCAAAGATCAAAAAGAGGTACTGTCACAACTACCGATCCAAACGGTTACAGAGTTGAGGGTGGCGGTAATCTGTTCACTGCTGGTGATTGTAGAAGGGGCCAATCTTTAGTTGTCTGGGGTATCCAAGAGGGTAGACAATGTGCCAGAGAAGTTGATTTATATTTAATGGGTGCTACTAGATTACCAGGTAATGGTTCTATTGAGAAGAGAGATTACAAGCTGTTAGAGGAATTGGCTGCTAAGGTTTAAATCCCTTTCACCTTTCTTTACCTTTTTGGGAGTTTGTTAGTTTACCTCACAAAACAACGATGTCTGATTGATAGAGTTGAGTTTAATTATTCATCGCTGTTTCATGGAAGGTAACTGAGTCCCACATATTCAATTCTTGTATTAGTTCTTGCTTTATTTTGTCCTTTGATATTTCTGTTCTCTTTTATTGTTTTTTTTGTGTTTTTTGATTTTTTTTGCGCTTTACTGTGAATATTTCATTTTCATTCCATCTTTTCTTATACGTTTATTTGGTTTATTATTATTACTTTTTTTCACTGGTGAATGGTTCTTTTTTGAGTTGAGGACCATAAAGCCGAAAACGAACCATTTTGAAATTCTGCTTATTTATTTTGTACTCTTACTACTTTTCTTACTGGCGGTATTCCTTGACGATTTTGTAAAGTAATTGAACATTAAGGATCACTGCCAAAACTGCGCGACGGGCGCCTTAGAGAATCTCCAATGATCCAAATTCGTCTAACAATCTGTTTGTACAAATCCATTTTATACCTTACCCTTCGTGGTTTTATTCTTATATCTCCCTCCAAGTCTGTGGTATCCTTCCCATTCTATCGAGGAGTACACAAAATAAAAATATCGAAAGCTGTAAGAAGGGACACCGGAATTATTAGTTCATTTGACCACTCTACATCTTTCGAAACCTACAGTTAGCTAGTGATATCAACATCCTCCAGAAGGATAGATATCTACGTCGCTGATAAGCGTTTTTAAAGAACATACTGGAATTCATAGTGTTTTAAAGAGGTTTAGGAACGAAATATTATTGAATTGATTTTCTCTCCTTCTATTCTATATAAATAAATTGATATCAACAATTACACCATATTTACTCTATTTACACAACCAGTTTTCGGCTCCTTAAAATTGCCAACTGGATACAGGAATACAGATATTTGCCACTATTCATCCGTTCATAATCTTTTGCTCCCATTAAATACAATCAAAGACAGGGATAACGATAAAAACAATAACTAAGCAATCATATATACAAAAGAAACATGAACGTCCCGAAGCTGATAGAAAAGGACGGGATTAAAATCCTTTCTGTTGCGGATATCAGAGGGGAACTATCACTCTTCAACAAACTGGCTAAAGAATACAATGCCGATGTCATCATTCATACAGGCAATTTTGGGTTCTTGGACGAAGGGAGTGTTGAAAGAATTCACGAATCTTATTTAAGACACATTGTTGAGTTTTCACCGTTATTACCTGAGAAACTAATATTGCAAATTTCAGAGCTATCAAAAGTTACTGGAGACGCTGTTGAACACCTATCCAGTGAAAATGAGAATTTAAAGTATCTGTTGGCTAATCTAAATCTCTCTGAATTAACTCAATTTATCAAAGGTGAATTAAAGTTACAGGTTCCTGTCTATACGATCTACGGAATGTGCGAGGATTCTCTTGTTATTAATAAATTCAGATATGGAGTTTACAATGTCCCTAACTTGCATGTCATTGATGATGGAAATATATTTACTCTCGAAACTAGGACTGGACACACCTTACTATTTTCCGGTATAGGTGGTTCTTTATCCTATCATAAACTGTTCCACCAAGGTTCTTCATTAGATTTGAAAGATATTATCAATGATACATCAAAGTTTGAGGAGATTGAGAACTCTGATTTGATTTTACCAATAAGTGGTGATCCTGGTAATATTTGGATAACACTTTTGCAAATGGGTAAACTAATATACACGTTAACTGAATTCACCGAAAAAAACCCCGATCTGTACAGCAAAGCAATCAAGATATTTGTTACCCATCAATCGCCAGCAAGAGAACCTCTATTGGAACATTTATCAATTTTTTTCAAGATGGATTACACAATTTCCGATTCATTACATTTTAAATATACTTCGTCTTATAATCAATTATCTATAAATCCAAGTTTTGAAAGCTTCAAACTAAAATTTAATGAAAGCAGATCCAAAATTGCTGTTATTTGGAAAAATATCCAACAAAAGTACGAAAAGTTATTATTTAAATTAAACGATCCAATGATGATTACATGTACCGAATTAGCACTTGAAGTGTTTGACAAGATCCCTATATCATCCAAAGGCACAGAGGACATAATGCCTTTACAATTATCACAATATTTAACGACGGAAAACGAAGATTTAGAAACATTAAGTTTTCAATCTAGACAAAGAGAATTAAACACAATAATAAGACAGTTAAATGACCTATACTATATTTCGTTTCAGAATACCTGGCATTTCAACTTGTGCGATTTAAGTTACGGATTTTTGGTTTTAGATTTTGTTGATGGTAAAGTTGAGATGGAATGTAAGTCGAAAGGTTACGATTTTACTTATAGATTACTGGAAGAGCCAAATGCCAGCAGCACAACAAGCGCCGCAGTAACAAACGTCAATGGTAAAACTGAAAAGCAATTCAGCAAATCTACATCATCGCTATCTGGTTCATCGAACAACGGAACGTCTGTTAGTTTGACTAATAAAGAGCCTTCTCCATTGTCATCCTCACCGACCAATGAAAGACTACCAGAGCCAGGAAGTAGCAATAGAAAGCAGTCCTTTAATAACATTTCTGCAACGTACAACAGTAGTAGCATAAGCAGCAATGGACACACAGGAAATGGAAACAGTACAAGAGGCAGAGGTAGAGGAAGGGGTGGTATTAGGGGTGGCGCTAGGGGCAGGGGTGGAGGGTACCGTGGGAGCAGAGACGCTTAAAGAGTAAGTATGTATACCATTTACTGTATATTATAAATCAGATAGTATATATGCCATAGATATTTAAGGGTTATTGAATGTAGATTTGGGGATAGGTTGAAGCTCAACCCAACTCGACTCAACAACAGAAAGTAAGAAAATCAACAATTTCGAAGTGTAAGAAATCAAGGCGCGGCAGTCAGAGAATCATTACAGGAAAACTGTCGGATCTAATTTATATTTCAGATTATTAGATTAGATTTCCACGACCATTTAGGATGAATTTTTGAATATGAAATTCAATTCCCCTTTTTTTA
>BCKW01000002.1:3078207-3168145 GCA_001600755.1 Ogataea methanolica
CCCTGGGGAATCAAAAAATTTAGGCAACCCTTCATCCAATGAACTGATGGAAGAGGTAAACAATTCGGATATTGATATTATCTCAATTAATTCCCCCCCTGGGGAATCAAAAAATTTAGGCAACCCTTCATCCAATGAACTGATGGAAGAGGTACACAAGGCAGATATTAACATTATCTCGCCAATTAATTCCCACCCTGGGGAATCAAAAAATTTAGGCAACCCTTCATCCAATGAACTGATGGAAGAGGTAAACCACATCAACATGTCTAGTGACACTATGATTCCTTCGATGGAATCAACCACTATGTTAAATACAACATTGTCACCAAACCATGAGTACGAGTATAAGAAAAATACTCAATCATTAAAGGAATCCCTTCCTATGGAGTCGAAATCAATTATCTTACAAATGTTCAAACCTGGACAATACCCCTTTAAACCATTCATTAATATGATTGGAAAGTTAGATGACATGGCCAAGTTCTCAATTTGGCTTACTTCATTGAAAGAAGTGTTAGCAAATATGCAACTTGAACATATTTGTGAAGCTAAACCACATACACCTATTCATCCATATGATGATAGGCAAGTGAAGATGCTGTTGAAATCATTGTTAGTAGGAACACCTTTTGAATCCTATGTAGCCAATGATAAACAAGCATATACAATCATCCAAGACTTGACGGAAAATTTATCAATCAAGCATAATTCACTCGATCTAAGTGAAAAATTAGAATCAATAACATTCAATTTAGAAAGACCAGTCTATGATTGGCTACGTCAAATTGAAGAAATTAAAATGGATTACCAAAATGCCGGAGAAATTCTATCAGAAAATAGATTGAGAGATTCGTTATATAGAGGTCTTGGTGAGAAATTTCATATGTACAAGGAACAGTATAAATTTAGAGAAGATAGAAAATATGCACCATCATTAAAAGCACTCGTTGACATGGTCCGCAATCAAGTCCATCCCCAACAAATTTATTCTACTCCCAAACAGACCATTAATAAAGTCGGTGCTAAACCATATGAAAATAGATCCATCACAACCAACTTTGACTCATCTAAGAATAATAGAACAGATTCAAAAAATCCAAAAACTCTTAACCGTTTCAATCACCAAAAAATGCAATATGATTCGGATGCTGAACATGATCAAGATAGTAATCCAAGTGAAGATAACTTCTGTATTTTCTGTCATAGAAAAGGTCATTTATATAAGGAATGTAAATCTTTAAACTTCAAATTAAACCAGGGAAAACGTCTATTAGCTGGCTCTAATCAGAAAAAGGATCATTATAAAAATAACTATGCACGCAGTGTTAGATTATCTCAAGAAGACAATATTTCTGATTATCCTACTCCATCTAACAATAGTTTACCATATCCAACCATCCACCTTAGGCAAAGTTAATGCTTTAAATAACAAATCAACAACGTATCCATATTCCAATGAACCACTAGTTGATTCCAAAGCGGATATAACCATAACTCACACCTCTCAATACTTACATGACTATAAATTAATACCACAGCATACAAATTTCACAGCTGAAGGTCCTGATTCAGAAATTATTAAAATTATTGGTGTTGGATATATCAATATCAATAACAAACTAAGGATAAGAGCATATCATGCACCTGAGATTCATCATACATTAATTTCAGGTAAAGATTTGGATAACCTGTGTTTAACTATACAATTGACTAATAATGGATTTTATTTAATCAATAAAAATTCAGAAAAGCAATATATTCCATTATTACATTTTGAAGGTAGTTTTTATATCCATCATACATTCTTTATACCACCCTTACTGACATCCACTTTGACGAACACTAAAGCTGCTGTTGTATCCAGAATTACAAGATCATGCTATGCTAAATATCGTGCTCTCAGTTTGTTAGATTCAGATATAGAAGACGAAATGTTTATCACATCGAAATACATTAATGTACTCTCTATACCGGAACCACCTAGCCATGATCAACATTTAACATACAACGTAAACCAACTCAATATAAATCCCAATATCGAACCACTGTCAATAGACACGGGTGCTGACATATCTATCACAAATAACTGCAACCTAATATCTAACTATATTAACCTAACAGACCATGAAAAACAAATATATGATATCCAAGGTCCAAACGGGTCATCTATACCAGTTACAGGAAAGGGAGTATTAAAGTTCGCCGCTTTTCAAATCCCAATCCTATACTGTCCAACTATCAATGACACACTGTTGTCAAATAGAGATTTCAACAAAATAAACCTAACAATATCATATCATGATGGTCATGGTTATCTAGTCAGTACTAAGACAAAGGAGAAAATATTAAAGTTAAGTTATCGTCAAGGAGAATGGTTCCTTCCATTAGAATATGTTGTATCACCATGTCATGTCTATAATATTCATTCAACTTTCGGACACCTTAATGACCACGATCTAAGCAAAACACTTGATGATGAATTAGTTAACGGATTATCACAAACAGCGATTAAAGAATTTAAGAAGTCTTTATCTCTAACTTGTGAAACTTGCGCCCTCGCCAAATCTCGACGCACAGCAGCAATCGAGCATTCTCCAGAAGTTTATGCTTCAAAAACTCCTTTCGAGTATGTTCATTCGGATTTGTGTGGTCCACTACATGGCTGGTATATGATCACTTTTATTGACGTGGCCACTGGTTACATTAAGCTACATTTTACAAATCATAAAGTTGTCTACAAATATTTTGAAGACTTTATCCCATACGTACATACACAGTTTGGACATCGGATTCAGAACATAATTACGGATCAAGGATCAGAATATACAAATGCGAATTTTCAAGCAATATGTCAAAGCAAAGGCATAGTCCATCGTACCACATCTACATATACTCCTCAGAGTAATGGAGCAGCTGAACGCTTAAATTTGACGGTTTTTAATTTAGTCAGAGCCATGCTTATTGATTCCCATATGCCACCAATCTATTGGTTTCATGCTGCTAAATATGTTGCTGCTATCAAAAACAACACATATCAGAAACGGATACAAACGTCTCCTCTAAAATTACTAAAAGGTGTACCACAATCCGCCCATAATTGGTTACCATTCGGATCCAAAGTTAGTATGAGACTCTTTGCCGGTCAGAATAAAGCCGAAGCTCGTGGTATTACATGTGTATACTTAGGACCCAGTGACAAAACATTTGGAGCTCTATTATACGATCCAAACATCCAGAAGTATTACGATACTCGTCACTACCAATCATTAAATGAAATGTACTTTAGCTCACCTTCAAATATAGATGATTATACGAACATCCAATTTATTGAGGCTTCAAACAATGAGTCAATACCAACCTCTTCAACCTCCAGTGATTCTTCATCACAGCTGCTAGAAGTACAACGTAGGTTAAAAACATTACAATTAGACTATAAAGCTATTATAGAACAAAATCAAACTTTATCACAACAAGTGGCTGATCAGCATCATGAATCGTTAGCTGCTCAACAACTTCCACAAAAAATAGAGGGATTGGAATCTTTATTACAAGAGAAGGAGCAACAAATTGCTATCCACATCTCTACAATATTTGAACTAAGAGAAGCCATTGAGTTAAAAGAAACCTTACTAAAAGAAAAGGAAAACCAAATCAATACTAATCAATCCGAAATATCTAACTTATCAGTAACAATTGAAGAAAATAAGAACGAAATTATTAAATTGAAAGCTAGCATTCAAAAATATACGGATGAAATCAATAAATTAGAATTGCAATTTGCAAGTCACACTCAAAATCAGAAACAACATAATCTGCAACCATCAAATCCAAAGACCAATAATGATAAAACTACTGAGGATCAAATTGTTATCAACACTTCACTGGCATCTATTGAAGACTCTATATCAGCAAGAATGAAACGAAGACATGATGGAAATAGACCAGATGAAACTAAGAAAGCAAGAATCCGTCAAGTGTTACACCAAAATATTGTGGAAATTGATCAATTTATGGATCAACATAGAATAATGGACAAGCATATTCCTAAGTCTTATAATGAGGCCATGAAAGGTAATGATAGAAAAATGTGGAAACAAGCAATTTTAAAAGAACTAAATGCACATAAATCAAATAATACCTATAACATGAAACCTTTAACAATTATTGATCGAGATATTTTAACCAGAACCATAAATACACAATGGGTATTTAACATCAAGAGTTCTGGAGACTATAAAGCTAGATTAGTAGCTAGAGGTGACCGACAAAGTGTTGACACATTTGGAAATACTTATGCACCTACATTAAGACTAGAAATGTTTCGATTATTATTAGCTCTTTCAGTAAAAAACAATTATTATATATTCTTTGCTGATATCACAACTGCGTACTTACACAGTGAACTTGATGAATCTATATTTATAAAAACACCACAAGGTATGAATTTATTGGGCTATGAAGAGAACAATAGTGTCCACAAACTTAATAAAGGATTATATGGGTTAAAACAATCTGGAAAATTATGGTATGAAACTTTTTCTAAATTTATGAAAGACATTGGATTCAAAGAAGATGTGAATGCTCACTCTGTTTATATCAAGCATGATTCCACTGGTCACTTATTGTGTATCGTTGCGACATTTGTCGATGACCTTATGGTACTGTCTCCCAAACATGAAGTGGCAAATGAAGTTATAACTCAAATTCATGAAACATTTCCGCTAAAAATGTCTGACACAAAATCAGTTAAGGATTCAAAGAACCAAATTATAGTCAAAGACAATGTGTTAGGATTTGATATTGTCAGAAGTTATGATAATAAAAATAATCTAACTAAGATCAAGCTTATGAAAAATGGTTATATTGATAAGATGGCTGATGAATTCAAAGCATCAATAAATTCTAAGGAATCTCCATTACCAACGAACTTTTATTTTGATCCTGAAGAATATGACTCAATTGACTTATCACCGGAAGGGTTAAAATCAAAGATAACCGAACTGCAGAAAATCATTGGTTCACTGTTATATATTGCTATAACTATCAGGCCCGATATTATATATGCAGTCGCATACTTGGCAAAATTTACAAATTATCCACACAAAGTAATCTTTGCACAATGCTATAGAATCATGGGATATTTGATAAGAACTAAAGATTTAGGAATTGTCTATACTAATAGCAATGCCAATCAAAATAATTTCTGTATTTACGCTGATGCCTCATTTAATAATGACCAAACTGGTAAATCAGTTCTAGGACACATGATATACTGTGCAAATGGGCCAATCATATGGTCAACTAAAAGCGCCACTATAGCAGCCTTATCTTCTACCGAAGCTGAAATACAAAGTTTAGCTAGAGCTTCTGCTGATGCTATATGGCTGAATTCAATTATGAAAGTTGTACGCAAACAATACCATCAATCCATTAAAATATATTGTGATAATCAAAGTTCTATCAAGATAGTTAAATCAAGAATCTTCAATCAACGAAGCAAACATTATCTTAATAGAATTGGATTTATTAATGATTTATTGCAGTTAGAACAAATAGATATTGAATATGTTGAAACAGCGCTCAATCGGAGCGATTTGTTAACCAAACCAGCTGAGCCCAGAGTTTACAAGAAATTAATACCATTTGTTTTAACATGAATAGTTATTATAAATAATTATTCTAGAAATAATTCTTTAGAAAAAAAATAGGGTTATGTCGGATCTAATTTATATTTCAGATTATTAGATTAGATTTCCACGACCATTTAGGATGAATTTTTGAATATGAAATTCAATTCCCCTTTTTTTAAATGAATAGTATGAAATACTACTCATAACCAATATGAAATTTGTTGGATAATTCCAACAAATAAGATAAGATAAGAACAATGGATATATTGTTAATATATTAACCAATCGGATGTATAAAGCATTATATTCCGTGATTGACAGACATGTGAGAAGTGCTTTCTCTATGTAATTTGTTCAACAAATTAACTTCTAATGGTTTATGTGAATTCCCAACATATTCCAAATTAGAAGTATATAAATGGCTGATTATCGCTACAATTATTATTATCTTATTTATGTATATTGTTTAATAAGACGTGAGGAAATTTATAGTATTATATACATTAAATATACCTAATACTTAACTATTTTAACTAAAAATAAACAAATCGATTATGTCATCATACGACCAAGAATCTATCAACGCTCAAGCCACCAACTCCCGTTAAAAACAAATAAATAACAAAATGGCACATGCCAAACAACAAGTAAACTGCTAAAAGACCCAAATCTGAGTATCATTTCGTAGCACAAGGCAACCCTGAGTATTTTTGATATTCACAAACATATAGAATTAATAGACGTAATAGATTCAGTGTCCCCTACATCATTCCTTATTTAATTTTCTATCAGTACCTAGAGCATATACCATACAACTTTGTGCTCGAGACAATTAAGGCAGTTCATTATATTAGAGAACTTTCAAATTAAACTCAGTTCCACTTGTTCCACCAAAACCAGGATTATGAAACAACAGATATGAACTCAATTCAGTTTTTAGCTAATCGTGTAGACAAGGCCTTTAATCCGTCCTCTGTTTTCGATGAAGAGTTCAAAAGCTCAAAGTCTGAACAAAAGCCGTCTTCTCCACAACAACAAGACCAACAGCCACAAAAAGAAGAGGAAACCGGATCGTTTGATGACTCCAGCATTGTGACTAGACAAGATGTTCCAATACCTATGGATCAGTTTACGGATCAAGAATCAGACTACGATGAGTTTAACATTGACGCCGATAAAACTCTATTTAAGCTCGTTCTAAGAATCATTTTATTTCTACCTAACCATTTAATTATTCAACCAATCACATCCATAATTTTCATTATCACATACCCTCTAAGATTAATATATAACTTAATGTTCAAGCACAAACTCCACGAGGAGCCATTAACCAATGATGTGCAATCCCATAGTTCAATAGTGGTTAGCGAAACCCAACAATTACATGAAGATAAAAACGCTATTGATCCGTCAGATGATACAATAAAAAATGCTGGTAATACGTCTCCATTACAATTAGAAAATTTAAAACAGGTGAATAAAAAAGAAGATGCGAATTCAGGTATCTCTACAATTGTCGAAGAAGACTTTGAATTTGAAGTCAATGACAAATCAGATGATCAAATAAAATCACCAACTGGTGGTTCGATGCCTTCTCCTGACTCTGATTCGAATCAATTAATACTCTCACCTCCTTCATCCTCGCAACAAATACCAAAGCCTAAAAGAT
The DNA here is from genome assembly GCA_001600755.1 of Ogataea methanolica. Lineage (NCBI taxonomy): Eukaryota > Fungi > Ascomycota > Pichiomycetes > Pichiales > Pichiaceae > Ogataea > Ogataea methanolica. Next base: position 3,085,510 of record BCKW01000002.1, read on the forward strand.
TGAGATCAGAATCCCGTCAAAGGCTATCAGCTACAACACCATCCTCTGATCGATCTACAGCAGTCCGTAAAAGGAAATTCGTCTTCCCCAAATTGTTGTTCAATTTTAATATACATAACCCTCCAACGATGCCGATAAAGACCTTAGTTTTGGATCTAGACGAAACCCTTATCCATTCTCTATCAAGGCACAACTCATCGATTTTGAATAGAAATACTGGAACTACAGTTGAAATCAAATTGAAAAATAGTGACATTTCAACGTTGTATCACGTTTATAAGAGACCTTTTGTGGACGAATTTCTTCACATTGTGAAAAACTGGTTCAACCTAGTGTGCTTCACGGCGTCTATAAAAGAGTACGCTGACCCAATCATTGATTACCTTGAGCAAGAAGCTCAATTGAAGGAAAAGGGAAGCTTTAAAAGTGGTAAAAAAGGATTATTCAGCCAGAGACTGTACAGGGACAGTTGTACTGTTATATCGGGTAAAGGCTACGTTAAAGACTTGAATGTCCTACAAAAAGTCGCTAATGGCGGATCCAGTAATAACAATCCTGTCATATCAAACCCTGCCTATAATTCATCGACGGAGAATCTTCTACAGAGTCCAGCCCCACAAAGGGAGAGATCGAAATCTCGTTCAAGAGGGATAAGTATGGGAAGCGGTAGATCTTTGTTTGACTTGAGTAAAGTGATTATCATTGATAATTCACCAGCTAGCTTTAGTATGCAGCAAGAAAATGGAATTATGATTGAAGGTTGGATTAATGATCCTGATGATATGGAGTTGATGAATCTATTACCCTTGTTGAACAGCTTGAGATTTACTAGCGACATTAGAAACATTTTAAGTTTGAAACTTGGCCAAGGTTCCTTTGAATGAGTTGATTGCTCGACAATTAGCGAGAAATCAAGACCTTGGCTTATTCGTTTTCAATTTTACGCTTGACGAATTGTATAGATTGTACGCGATAAGTATAGTTTGGGCTATACATATATACATTACTTTAATGATTGCCTTTTGGTGTTAGCATCTCGGAATATTTGACTACGTACACAATTACCACTTTGAGCTCTGGGGATATAATATATTCCAGAAGAACATAACCAGCATTCAAAAAAATGAAAAATCGGAAGGAAGAATGTGACCTTACAAAAAAACGAAGTGAAAATATACAACAATTAGTAAGAAGCGAGCATAGAAAGTGAACACTGGTTCAGAAAAGAAGAATTAACCTAGTCATTTTCCTGGCCACCTCTCATTGGTTTAACAATCCTCAAATTCAACCCTATCCTATTCTTCATAGAATGTCTCATATTAGACAGATCGTTGTCGTCAACAACAGCGTTCTCCTTTTCTTGAATTCTATCAGCATGCCGTTGTGCTAAGTTCGATATTTGTTGGGACTTAGAATTTGTTGCAGTGGGAGTTGATTTTGCTGAAGTTAACCTTGATTTCAGTTGATTCAATTTGTTTTCGAAAATTGACGAGTCCTGTTCGACCAATTTATCTTGCTCTGAAATTTGTAGTTCGAGTTCTTTGATCTTTTGATTTTTCAATTCACTGACTTCGACTAAAGACTGAATATCTTTTCTTAGTTGCTTGTTTTGATTTTCAACTTGCTCGATATGAGAGGAAAATTGCGACAGGGCTTTTTCCAAAGCTTCTAATTTGGTTGTTTCTTGCTCCGATTTGCTTGCTTCTTGTTCCAACTCTGAAATGCGTAGCGATTTAGATTCAAGCTCTTTAGTCATCAAACTTCGTGCTGTTTGTAATTCAATAATGTTTGAGTTCAATTTAGATATTTCATCTGGAGTGTTTTGTAAGTTTATTAAATCCTTATATTTTTGTAACTCCTCTTTGAGTTGATGGTTAATCTCTTCCAAATGTTGGTTTCTACTTTCAATCTTTTGTATCTTTTTTTGATTTTCATCGTTCAGTCTAACTTGATCTAAGAATCTCTTCTTTAATTCACTGTTGCTTAGTTCACTGTTAATGTGAACGTTGTTCTTTATCTTTTTAGCTCTAGAACCAAATCTTAAAGTTGATAATGTTTCCTGCTGGTTGTAGGAGGATGGAGAACAGTTGATAATTAATGTAGTTCTTGAATTACCACCCAAGGACTCTTGCAAGATTCTAGTCAACTTAGAATCTCTGTAAGGGATATGAGTTGACTTACCATCAGTCAAAGAATTAATCACATTTCCCAATGCAGATAACGAAGAGTTGATTTTCTTAGCCTCTTCCAAAAGCTGACCCGAGGCTCCTGCTTTATCGATCTTTTCAGAACCTGCTAAATCCACTAAAAACAAGTTACCAGTTTTGATGACACCATCATCCAAATTTTTTGAATTCAATCTGATTTGAAAAATGGCATGTGATCTTGAACTTTGCTCGTTCATATTGGTGGATCCAACACTTCTATTCAGATTACCCTGTTCTAAAATAGTGTAAACATCATTCAAATTAGAAACGTATAAAGTTTCCAAGTTTGCAACATAAACACCATCGACCTTATTTTCATGGATAGACAATTTGTTGTTGTTTTTGGGGTTTAATAAATCTTTCAAGTTTTCGTTGTAAATTTCCAAATATGAGACACCGACTGTATACTCCAACGTTTTTGGTGAACTTTCGATACTTTGAAATATTTGCTCAAAAATTCTTGGAGTTAAGCCTTTCACTGTTTCATCTTCTAAATCACCCATCATAGTGTGGGATTTACCAGAACCGGTCTGACCATAACATAGAACGGTACCATTATAACCTTGTGCCAAGTCGTCTGTGGTTTGCTTGATCGAATAATTGAAGATTTGCTGTTGAGTAGTCTCTTCTCTGAAGATGTGATCAAATGTGAAATTATTTGCGCTCGAAGATGTATTAATGGTGACACTTCTTTGATCTTCATCATAATGGGTTATGTTTTCAGAACCGTTACTTCTTTCCATAGCATTTTCAGGCCTAAATCTAACAATGACTTTAATATTTGTGTTTTTGATAGGGGTTTGAAATGACGTCTGTGATCCAGACAAAAGTTGAACAGGAGACTGAAGTTGGTACAGTTGTTGTTTGGATGGTGACTTTTGGGGTGACTTTTGGGGTGATCTTGAACGTGCTGATCTTAGTGACTTTGTTGGCGAGTCGGTCTTTGCTGAAGATTGAGACCTTGTGGAGTTGGAACGGTGCGGCGGAGAGTTCATTTCAGTTTCTTGTGCGATTAATATAGTTGCGGAGAAACTTTCCTAAGTTTGTAAAACCAGAGGTAGCACTAATAAATGGCGCTAATGAACTAGGACTATACTATACAGCTGAAAATGATGGCTACTTCTCCCCTTGTAAAGTTATCAAAACCAAAACAAACAAAATTTGGGTCGCTTCTTAAAAATTCAAAACACAACAAGACGCGTTATGCGCCACAACGTTTACATAGGTGAGATTTAGTGGCTGGTTGAAACCAATCACGTGGCTAAAACCCGTGATTGGAAATCAAGGTATTTTCATGCCCAGATTTACCATTATCTGAAGGCAAAATGCTATCCAAGAAACTATGCTTCAACCGACTAATTAGACCACGAAAGATAGCCTAATCTATTTATCAAAAGCAAGTGAATAAAGTGAATATCAAGCAATGTCCCAAATAATAGTCACTTTTCAGTTTAAATCTTTCAGGTGCCAAACTACTCCGTCAACTTTACTCAACCAGGTCCTAAGTGATAGTTGTAAGCATTTTAAAGTTTCACCGGATTCGTTTACTCTTAAACATGGAAAGGCAACAGTCGACCTGTCTTTACCAATAAGGCTTTCCAGTTTTCCGCAAGGTGTCAAGTTAGAGCTTGCTCCATTGCCGAACATATCTTCGGGTTCAAATAACGGTTCAAACTCAAAAGTGACAATAAAATTACAAATAATAGCACCAGAAGGCGATAAAGATTTCACAATGCCACCAACAGCGCAATTAATTAATTCATTCCAAGGAAGTGACTCGATTTTGAAAGTTTTACAAGCCTTTGAAGCTAGTACTGGATTGATGTTCTTTGGTAGATCCTTTGTTTCACAAAGTCCAGGAAGGACGATTACTTACACTTATGAGCCAAACATTCAAAGTTTCAGTACAGTGTTAAGTAACCCAGATCAATTTAATCAACCGCTCAGCATGTTAGGCCTAACTAGTGGTAACCATTCTATCAGATTAAGGTTTAAGAGATCCGAATCAATAGAAATAACTGCTGAGACCCAAGTCAAAGAGGCTGTACAAAATGATAAAGTCGACCAATTGATGACCGACGCCAGCAACGACTTAGAACCTCCGGTGGCTTCAACAGTCACCACGCTAATCCAAGAAACATTAGAAACTGGTACTAAACTTACAAAATCAGATTCTCAAAGCAGCTTACAAGAAATCACACAAACGTCAGAATCCAATGAAGAAAAAGAAAAAAAAGTTGAAGAAAATCCGACTGTACTAAAGATTGAAGTTTACAAACCAGTTCTAGTCCATCCTATTCCAGTCCCAATTGAAGATGAATCAATTCATGAACCATCTATTGATCAAGCACGATTATACCAGTCTATCTTAGCTAAGCAAGCAGGCAGTAACAATGGCCCATTGATGACCAGAAGACAAAGAGATGCGATACAGTCCCAGCAAAAAAGGTCCAATGTTATCAAGGAATGCCTAGTCAGAATAAAATTCCCTGATCAAACTACAGTTCAATTCAACATGTCACCAGACCAAACCATCCGTGATTTGTATCAATTATTAGTCAGCGAGATTTTGTGTTTATCCCCAACTCAAATTGAAAAAGTTGCTAATGGTTCGGAAGAACCTGTTTTTGAATTGCATGCGTACCCTTCCCAATCAATTTTAACAAAGCCAGAAGATTTTGGAAAGTTGCTCGTTGCCGACTGTGGATTTGGTCATAGATCTTTGTTGCTTTACAAAGAAGGAACAAACATCAAAAGATCACAATACATCAAGAGCGAGTACATGGATAAAGCTAAATATCTCGATGATCTGGAGGAAGTTAAGTTAGAAGTCAGTAGATCTGAAATGAAGGATGAACTTGAGGATGACGTTAAGAAGGCCGGGAATTTGTTAAGCGGAACTGGATCAGGAAGTTTCTTTAGTACTAAACCGTCTAGTACAGACCCTGGTGCTGGAGGTAGAAAGATTCCAAAATGGTTGAAGTTAGGAAAGAAATAGCTACTTGCATGAAGTATCGATTTGTATGATTTGTGAATACCAATTTCCATCTTTTATGCATATTTATAAACCCAGAAGGTGCAGCTTTTTTAAGTTAAATAGATAACTAAATGTCTATGACCAGCATAGGTCGAAAAACACTGTTACAAGAAGGATAAAATAATATATAGTATATAATATAAATACAGGACAAATAAAAGTAGATAATTCCAAATTCCTCACCAATAATGCATACTTGGTCTGTTCGTAAAATATACAGACTTATCTCTTTTTTTCGTCGTAAAATTCATCGAACAATTGACCCATATCCTCTAATTCAACTCCCGCAGTCTCAGGGTAGAATTTGTAAACTACAACCACACTGACGAAACAAAAACTACCAAAAATCAAATATAATCTCCAACCTATTAAATCCAACAATTCGGGTGATAACTCACCAACCACAAAATTACTGAGCCAATTAACAGCAGTACCCAACGAAGCACCAACTGATCTAGTATATGAATCAGCATAAACTTCACTAGCGTATAACCAAGCCAATGGACCCCAACTTAAACCAAATGCAGCATTGTAAATAACTATTAAGACTGCAACTAAGATTGAAGACCAATGCTCGCCAGCAGCATTTAAGAATCCTGATAGGTACATACAAACAGCCATTAATAACCCACCAATGATAAATAACTTACGACGTCCGCCCCCAATCTCTGGCTTGTCAACAAGGAACCAAGGAATGAATGAAGAAGCCAAGTAAATGATGGCATTTATACCGGTTATCAAGAAGGATGATTTACCTTCGAATCCGACCTTTTGAAAAATCATTGGCGCATAATATGAAATTAGATTGATACCATTAAATTGAGCGAAAAATAAGGATGAAGCACCAATGCAGATGACTTTAAAGTTGTTTTTGATTGTTGATAACCAAGTTCTCTTCACCGAAGCTGATTCAAATTTTTCATTTTCAATTGTGTTTTTAATGTTGATGAATTCCAGTTTGGCCTTCATTGGATTGACATCATCGCAATTGAACAGTTTTAAAACTAAATAACCTTCATTATCAAAATCATTAGCTAATAACCACCGTGGTGACTCAACAATGAAAAATCCACCAAAGAATAAAACTGAACCTAATAAAACTTGAGTGAAAAGTGGAATCTTCCAAGAACTAGTACCTGACAAATAAGAGCATGCAAAATCCAACCAAATAGAAGTACAAAATCCGAAAATGTTCCCAGTAAACGCCAAACATGCAATCATACCTCTTTGATTATTAGGTGAGCATTCACTTTGGTATAAATTAATAATTGAAGATAAAAACCCAATACCGGCACCTGATATCACTCTGCCAATCATCAGGACCCACATTGCTTCAAAAGGCGCTAAGGCTTGGAACAATCCGCCAATACAGAATATCAAAGCACCTGAAATAATGGTGTATTTACGTCCTTTGTTATCGGAGACATAAGGAACGAATAAAGATGAGCATAGAGCACTCAATTCCAAAAGAGCGATCAGCGTACCTATTTGTAAATTTGTGGGCGAGTCGAAGTAATTTAAAAATGAACGTTCCGTAATGATTAATGACATAACACCTTGTTCAAAACCGAAGAGAAAGACACCAATCGAGGAGAATATCGATGTGAAATAAAGTAACTTAGCGCCCTTTAATTTGTTGGTTGGTGTGACGTCGAAATTGACGTGTTGATATCTAAAGTCAAAATTATCCATGTTAGAAGTGTCTGGATCAGCGTAAATAATGTCCTCAAGATCTTCTGAATGGCGATTGGAGTGAATAAATAAGTCATCGTTGTCATCTTGGATGCTCTCTGGGGCCAGAGTGTCACTGTTGCTACTGCTCTGGCTTGCATTTCTTTCACTATGGTGAGTTTCCGGTTTGCTATGTGCACCTCTTCTAATATCTTTCATTTCAATGGTTTCAGCATCTTGCTTGTGACTATGATGGTGATCAAGTTCAAATATTGTTTCTGGATTTTCGTTATCAAATTGGGCAAAGTCCGAGGCAGTCTTGGATAGTTTTTTGTAATGTTTTGACATGATGCTCGAAACTATTCATTGAATGGAAGAACAGCTTTCAAATAAAGAATGATACGGAAACTATTTTGATAAGACGTCAAATGTATATTTGATATAGATAGTAAAATCTGGAAGAAATTACGTGTATAAGGAATGGAGAATGCGTACAAGAAAGATTGGCACTAGACTAGCAAAAGTAGAAAATTTAAATAGTTCAATTCAAATCAGAAATTCAGTAACAAAAAAAAAATAATTGTTTTTGTTTTTGCCTTTGTCTCTCGATAGTAACTAGCAAATACATGAATTATTTATCAGAATATCTAGGAGAACTGGGATCGACAAGAGGAAAGAGAAGTCAAAGTGATATTATCTATATAACCTGGAAATTTTGCATTCTATGGAGCCTAACCAACTTCACACGAGAGAACAAACGCGTTCCTGAGAATTACGTCATATTTATTTACTACGGAGAACGTCTCCTTTTATCTTTTTATTTTTCTAAGCAAATATAAGGTTGTTACTTCTGAGTGAAACATTGGTAACTAACCTATACAAAATAGAATACATGTATTCGCATAACAATACCCTCCGGTTTATAAGCTCGCCAATGAATTAAATTTGAGCCATTTTGCTGTTCCATTAATTGATAAATAGGCGGACTGATCTGTGTTTGCTGACGTTGGATATTTAGTTTAATCCTATGTGGTGCATCCTCGCAGACTTATCGGCAGAGTAACTAGCTGTTATCTCCTTGTTAGTGATAAATGAGGGTAGAATTAACTATTCACCAATTCTTGGCAGGATTAACAACTGCAATGGCCGGAAAAGTATGTCCAAGTTGAAGAGTAACTGCAAAATTGTAAATGAAAACTGAGAGCAAAAACACATGCTACAAAATGGTAAGAATAATGAAAGAAGGAGATAAAGTAGATTTCTAAGGGTGATTTGGATCGCAAGAAATATCATTTACTTGTGAAGGAAAGCTGATAGCAGAGGATAGGAGGATAATAATGGACTACAAGCGATAAAAGAGTTGTCTATTACATACATGTAACAGAAAGGAAAAAATAAAAGAGAAACCTAAATTGACAGTTAGAAGGGAAAGAAAAGCCGTTCAAGAGAGGCAAACGAAGAATCAATAATTAATCAAAGGGATGATCAAGCATCTTCAGAAGGTGCAGTTACACGGAAAAAGTCTTCCCCTTCCCGTTCTTCTTTGATCTTTTCGGATCCAAAGTTTCTATATCCCAATCTGAATCGTATTTGAAGCTATCATCCGATCGATAACCCCAGTTACTATGCTTGTATTGTTGGAACTATGAGAATGGTGATCCAGCAAATGGAGATGAAGGGGAGGAGGGTATCACCAAAAAATGACAAGGACCACTGTCGTAATCCAGAGGAGGAGGATAACCATCGAATCTCAGAGAACAGGACCCCCACAGTGGCCAAGGGGATCTGGATGTAGATAATCAAGAAAGAGACCACCGACCTTGTAAAGATATGGATAAAAGTATTAATACCGTAGACGATTCCTTTTTGAATACATGCGCTGAGATCTTGGAGATCTATCATCAAATTGACGTATTTTTTGTGAAAAGCAGTGATCATCTCCGAAAGCTTTCTCAGATTTCTGATGATTGTAATGCTCTTTAGATGAAGTTTCGTCACTCGTTTTCGTTTGTGTTTCAAACTGTTCGTATTGCCTACGATCTCTTTCAGATGACATATCAACGATCTTTGCCTTTGACGTTTTTAGATCTTCGTGAAAGATTGTGATAAATTTGAAGTGCTAGTGGATTTTTTGCTTGTTGTAACAAGATTTAATGGGGGAGGATAAATATTAGAAGTAAGTGATACATCTTTACAGGAAACAATGAAAATATAGAAAAATCAAAGGGATATATGGTAGTGTAATGGTATCTAATGAAGGAGTTGAAAGCTAGTAAATAGAAATTACGAGAGATATGAGGGAGCACTTATAGGCCGATCAAAACAGAGCTTGTGGGATTTGAAAATGATGGACCGGCTTGTGGTGGAGGCAGGGAGCTGGGAACTGGCATTCGGTGACTGCCCCACAACTCAAATAAAAGTGATATTTTGCTCTCTTGTCGCTAGATGTAATGTCTTACTCTGCAAAGCCAAGCTTCCTGGTGGAGACTGGGATTCAAAGACACACATCGTATTGGTACGTACGTTTGTGTAAGCTTACAAAAAACTTGCTGGGCACTCCGCCACGGACACACAAACGCACAGATACTAAGCAGATACCTGTTAATCTCGTTTCAAGTCTACAACACCACACAACAAGGTTAATCAGTGCCGCCTGGCATCCAGCATTTAAAAGTGCTTTTTAGTTGAAAGGCCATTTAGCATTTCTCCTGATGCACAAGATTTGGTCCGCAGCCGTACCTTCAAATCCCGAGCTTTGCATTGTTCTCTTTCGGCGAACAAAATCTTGCATTAATGCAACATTTCGCATGCATTTACAAAAGCGTAATGGAACATTCATTTGAGGCATCTTGTTTGAGCACAGTTGTTGAACACTTATAGGAACTCGCAATTCACAGCAATATCAAAATGACAGGCAGTGAAGCAAAAAATAAAGCAGAATCATAGGACGATTCTACTCAGGTTACGTGGGTCAGAGTCACACCGATTCTACCATCCTGTGTGCCTTTTTGAGATTTTGATGAGGAAGATTTTAGTTTCTGATTCCTCCTTCACCTCGTTAGTACATCGATCCCTAATCCAAAAGAAAGAAAATTAGTCATGTAATTCATTCATTAGTTAGGAAGTTTTCAGATTTACTGGAAATTGTTTAGTAAGTAATATGTAGTATCTTTTAACAAAACAGGTTGGAAGTACAAACAAAAAAATAATAATATATTTAAAAAAAGGGAGAAACAAGCATTAAAAAACACACAGATAAACAGAAACAATCAGATAAACAGAAAAAGATGGTGAATGGAAAGAATGAAAATTAAATGAATGTAGAAAATGATAAAATGAATAAAAAACAACACATAAACAGAGATAATAGAAATAAAATAGGTATTGACTTTGAAGTTATACAATTATTTGTTCATTTATTTCTTACCGCCAACACTCACGTTATTATGTCTATTACCGTTGTTGCCATTATTTTGCTTCTTTTCGTATTGAACTTGATAACCACCAGTACTTAATCTTTCATTCCTTTCAATGATTTGATTAACTTTCTCGCTTAATCCCAATGCAATTTCTTGTAATCTACTAGCCTTGCTTGAATCCGCTTCAACAAACTCAACAACATTTGAAGATTGATTAACAACAGCTGATAGTTCATCGTTGTAAATCATTTTTGAGATTGTAGATTTAGTGAGCGATTCAGACATTGAGAATTGAGTTGATAGATTTGAAATTGACAATTTTGAATAGAAATTCTTGTTGTTGAATAAGTAAGTTCTTAAAGATTCTGTTTTCAATTTCAAGCATAGCATACTCTTCAAATCTTCTGAATTATTGAACAACTCCCAGATTTTAATTGAGTTGATTAATTCACTTGCTTTTAACCAGTCAGATTTTGATAAAGACTTAGCTGCAAGCATTATATAATCTCTGGTGTTTTCAGGAGGACCAGTGAAAATCTGTCTTTCATGATATTCCAAAACTCTTCTGAATGATTTTGAAGATGATTGCCTCTTTTTAGCAAACTCAGGGTTTGATGCAATCATTGGAATTTCAATTAGCAATGATGCAACGTAGAAGGAACATTCCAATAGTTCCAAGTTAATATGCATATGAAATGGTAGTAATCTTTGTTTATCAACGGACGCTGATTGGCCTTGTAATTGTTGTCCTTGTTGTTGCTGGAATCTTTGGAAGCCTTGACCCAATAATTCCTTTTGACGGGGAGAAGTGGCAATTTCATGTAATAATTGTTGGGATTCTGGGATTAAACCAAATCTGAATGCAGACAAACCTAATTGAACTAATGCTCTGTTGAATAACACTTGTAGTTGAGGATCAGCAGTATGGATTGAAGCTTGTAGATGAGAAAGTAAAAGCATATCACGTGCTTTATAGTATTGGTCGTTGAAAGCGTAGTAGTAAATGTGATATAGAACTGCTTTCTTTCTAAAGATGGAGTTTGATTGTTTGTATAAATTCAAACATAGGGCATCCATCAATGAGTTTGTGTATTGAGTGCCTTGCGGGCCTGATTCTGAAAGCTTCGAATGAACTCTAGAGTCCAATTTGTCACTGAAAGATTTCCAAGCGGAGGTTTCAGAGAAAATGATCAATTTTGATGGTTTGAAATAAATGTGATCCAATCTCTTTAAAATGACTCTTGACAATTGATCAGCCTTTGTGGTCGTTAGGTCTTCTTCGGAGGTTATTCCTTCGTAATAAATTTGAGCTTTGACTAATAACGAATAAACTGAAGTTTCATCTCTTAATCTGGCAACGTATTCGGTAGAATGTGGATCAATAACCAATAAATGAGAAGTTAATTCATCGGCCAATCTTTCAGTTAATGAAACGATGGAACCAACAACATGTTTAACACCATTGGAATCAGCTTCAGGTTCAGTTTCAATATCATCTGTTGGTACAGCATACTCACTAACAGCATAGTCAGGATTCTTTTGTAAAACGTCTAAGAATGCATTGATATCATTTAAAGCTTTATTCCATTGAGCCACAGGCATAAAAGGAGCTTTTGAGAACATATCGAATCTGACTGGAATTAACAGTAGATAAATAGAGATTAATTGGTAAGGGTCTGAAGCATGTTGTAATAAGTCTTCCAAATTGGCAATTTGTTCAGCTTGATCAACACCTCTTTTACCTCTTGTTTCAATAACAGAACGTAGAACAGTAAAGACACCTGCAGATTTAGAGGTCGACGAAGCCTTTTTAGCTTCTTGTTCTTTAGCTTCTTGCTCAAGGGCAGTTTCAGCAGTACCATTTTCATAGCCTTCTGGGTCCTTTCTATATTGGTCTAGTTCCGCTTGCTGTTCTTTTGATGCCTTTCTGACTCTTTGTCTAACGATATTCAAAGATTTTGATTCTGATGCATTTAATTTTTTCTTGAGCTCCTTGTCTTGAAGGCCTTGAATTGTGTCTTCCAGAATGGCTAGGGATTTGATGTATAATCTTGGGACAGGGATATGGTATTGAGGGTATCTTGAAATGGCCTTTGATAACTTATCAAATTCGTTGGCAATCTTAATCCAATCTTCAACCATTGAGAAGTTCTCAATTTGATCAACGGAATTTGCTATTTCATCCAAATATTTATCCTTTGCAGATTTAACGATCACCTTTTCATCGCCACTATCGGAATCACTATCGGAATCCTTTGATGCACCTTTTAAGAAGTCCTTTTTAAGGAAGTAAGAAGGACCTTTGGCTTTCCCAGATGAATAATCGTCATCATCAGAATCGTCATCCATGTCGGAATCAGAGTCCCAATCCTCTGAATCGTAATTATCGTTGTTGCTGTTAGATTCCTCGTCATCAGTGTCCTGTTGTTGTTCGGAATCAGATCCAGAGGAGGAGATTAATTCGTCATCTGTGGACAAGAGTTCCTCATCAGAAGAGGAGTCCGATTCGTAAGTGGTGGTGAAGAATCTGGACATTATATGTGACTAAAAATATAAGCTTGAGGTAGTCGAATTGGATTGAGAACACCAAGTAGAGTCAAATGGAGGTGTAATAGTAATAGTAATGTATTTATAAATATGTTGTTGTTGGAGAATGTACAAACGATAATTGGAGCATGCTGAATCGATGGAATTTCCATCTCGAAACAGAGGAAAAAGTGGAAAGAAAAAAAAATTTCAAAAATGGTTTGTAAATTGAAGTATACACGACCTGTATATTTACTATGCTCTTTTCCAGTTTGTTTAATTAGTTGGTTTAACAGACATTCTTACATAAGCGGGAAAATAAAAGGTGAAAATGGACGGATGGGCAATTTTTCTTTCCTTGTGGGAGAGCGCGCGCGCGTTATTTTGAATGAATTGAATAGCGGTTGATTTTGCCTGGATCATGGGATGGGATGGGATGGTATCAAGGGAGAGTTGTGGCGATTAGTCAGCTAGATGGCTAATAGGCACTTGGCTAATGGCTAGTTAATATGGGAATATTCGAATACACTGTTATATAGACGTTTACCATGTAGACTAGGTATGTATAGTTGTGGTGGTAACAAGTAACAAGTAACAAGACTAGTCCGGGTAAACAAAAGAGATGACATAATCCGTTAGGGTATACTTAGTAATAGATGACGTAACCAGGATTCTGTGGATCCATCGCTCCAAACAAAGAAAACAAAAAGGAAATCGAATCGAATCGATTTCAACTTGAAAAGAACAACATGTGGATTGTTCAAATTAAGAGAGACAAGAGAACCTATTTCCCTTTTCAGTCCCCCTTACCCCCTCTATTCCCAACAGTCTTATTCTATCAACACTAAATAACCTCTCAAGATGAAGATGCTAACAAAGGTATGTATACTCACAATCCTACTCCAATTCATGCTCAATTCAATTCCTTTCACACTTCTCTTCCCAATAACGTGTATTGGTTGATCATCCATCTCTGTTGCATAACTCCCAGAGACAACTCAATTTACTAACAAATTTAAACTCTCAATTACTTTGAATTATATTTAAAAGTTTGAATCCAAATCTTCAAGAGCAAAAGGTGTTGCCTTTCATCCAAAAAGACCTTGGATCTTAGTTTCACTACATTCTTCCACAATTCAATTATGGGACTATCGTATGGGTACTTTGATCGATAGATTCGAAGAACACGATGGCCCAGTTAGAGGCGTTGATTTCCATCCAACTCAACCAATCTTTGTCTCTGGTGGTGATGATTACACAATTAAAGTCTGGTCGCTCCAAACTAGAAAATGTTTATTCACTTTAACAGGTCATTTAGATTATGTTCGAACGGTGTTCTTCCATCATGATTTGCCTTGGATTATCTCCTGTTCTGATGATCAAACAATTAGAATCTGGAATTGGCAAAACCGCCAGGAGATTGCATGTCTAACTGGCCATAATCACTATGTTATGTGTGCTCAATTCCACCATTCCCAAGATTTAATCGTGTCTGCATCCTTGGACCAAACGGTTAGAGTTTGGGATATATCTGGTTTGAGACAGAAGCATTCCGCTCCTCATGGCGGTATGGCTAGTAGACCTTATGATGATCACTATAATAGAAACCAAGTTCCCCAACAAGATATCTTTGGTAACACTGACGCTGTTGTCAAGTATGTTTTAGAAGGTCACGATAAAGGTGTCAATTGGGCGTCTTTTCATCCGACTCTGCCACTTATCGTTTCTGGTGGTGATGACAGAGTTGTCAAGCTATGGAGAATGAATGAAACTAGAGCTTGGGAAGTTGACAGTTGTAGAGGTCATACAAACAACGTTCCTTGTGTTTTGTTCCACCCAACTGAAGAATTAATCATCTCTGTCGGTGAAGATAGAACCATTAGAACTTGGGATTTAAACAAAAGAACACCTGTTAAACAGTTCAAGCGCGAAAATGATAGATTCTGGTTGATTGCTGCTCACCCAACAATGAACTTATTTGCTACTTGTCATGATTCTGGTGTTATGGTTTTCAAGTTGGATAGAGAACGTCCAGCAAGTGCTTTATTCCAAAATACTCTATTCTTTATCAATAATGAAAACCAAGTTCAACAATATCAATACGACAAGCAAAAGGCTTCTTTACCAATGTTATCATTGAATAAAATCTCCAAATCATGGACTAAGATTAGAAGTATTTCATACAATCCTGCTGAACATTCCATGTTAATTCAAGCTGGTGAAGGAGAAAATGGTGTCTTCTCTTACGTTACTGTTCCAAAAGAGATTGTTGGTGCTTTAGAACCGAACTCTAGAGGTGACGGTGAAGCAACTGCTGCTTGTTTTATTGCTCGTAACAGATACGTTACTTTCTCTAAGATTAGCCACAAATTGGAAGTTAGAGATTTGAAAAATACAGTTACCAAAGTCATAGAATTGGATTCTTCTGTTAAAGACGTTTTATACTCTGGTCCAGGTACCGTTCTATTAATGAAATCAAATTCAGTTGTTCATTTTGATGTCCAACAAAAGAAGGAATTGGCTGAAATCCAGATCAACAACGCTAAGTATGCAAGTTGGTCAGCTGACGGTCAATACGTTGCTTTGTTATCCAAACATACTATTACCATTGCTAACAAGAAATTGGAAACTATTATGTCCATGCATGAAACAATTAGAGTCAAGAGCGCTGCCTGGGACGATACCGGTGTTTTAATTTATTCCACTTTGAACCATATCAAGTATGCTCTATTGAACGGTGACAATGGTACCATCAAGACTTTGGAAAACACTTTATACATTACCAAAGTTTCTGGTGTTAACTGCTACTGTTTGAACAGAAAGGGTGAAGTTGAAATCGTTAACATTGATCCAACTGAATATAGATTTAAAAAGGCTTTAGTGAATAAGAACTTCAACGAAGTTTTAAGAATTATTCGTTCTTCCAATTTAGTTGGTCAAAATATTATTGGCTACTTGCAGAAAACTGGTTACCCTGAAATTGCTTTACAATTCGTTGAAGATCCTGAAACAAGATTTGAATTGGCTATTGAATGTAACAACTTGGAAATTGCTTTGACAGAAGCTAAAAAGTTGAACAATAAAGTCATTTGGGAAAAGCTTGGTAAGGAGGCTCTATCTCAAGGTAACGTTCAAGCTGTTGAACTGGTTTACCAACAATTGAAGAAACTGGAAAAATTATCCTTCATGTACTTAGTCACTGGTGACTCTGACAAACTGTCCAAAATGGAACAAATTGCTGAAGCTAGAGGTGATATGTCTTCACTATTCCAAAATTCTTTATATTTAAACTCTGTTGAAAAGAAAATTCATCTGCTTATTGAATCAGGCTTGACTCCATTAGCCTATGCTACGGCTAAAACTAATGGCTTGGATGACATTGCAGACAATATTTTGACTGAATCTGGCTTAACTGTAGCCGATATTCAATTACCAGAGTTAGGCGGCCCCAGTGCTGTTCCTCAAGTCAAGACCCATGGTACCGGCAACTGGCCATTAAAACAGGCTTCATTATCTTACTTTGAACAAGCATTATCAGGTAAGTTTGAAAATCTATCTATTCAAAACACTGATTCTATAAATGGTGCCACCGTGGAAGACCGAGGTTTAACAATTGAAGACGACGACGAAGGTCTATTTGATGATGAAGAAGGACTAGAAGATGATGAAGGTTGGGACCTTGGTGACGAGGATCTTGAAGTGGGTATCGATCAAGAAATTGATGAAGTTGACGTTCCTGAAGCTGGTGCTTTACCTGGTGAACTAGGCCAATGGGTGCGTAACTCCAAATCTGCCGCCGGCTACATCGCTGCTGGTGCTTTCGAACCTGCGGCTCAAATGCTGAACAAACAATTGGGTGTTGTCAATTTTGAACCGTTAAGAAGTAGATTTATGACTGTTTATCAAGCCAACAAGTTATCCTTCCCTGCAATTGATGGTTTGCCATCTTTAAGGACATACGTCAGACACGACCCTGAAGAAACAACTCACTCGAAAATTCTTCCGTACGTGCCTGGATTTGAACAGTTAGAAGCAAGTGTTCAAGAAGGTTACAGATTGTTTAAGAGTAACAAGTTGGAAGAGGCCATTGAAGTGTTCCGCTCAATTATTTACACAATTACAACGTTGGTTGTTTTCACGGCTGACGAAGAAGCTGATTGTAAGAAATTACTGTCCAGTTGTAAAGAATACATTTTAGGTTTATCAATTGAGTTAGAAAGAAGATCATTGCCAGCTGAAGATATTAAGCGTAACTTGGAACTCGCAGCCTACTTCACAAAGGCAAATTTACAACCTGCACACCGTGCAAATGCATTACAAGTTGCCATGACTCAATCGTTCAAGAACAAGAATTTTGCGTTAGCTTCATATTTTGCCTCTGAATTCTTGAATTTGATGCCATCAGGTTCAGGACCTAGAGTTGATCAAGCCAAGAAAATCAAAGCAAAGAGTGATTCTATTTCAACGGATGCTGTTGAAGTTGACTTTGATCCATATGCCGATTTCGAGATTTGTTGTGGTACTCATACCCCTATTTATAAAGGATCTCCAAAGAGCGTCGAAGCTTTGGTTGGTGCCGTTTATCACAGTTCTGAAAAGGGTAAGATTTGTCAAATTACGAAAATTACACAAATTGGTGCACCTGCTTCAGGATTACGTATTTTGGCTTGACTGTACATACGTATTCATTGAAACTTAGCTGACGGTTGGTTTCTTATCATTATTATCATAAACACTATCTGTATTTTTTCATCTTTATCTTTCTCTACTGTCCACTTTTTGTTCTGTTGTTGTCCTTTATTACATTGTTTTGTTTATTTGAGTTTTCCTCTTTTATTAATTAAGTATAAAATATTAAGATTTTTAATTATTTGACTTTTTAGATGTATTTAAACTTTATTGTAAAATACTTTTATTCGTCATAAAATGCACATACACACATACAAATTATACATTTTTCTGCCGTTTGGAAGCGGTCAACTCGTCACCAAAACCATCGCTTCCTCGTTCTCTTTTGACACTCCCATTCCCATTAGAGATGCTATTAGTTCTTTCAAGTTGGTCAGCGTACCAACTTTCAAAACAATCAACAAAAGTCTCAGGTTTACCAATAATACCAGTTGGTAAAGAACTTTTAACTTTGTTTATTATTGTTTTAAGGCTTTTCTTCGATAAATCTGATTTATTCCCATTTATTAAGGCCAATTGAGATTTATAAAATGGGAGTAGTTGTTTAATGCATTGCAATTCAACTTTAGTTAAGAGGCCAGTTTTATTATTATCATTGTCATTATCATTATTATTATATTTATTGTTATCATCTGTTCTAGAGTAACCATTGATTGCAGTATTGGTCGACGTCATCAAATACCAACCAATTAACCAAATAACTTTAACAAACCCAGGAAACTTGAATCTATCCGGAACTTTTGTATTAATTTCAATATCGTAAACTTTCAAGTGATTTTCAAGGGAGAGCAAATTTAAGAAATTCCCACCAACAATAATTGAATCGCATGGTGTATAAACTGCATGGATCCAACCTGATGGCAAAAGTAACAAATCTCCAGCGTTAATATTTATCTTGAGTCCATTATTAAAGTATGCTGGATCAAAACCATTATCTTCTCTATCTTTGCCATCAGTGTAATCATCGCTAGTTGTTGATTCTTTGGAGGATCTTGGAAGTGCTGGGATAAGATCAGCAAACCAAGTCTGGTTTTGATCTTCTGATTTACACCATTTTTCATATATTGATAAGTTTCTTTTTGTTGGAGGGAACATTAAAAATTCTTTACTTCCCTTTAAAATGGTATAATAAACAGAAGTGCCACCAAAATCTATATGAAAATCAGTGAATGAATTTTCAACGGACATCAAAATATATTTACTAACTTTTGGACGCTCAATTCCTTGATTATCAAAATCGTAGCAGTTTTTTTCGCTGTTGAATAATTTATTCACAATATCTAATTTAAGAACGGATTCAGGTAATTCAATGATATCATTTAATGGAGTTTGAGATACTTCCAAAGAAATAACGTTTCTGATTCGATCACGATCTTCACTTCGTAAATTGAAGTAATCCCTCCATTTACCAATTGTCCAACCTGGGGCATTGTTCTGCGTTAAAACGTCCATCACCGGAATCGGCTTATCCTCACCAACATAGTTGGTTATTTCATTGACTGTTAGTTTTGGGAATCTGAAATTTAGATCATAGAATGGTTGAGCATTTGATAAACTAGGATTACAAGATGGAATTAAAATTGGTTTCTTCAATTGAGTTCTGAAAATAATGTCAGTTATTATATCATCGTTAATTATTCCACTTGAATTAGAATCTTTGGCTGGATCTACAAGGTAGATCAATTCGTTTAAATCTCTATCGTTTTCAAAGCATTGGAACCGTTTTATATGCTGGTGTTTATCAACTTCACGAAGTTCTCCACCATCATTTAGCGCAACATAATCGATCTTCTTACGAGATCTACCAGACTTTCTCTTCAATATAGATGGACCATAAGTCAATGTGCAATTGGGACAATGAAATTGTGAAATGTTGTTAATACTTGACCTGGGCAGTTGAAGACAAGAAGTGTGGTACCATTGACCGCAAACTTCACAAGCGATCCAAGTAACCTCAAGAGATTCTTTAGCATCTGTTATCTGCTTGCAAATGTTACAAACATCCTGCGCTTTCTGAGTGGGCATCTTTAACGTCTCAATTGGGAGCATTCGTATCTACCAGTTGATCTGATCCTATCCAGTGGTGTAAACAAACTTCCATAAATCTGCCTATGGCCCCATTAAGGATCCCTCTCTTTCCGCGCGGCTCTTTGGATCATTGGCATTTGCGGGTAACACTTTCGGTTTTTTCACTCTTTGTAGATTTTCGAGAAACCAGTCAAACTGAAGAGAGAGAGAGAGGATTTGTGTGGGAGAGAGTATTCAAAAGCTATGGTATGAATAGAGTCATATACAATACGCTAACACCTCGAATATATACTGATATATATATACCCACACAATGTTTTCATTACAAAGACCCATCATCAAACAGGCGCT
Source organism: Ogataea methanolica (assembly GCA_001600755.1). Taxonomy (NCBI): domain Eukaryota; kingdom Fungi; phylum Ascomycota; class Pichiomycetes; order Pichiales; family Pichiaceae; genus Ogataea; species Ogataea methanolica. The sequence goes on from BCKW01000002.1 coordinate 3,105,438, forward strand.
AAACACCCGTCTGCTTTCAAACTCAGTAAAAAAATCACAGGAAAAAAAGACTGCATTTACGCTATCAACTCCATTAAACAGATTGAAAGAGCGTGAAAATGTCAATAACAGAGACGTAGTGTCAAATAACTTCCAAAATAACATGGAAGGCCAAGTTACTTACGATCCATTTGATTTTTCAATTGCTAAAATCAAATATCAATCTAAAATTTCAACGAATGTTAGAAATCAAGCTATGAAAACTTCAAGTTTTAATGCTCCAGAAATTAATCCTTTAGACTTTTACTGTTTACCACATTTACTTTCACAATATTTAACAACGGCTGGTATGATCCAACATAGAAGTGTGACAGGGTTGAAACCTCATAAGCATAAACAAATGGCTAAGGCTGTCAAAAGATCAAGGGCTGCTGGGTTCTTGAGTTGTGTCTCTAGAGATGTGTCGTTTGCTCCAAAGAGAGGTTCCACTTTGTAAGTCTTTGAGAATCGTTTTTAACAATTGCCATAGGTTAGAGATAGATGCGTGATTATCATTCTGTACATATACATATACATTCAAATATGAACCTAAATAAAAAGCGAAATAAAGTTGTCCTTATTCGATATATTCAGGGACCTTATTAAAGTCCCATACAGTCAGGTATAAGTACATTTAGTTCCATCTTTCGAATACGAAACGAACTTGAAAAATAACAGTAAAGAGCAAATTAATGAGTGACTAATTAATGAATATTAAACAGTAAACTAGCGTATAATAAAATAATAAATAGTAAATCAATAAATAATGAATTAACGAATAAATAACCAAAGTATAAAGATTGCAAAATCAGTTCAACAACTTCTTAGCATCAATACCTACCCATTTCAAATAGACATCTGTCCCATACCCATAAACACTCTTTAGATCAATATCACCATGGAACAATCTGTTATAAGTCAAAGATAGTGGTAGCCCGTACCCCATGCCAGCAATAATATTAGCAGCATTACCACCTGTATTGTTTAAAGTCTTGTAAGAATCACCGTCAACTGCATCCGCGTCAAAAGTAGTGAATGAATATTCGAATAATTTATCCAAAATATCTGGTTTTATACCTTTACCTTTGTCAGAGATTCGAACTTCAAGTTTATAAAACTGGGGGCCGGGCTTATTGATATTTGGTTTATTAACAACAACCAAAGCTTCAATTGGTTCTTTAACATTGTTTTCAATGTGTGCTCTTGTTGAATTCTTGAGGATTTCATTGAGAACGTATTCGATATGAGCAGATATATAAGGGAAATGAACAGGTGTATGGGATTCGTATTGGGCAATGTTTGTTATTGATTCTTCAGCTGAAGTACCGTCATCGTTAATAATAATAGATTTCACTTTCAGTTGAACTTTCTCATCGTATTTTAGTGCTGCCATGTCATTAACAAAGGTTGATGATCTTGATAAGATTTCCAAAACGTTGATATTTTTTTCAATGATACCAACATCGTTTAATTTATTGAAATCACCACCTTCGTGAATTAATTGTGATGATAATTGAATGTGATGGTTTGCCAATAGTCTCATCAAGATGCGCTCCTTCAAATGATCGTTTAAAAACGCTTTATCATCAACTAAATCTAACCCGTGAATCTCTTCAAAGCCCTCACTTAAAATAGATAAATTATCGGTATGTAAATCAATTGTTTCTCGTAAAACTTTAATAAATTCTTCATTTTGATCCAGGGTCTCAATATGAAAATTATTTAAGAATTGAAAATCATCGTAAGTTGGAATACTTAGTTTACTGTCTTTATCACAGTATTCAATGAACTTGATTAGAACTTTCAAAGTTTCTAAATAAGTATCGTAAATCTCAGCAATCTTAGGGTTTAGAATAACAATATATGGCAATTCCATAAACTTAGTCAATCGTTTACAAACTAAAACCAGTGTATCTCTTAATGTTTCATTAGCGTTGTCGATTAACATTAGCGATTTACTGTGATGCGAAGCTGTTGAATTGAACTTTAAAAGGTCATTTAGGGAGACTGTTGGGAGTGGCGAGGATGCTAATTGTTTGATAAGGTTTTCAAGAGAGGACCTAACGAGGTGCTCATTTCTGATGTGCTCATTTGGCGTTTGAGATTCAGCTGGATATATCGAAGATGATGCCGATACGGTATCGCTGTTTTGAGTTGGGGTGATGTGGATATATCTTGCCCGTTGCGTGAACGAAGATGACTGTATGATGCGGCAGCTAATTGGGCGGCTAACACAAAGCCTTCTGAGAATTGATGCTGCGGGTCTCATGTCTGTAAATCCTTTTTCTTTGTAATTGTACGGTTTCCTAACGATTAAAAGAAAGAGTGTTCAACATAGTTGCAATAATAATCAGACTATTAAAAGCAGCAGTTGAAAAAGTTGAAACCGCGCACCTTGTGAAGCTTTACAAACTTAATTTGTTGTTCTAAATCAATATCAAATGGGGGGGAGGGAGGGGATCTTTGAATGTACACACATATCTTTCTCTTCATTTATCTATATATCTAATAATACATAACTAACTACATTACACCTTGGTACGACTCAAGCTTAATTCACTTCCATTCCCAGTGTTCCCGCCGTATGCCCTCCTTGGAGGGGGTGGAGGTGGAGGAGGAGCAGCCCTTCTCGACGGCCTAGCGGTTCCCTTGGAGTCAATCGACACAGAAGACGAACTTTTGAACAAGCGGGTTAAATGAGGATTGGAGTCTACTGGTGAGTTTGTTATAGGAGATTCAATCTCCGAAACGAGGGACGACTGAGAAGATGATGCACGTGCCAATGATAATGGGGGAAGGGGAGCCTGTTGATTTGATTGACCAAGAGAAGTGACAGCTTCGGAAGCTCTTCTCGATTCAGGGTTTGTCTCCTCTTGTGCCTTTTTGCTGAAAGCATCCAACAGAAGACACCTCTCTGATAATCTTTTCATAGTTGCTGACGATTGTTCAGCGGTAAAAAGGTAGTTTAGTACATCCAGCATTGAATCATGCTTATATGTTTCAGTTTTCAGAGCAGAAAATAAAAGCATCGGATATAAAACTCTTAAATATGTATTAATTAGTGATTCATCTTTCACAATAGATAAATTGAACAATTCACGGATCACAATGTCAACAATGACTTTTAAATCGTTCAAATAAAACCACTGACAAGTTCTAGAAGTCGTGAATATCAAGTATAGGACTTTTAACATCAATATTTGAATGACATGGTCTTCCTCTCTATTAAAGTTTAGGATCAAAGTTTCACTGAAATTCTGGAAAAGTGAATTGTCTTCGATCATCGTTTCATAAAACTTGTTCTGATAAGGAGTGCCTTCGTGGAACTGTTGAGCAGAGTATGAACAAACCATAAACTGCTCATTCAAAATTAGCAGAGTTTTGAACCGTAAGAAATTCAACTCATCTTGGTCTCTAGTGGATATCACCAACTTCTTAAATAAATACTTGACAGATTCACAATCAATAGTTTTCAACTCATCGTATCCAAATTCATAAGCTTTACAAAATTCAAAAAATAATTCCAAATAGTTTGAGTAATTTGAAAGATATGGATCATCTCCTTTGGCATTGGCCGACACTTTAGCATAGTTGCTTAAAACACTAGCGAGTGTTTCAAAACCTTGATATTCTTTCATGATCTCAAAAATAGCCTCCTTCTCATTCTGGTAATTAACATAAAGAACCCAACCAATAATCTTGATGAATCTTTCGTTAGATTCAATAGTAAACTCAATTTGATCTCTAGTAGCTTGGTCAATTGTTCCAAGGTCAATCCGTAGATTGTTGCTGTTTGATTGAACGATGTACGTTAATAAAGATAACATCTTACGAACACAAAACTCCAAGTTACACTGATAGTGATTGAAAGTGATTATAAATTTAGCCATTTCTTGAAATAATTGTTCTTCGGGTTGGAGTGTACAAAGCTTATCACAGTAGTTTGATATGAGTGTGATATAACTGACTAACAACGTATTGATCTCATCTTCGGTACAATAGGTGTCCTGATAATCGTCACTATCTTCATCAGTGACTGTTCCTTCGTTATCTGTGGCATCAGAATAAGAGCCACCTGACTTATCATTGGACAATTTGAACGATTTTAATTTGTTCTTAATGCATTTGGTGACATATTCTTCAGTTGATTCATCATAGAAGGTCTTTGTATATAGCAAATCATTTGCTAGTTCCCAGAATTTTTGAATGGTTATATTTTCATCATAAGGTAGTTCAATTGATGCTCCCATTTATGTTGCGAGTTTGTACATGAATTATTTAACCTTGTAGATGTTCTTTGGAGGAGAAGCTCAAATGTAGAATGATAGAATTGCTATCTTTATATGGTCAGATGAAACAGGCGCTGGTATTGATATGGATAGAAGTGAGTGTCAACAAATGCAGAATGCAAGGCTTTGAATGCGTATCTCTGTATGTATGCAGATGTGGGATAGTGGCATTCGTTAACGAATGATGAGTAATACCAATGGATGATGAAAATATCCCTGTCTGATGAATACCAAGAGAAGCCATGAATCACCCTATTTCTCACCGTCCTACACCTAGCAAAGCAAAATAGAAATAAGATTGGATCGTAAGAAAACAGGAGAGAGTGACGGCGACGGCGACGGCGATCGGAACTGCGTCGATTTTCAAGCAGAGACAACCCTGTTTTAAAGGTAAGTGAGTCTGTACGATAAGATAAGACTTGACTGACCGGGTACCGATATACACTGACAAAGCCCACCACTACACTCACTAGTAAGTTTATATAAAACTAGAAAAATACACCTCAAATAATGCACGGTCTATCGGAGGTGTACGACTCCGAACAGGAAGCTGAGAGAGCCACTCTGAAGAACGACTTCCCCACAGCGATTTCCAGCCATGAAAGAACAGTCTCTTTGATTGATGCAGTTATGACCAAAATAGAAGCAGAACAACATGTAAACAACTTCAATACTATTAAGTCTTTACAAACTTTGCAAGATCAAGTTTTGAAAAGAATAGACCAGTTGAAAGCCTTCAAGGCAAATAAAGAAAAGATGAAGCAAGCTCAACAATTACAGCAACTACAACCTCTGTCACCTAAAGGCCATGCCACAGGATCTAATGGTCAAATAGGGGCTCGACTCAATAACCAGCCATTACTTGTACCACTTGAAGACCAGCAACAACTGATAGCGAGGGAAAATAGTGCACTCAATGGTATGATCAATAAGATCAACATGTCGCTAATTAAAAGTTTGAATGTTGACATCGAGACGAGCAAGATAAGGTTTATATCACAAGATAAGATCAATGAGTTAGAACATGACTTACAACTATTAAACTTTAAAGAGCGATCAATAGCAAAACACCAACAACAACCCCATGGAGGTGATGGCGGTAGCAGAGAGGACGAATTACTACAACAGTTGAAAGATATGAAAGCTGTCGAGGAAGGATTGAAGGTGAAAAACGAAGTTTTGAAAGAGTTGAATTTAGTATACTATAGCGAATTAATCGCCAACCATGAATTTTTAAAGGATTTGATAAATACTATAAGGGACCCAACAAATGTTAACCTCAACAGGACTGGCCATTCAGGCGCTGGATCAACGTTGAAAACAGGCCCTGACGGTGACAAACCTGTTGAAGATGGTCAAGAAGATGGGAAATCCAGCGGTGAAGTTGAAGACCTGAAACAAATTATTGAAGAACTAAAACTGAAAGTGGGGGCTTTGGAACGAGATAGGATAGTGCTAGAGAATCAGATTGTCAAGTTGAAAGAACGGTGGAATGGGTTGGTCGAGAGTGCTAGGAAGCGTAAGGAGTTGGAATCACAGGAAAATACAAATTCTATATGAGTGCTAAGGGGTTTTATATTTTCAGTGCAAGATTAATTATAAGGTTACTTATATGTGAGTAAATTATAGTACTAAAAATACACACCAGATACATTACACCAGGGGCAGAAGCGTTAAAAACACGTACACAGAAATAGAAACATAATCTATCTATCTGGCTTTAGCTGCAAAAACCATCTCTTCTTTATTGATCAAATGCTCAATAACTTCAATATCTTCTAATAATCTATCAATGTTCTGACTCCACTCGTTCAACAACTCATTTTCATTCTTTGGCTTAATAAAATTCACAATCTGAAGAGGTCTATTGATCTTAGCGTAAATGATACCCCCATTGACTAACTCAATAATATTCAGTTCAACTTCGGATTGAGGTAATTGTAACAATTCACAAAGCCTTTGCAACTTAATAGATGAGTAGTACTGAGAAACAACTCTTAAATTGTATTCGATAATTCTTTTTTGTAAATCTTTGTAATGCAACAAACCCTTATCAGAGGATTGATCAAAGGCCTCTGATTTGAATAGGTCCGTTGAGAATTGTGACTCAAATGTTTTAAAATTGATTAGTTCTTGCGTAGTGAATGATCTGACGATACTTTTCTCTGTCTGTAGTTTATCTAAGTTCTTGTCTTGCTTGATTCTTGATATTAGATCATTTTGCAAGTTGGTAAATGGTGATAATGTAATGTAATAAACTATTTGCTTTAATGTATTCAATGCTTTTGCTTTATCACCAGAAATCATTGGAACTTCGTAGATTGCCATGTTGTATTTAACTAAACTGATATAATCATCTTCATTCAATGCAATTTCTATCATCAAGTTGTAGTATTCTAATTTCTTGCTGGCAAATTTTTCAAGTGATTTAACCAGGATCTTCCTTGATAGAATTTTGGAGAATGGGAAGTCACCTTTCTTGTTACTTAAAGTCATTTGGTTTAAAATGAACTCAATCTTTTCTTCAATATCCATTGAGCCATAAGTTTCGACTTGCAATTCACACAAAATCTCAGTAGCTTTATCCAAATCATTCTTTTGGTTCAATAAAATGTCACTTAACATCTTGGTAACTCTAGCTCTTTCAATCTCAACAAAAATCTTGTTTTCAGTAACTGTTCTGATAACCTCAATTGTTTCGATTTTTAACTTCAAATCATCAATGTCATCCAAGTGTTTAATGACTTGTTGGACCATAACTTGCACGGAATTCTTCAACTGACCATGCTTCTTACTCAACAAAGTGACTTGTTCGCCCAATACTGACCAGTCTTTGTGCTCCGCTAACAAATCAACAAGCTTTATCATGATTCTCTTTGAAGAAGCTAGATCTGAAGCTTGTCTAGTCTGTTTTTCAAGTAGCAAGAGCTTATCAATAGCCAGTTTGTAGTCTGCGGAGGCAAGAGAGTCAATCTGAGGGAATTGCTCATCAAGGGTTTCTGTAAAGTCCTTTTCGGCTTTTAGTGGTGCTTCTCTAGACATCTTTTATGAAATATGACATACAGTTACTTGATTCTGAGCTACGGTAGAAAAGCAATCTTTTCAAAGAGTGTAGAGACATATACTTGCACAAGTAAGGCTGATTTGCCACTGATATATTATCGAATCGGAGGTTCAGACTGGTTGAATGAACTTTTGTTTGTTTGGCAGGTTGCGAGCGATGTCCCTTTTCGCCTTTTTGTTGTGGAGGCTTTGAAGGCTGTGCAAGTCTGGGTTTTGAAACTATTTTTAAGTATATTCAAACATGCAGGCAAGATAGTAGAGTGACTAAAGCGTGTTTTGTTGATTGAGGTCACCAAGACATACAACGTTTAATTTCATCCACAGAGACATATATTCACTATTATAAAATCATTAAGTGAATGGCAAGCTGCTGAAACCGGAAAACAATTTCAATTTAATATCGCACCGGACACATCAATGGACGTTACTTCAAGTTTTTTGAATACTTCTGTCAACTCCTCGAGTAACTTGACCTGGGTCTTTTTAGTTGACTGGGTACTTGCGGTTCTTGCTTGCCTTGGAATATTATTCTACTTAAACCGATTAGTTGGTGTCCTCCTCTCATTTGTCCTTAAATATTTACTTTGGAAGTATTTCAAAGTGCGAATAAAGGTTCAATCAATCAAGATATCCTTTTTAGGAGGAAGAATATTCTTTAAGAATGTCACTATAATTACAAAAAATGAACTGGTTTTGATTCATCAAGGTTGGCTCACTTGGAGATACTGGTTAGGATCAGTGAAGAGATCGGGGTTGGTTGTGAATGATGATATAGATTCAAATAAAAACGATAAGTTGCCGTCTCGGTTCTTACTTGAGGTGTTCGGTTTAGAGGTGTTCATGTACAATAAAACAGCTGCATATGATTCAATTTTGGAAACTTTAACGAAAAAAAATGAGGATTTTACCGACAACAAGGAGTTTGACCAATTTATGAATAATATGGATAGAACAAAATCCACTTTTGAAACAAGTTCAGACAACGTAAAAGCATACAGATCCAATTCATCAAGTAACACAGGAACCATCACCGAAGAGGAGCCTGGCCTATCTAGCTATGTCAAATTTTTACCTATTGCAGTCAGCATCAAGAAAGGCTCTTTAGTTATAGGTAACAATAGGACTTCATCTTTGTTTGTTGCATCTTATTCCACCCTGAAAGGTGTTGTAGATGCAGAGCCTTCAGCTAACAATTTAGATTACTATAGATCTGCATATAGCCTTAGAGCATCACAACTACAAGTTTTCCTCAAGCCAAATGTGTCTTACAAAAGTATCGAACAGATAGCTTCTGAAATCAACGAAACTGCTGATATACATAGATTCAACTTTATCAGAAAATTTCTTAGATCATTTGATGTAAACGTAGGCCGTGCTGCGAAAGAAAGCAACTTACCGAAAGAAAAACAAGAAGAAGAAAAAGAGAGAGACGATGAATGGCATGGACTTGAAAGATATTTGACAACAGTGACTAATGCAAGATACTCTTCGGATTCCTCAGATTCGAGCCGATCCTCATTTTGGAAGGATCCGAAGTCTGCTCCTATAATCTTTGAAAAGACTGAATATGCAAGGTACACACACATTGTGGATTCTGATTATGTTGACATTAATTACTATTACGACGTCCCAGGTCTCACACCTGCTGGTTATATACCAACAGAATCCGAGGATGGTCCTGACATCGGTAATGGTGGCTCTGCTCCTGCCAATGGATTAGATCTTAGCTTATCTGGCGCTAAAATATACTATGGTCCGTGGGCTGACAAAGAAAGAGTTTACTTGCAAGAAATGTTATTCCCTGCTATCTGCCGCGATTCCGATCCTTACGAGAAATTGAAACCAGGCACTAAAAGGCAATACGTTGGTTTTGAATTGTTTGTGGAAACATTAGATGAAGCTACATTACGTATTCCCCTGAGAGAATTCAGCAAGGACATTTTATATTCCAACGTTGAAGCCGAAATATCAACTGGAAACACTGGCGTTAGCAGACCTTTTGGATGGTTGGACATTAAGCTTGATCAGGGTTCAACTGTTAGAACTAATACGAGTTATATACCAACAGTGAGAGACGGATGGAATAATACATTAAGCGCTTGTTTAAATTCACCTGTTATTTCATCCAGTGTTAACCATAACTTGTTATTCAAGGCCAAAACGCATACTATAAATGCACATATTGGGTATCCTTTGCAATGGAACGGAGAAGCGATTTGGACGTTCAATCAAAGATCCACAGATGCAGAGTTATTTTTGGTTAGAGAACACGTTACATTATTCATTGACTTATTTGGAGATTTTAGCTCTGGTGATCCAACTCCATACGAATTGTTTAGACCGTTCTTTTATAACGTTAATTGGGATTTTGATAATTATCTGATTTATGTGAATTTAAATGAAAAAAACATAGTCAATGATCCATTAGACTTTAATGATAACATATACTTATCGTTTAAAGGGTCCCACTTGAACTTGGTCTTTGATGTCCCGTTTGATACAATTTACAAAAAATCTACAACCTTCAATTTTAAAATGACTACCAGTTTCTTTGATTTGGTCCTTGATTTGCCACCTTGGAATACTCGGCATAATTTTATGAAGAAGAAGGAACTTGGTAAATGCTTCAATTTTGTTATGACTGGCTCATACACTTATTTCAGTTCTATAGAAATTGATTCTGTCGATACTATTAAGATCGACTGCACATGTGACGATACAACTTTGGAATGCTATGGATTCGTTATCAAGTACGTTTTAATCCTTAAAGAAAACTATTTTGGTGAAGACGTTCATTTTCAAACATTCCCTGAATTTATGGAATCTATTAAAGAAGAGCATGATCAATCATCATCGATCCTACGGCAAGACGAACCACGCAACGTATTCAACCCAACAGTGAAGTTAATGAATGAAACAGATCTTTTGTTTTCATTCTGCGTTACCAACGGCTGTATCATTCTCCCGTCACATATTTATGACTGTGAATCGCACTTGGCTTTGCACTTTGATACTTTGGACATTGATCTTAGATTTAACAACTACTATATGGATCTACAAGCTGATTTTTCAACCATTAACTCCAGATTCCTTGAAATTTGTGATGAATCTAAGATTTTTGAAACGACTCGACACAAGCCTGATTTTGATCCTGAACTGATTATTGATGGATTGTCTATCCACGGCCACAGAATGTTTGGATTACCGCCCACTGAACCAACTTACTACTGTCGTTGGGAATTTGATGCCGGTGATATTAACATTGATGCGGAGCCTAAGTTCTGGGATGCTTTGGATAGATCAATATCGGCGCTTGGAGTTGGATATCATGACGATGAAAATTCTTTAGGGATTCCAATTGAAGCTGTCACTGATATTGTCAACTTAACATTCGACACCACAAAAATAGGGATTAACCTAAAAGGTCCAGATTACTATTTGAAAGTTGATTTGAATGATTTCTCATTCAGTTTAAGTGACCAAGCAACTTTGAATTATAACAGTCGTATCGATTTGATAATCAAGGAAATTGTTGTTAAGTCAGCTAAAAATGATAAAGCGGTTTTGGAATTTGAAACCTCATTAAAATTCACTGACTTTATTCAAAAGCCGGACTGCAAAGAAAAGAGAGCTTCTCAGATCAAGCATGTAAAAGTCAATGACGGTCCCTTCCACAGATGTCCATTCTTGTTACCCACTGAAGAAAGAGATTCTACATATTATAAAGATTATGGCTCGATTAAGCCGTCAGTATGCCTGCCTGACGTCCCACCTCCTTTCAACACCGATTCTATGGATTTGTTGATCAGAGGCTACCCACAATCGTTACAGAATGCACTAGAGTCTGTGAATAGATCGGAAAGCTCATCTTTGAATGACGCTAATATTTCTAGTAATAAGGATTATAGCTTTAGTCACCCAGATGCGGATGCATTAGACCCAAAATGTGAATACGACAATTTGATTCTAAACTTTGGCGTTGCAAAAGCTTTTTGTTCCCCTTTGGCTGCTCTGATTATTGCTGACATTATGAGTAAATTGAATAATTACAGTGTTCATAATGTCTTGGATACTTTACAGGTTGAAGTCCTAAAACACTTGAAGAAGAAGGTCCTATCCAAAGCAGAAACAGTCAAGATTAAATTTGACTCCCCCCTAATCAGTCTAAAGATTGCAAATTCCAATGATTCGCTGGAGTTTGCTAGCATTGAAATTTGGAAACCGTTCTTGGCCGCTTCATTAAGTAAAAGTATAGAAGGTATTAGTGAAGACATTGTGAAACTTCATATTTCTCAATTTGAAATTAATACTTTGAGAGATAACAAGCCTCGATTTTCATCCGTTTTTCAAAAGTTGACAGTTGATCTAAATGATAATCCGTCTGATACTCTTGTTATAATTGACCAAGAAAGTCTGTCTTTTGATTTTGACCCAAAAGAGATTCGCTGGTTAACGACGTTCGAAGATTCACTATTAGCTCCAATAAAAGATGCTATTGAAATTCTTTCAAATTTTGAAGACGACAATCGACTTTCTAGGACTCAACTTCTCTATGCTGTTTCTGTTGACGGTCTAAACCACGCCATTAGGCATGATCCATCTTGTATCACAAAGCCCTCATATGTTAGTAAGTTCAAAAATGATCACGTTAGATTTGAAGATTCTTGGAAGATTATAACAAGATTGAGACACGTTGTTGAGAGCTTACCAGAAGATTGGAGAACGCATCATAATGCCCTTTTCAAAGCGGCTAAATGGGAAGTTCCTGATGATGCCCAATCTCAGGTCTTGAATATATTCCAAAACTGGAGAAGATGGGAATTTTCAAACATTACGAAAAGTTATATTTTCAACAGTGTCTTTGGTACTAATGCGAATCGGGTGGTTTCTGATAAGGTGTTTGGTTGTGCTGTTAACTTGCAATATATGAAGCTGAACGTGCTTCCATTTGAACAGCTGCTGGTAATGAAGAAGTTCGAATTCGTTTTCCAATCCGCTAAATTGACTGAAGATCTCAAAGAAATGGCTAGAACATTGACAACCGCTGAGGTTGATGATGGTATTGATATTGACGTCAAAGTTGGATCGGTTGTTTCAGATTTAGGCGCTTTCAAAGATTCTGTAGGCTACCTTGTTGAACTTATGGACGATTTGAAGCATTTGATCAAAGAATTCCAAACATTAAATAGCAAGCCTTCCTTCCAAGATACGTCGAGTATCCAAATTCTTGGAGCTGAGACTACCGTTAGCTTGGTGAAACCAGTGTATTACTCCATCAATTTGTTAATCAGTAACTTCAAGTATCATTTTGGTATTGATCGGTCAGATTTGAATGTACACGGTGAAGGGAATACTTTGTCCTTACTTGGCATACAATCGAAAGATCTACTGCCTTTCACTTTGTGCTTGAACAGCTCTAAGATCAATGTTAATTTGCTGATGGACAATACTCATTTATTGGAATATCAATGCCAAGACCATACACTAGTTGTTATTAACAGCGGTTCAATTGGGTCGGGTGACAAACTGATTGATGCTAAAACTCGTTTGGTCAAGTTGAAAACTAATTTGGGCACTGAGAAATATTCCAGAGCCATTGACATATTTTCATTGAATGAGTATCCAATTATTGACCCATTAATAAATGCAATAAGGGGCCTGATGGATAAAGAAGATACTTCCACTGAACTAGCTTTATCACCAATATCCTCCACTCCGGCTGACATACTCAGTAAATTGAAATGCAAGTTCTCTGGTTCCGTCGAATTCCACAGATTTGAGCTAGAGCTAGACATCTTATCCCCGTTGTCTTTCGCTATGGATGTTCAAGATTCAAAATTCAATTTTAATATATCTAAACCTGGAATTGCCTCCAGTTGCGTGATAGCAAGAATAAACACAACTCTGGTGACCGATGCTAGAGAAAGAATCCAATATTTTAACACTTCTGTTGATAAATTCAAGCTCCTTTTGGGATTTACTGTTATGAACGAGTCAGAGTACAGTATTCCACTGAAGATACATGCTGAACATTACCGTTTTAATCTTGCTCATCATAACTTGGCCACTTTACTGCAAAGGGGTTATGCTGATTATAAAGTCGTATCGAAAGATATAGCATTGTTAAAGACTTCAGTTGATAGGCTGACGGGCATCTTTACTAGGAACGAAATCGGTTACCAAGATATCGGTTTCGAAGCGTCGAAGGAGGTAACAAACAGCAAAATTTGGGAGCAAGCTAGAATGCGCTTGCAGATATCTTTGAGATCATTCACGCTTGTGACAATGCTAAATAATAACCAAGTCATTCTTGACTCTTCACAATTTGGATTAAAAGTAAACACTTATGATCCGACCTTGCTTGAGTACAAACCATTTGGTCAACTAACTATGCCTTCAACAAAGATCAGTTTTGGTATTCATGGTGCACAGTCAAGTAGATTTACCGTTTGTGATGTAAACTTTCATTTAGAAGTTACGAATTTCACCAATGCTGACGTGCTATTACAGAAGTTGAACATCACCAGTGATTTCTGTAGATTTGTTTTGACTCCTCATTATACAAAAGAGTTGATTGATATAGTATTTGAGCTAGAAAGAACAATTGACAGATTTGACATTTCTAAGGAGCACAAGAAGGAAGTGAACAAAACTCCACAATCTGACACGCTAATGACCATTTTGAAGTTTTTCTCCATCAGCGCTATTTCAAAAAATATGTGTATTGGTTGGCTGTTCCCTCAAAGTAGAAACAGTGCTCATTTTCTTCAAGACACTATTCCAGGCTTTATTATCGGTTACGAAAATGCCGAATTTATTTGTGCCAAGGATGCGGGAAAAGTTTTGATGTCAGGTACCTACGTTTCGACAGCTCGTGGCAGTACCCCAGCCACATATTACTCAACTTCTAATGAAAGTGAAAGTGATAATAGATTTTATTTCCCTCTCTTTGAATTAGTTTACACAGAGACTGTTTCCGATATGGGTAGTAATTTTAAGGCAAAGTTGTTAGGTGACAAGATTGATGTTAAAATACAGACCGGTGTCTTTTCCGTTACCGAAACATTGTTAAGCTCAATTGTTTCTGTTCAAGAAAAACTTGACACTGTCCATGCAATGTATCCCCAAAAGGAAACCGAGCTTAACTTTATCACAACCCAAACGGAAGAAGATCAAGGACAATTGTCATTATCCAGGGCAGCCGCAAAGTCAGCTGAATGCATTCTTAAGTTTGATGGTGCCTCTATTGTGATTCTGAATGAGAAATTGGAAGTTAATGGTGAAGTTCCATCGTTTAGTTTGCAAGCTCCAACCATTGAAATTTCCACCAAGTATACAAGATGCTTCGAAGGCCCAAAGAAGCATATTATTTATGTGGAGGCCGTAACTTCTGCTACCAATAATACTCTTCTAGCATCGTGTGTTCCTGTTATCGTTGATTTGATCAGAAGTTTCAGAATTTTTGTTAATTCCGCTCAATATGAAAGAAGGAAATCTATTTCGTCGCAATCAAGCTTTTCCCAACGACGCCGACAATCACATCAACAGCAGACACATTTTGAATTGGAACGTGTATTCGAAAATATTAATGTTAATTTTTCTTTGAAGATTGAGCCTCAAAAGTTGACTTTGAGTTGTGATCCAACCGCTAAGATTGAAGCTACTGTTTCTACAAACGGAATTCACTTACAGTTCAATACTGATACAGATCAATTATCTGGTTTGGTGTACATCGAGGACTTAAAAGCAGAATTACAGCATGTTTACTCTAAGGAGACAAGTGCTTCGATCTCCATTCAAGATATTGGTTTATGTGCAACATTAGCCGGGTTGAACTTGCGGAAGGAGTTTTCAACCGTTGGTAGCGTTACTAATATTGATGCATATTTGAATGTTCAGCAACGTCAGGATTTGGATTTGTTTCGTGATATTTGGCTACCAGGTGAACTATATGAGGAATCTATAACTGACGTCAAGAAACCAGATAGAGTTCAAGTTCCACGAGCCCAAAAGACATTTGCGGCTCGTATTCGTGATGTTTCTTCAACTACTGCGTTCCCTTGGATATTAACTATACTGATTGGTACAGCAAAGGCTAGGGTAGACTTAGGTATGTCATTAGGTCTCCTGAACGTTGGATTTGATGGATTCTCGGCCAAGTCTACGAGAGCTGTTAATTGGGATCAGAATGTTAGATTTGAGTTCCGTAAGTTTTCAATCCTTTCTGATGGTCGCCTTGGTGGCTTACTAACAATTGAGAAGGCAAGAATGGCATCAGCTTTCTCTTGGAAGAAAGATCAAGACGTTTTGGATATTCCGCTGGTTTTATTGACCGCTGGTTTTAGCTCTTTGGAAACAAAGATATCCTTGGATTACCATCCATTCTTTATTGTCGCTATCAAAAATGCTATGGTTAGTATCTATAATCAACATACTGAAAGTCAACTGGACAAATTGGTTGGTAAGACATCTGTTGAATCGTGCAATGTTTATATGACCGCTCTGACAGCTTCTAATTTCGTTGATATTTATACAATTGGTTTGCGTATCAGGCAAGATATCAAAATATCCTATCATCAGGTGTTGAAGGACTCTGCTGTTGATCAGCAGAATGCTACGTCCTCCGCTTATCAAGAAACCAGTACATCATCCGGCGCTGTATTAAAATCCAAGAAGCTGGCCGAAGAGCCGAGGGGGAGTAGTCTTGGTGCTACTGAAACATTTTTGGATGTCATTGAGAAGCTGCGTACTGATTTGGATGTTAAGATCGGTTATTTACAATTGCAAATCTTCCCAAGTAGTCTATTTGATTCGCAAGCATTGGTCGTTAAAATTGGTTCTTCAAGAGCAAAGTTTTTACAGGATGTTTCCTCGAAGCTGGAGAATAAGTTAAAGTTAGAGTTGGATGATATTGCTGTTTCTCTTTCAACCTTCAAGAATAAACCAACTGAAAAATCTTTAGAGCAGCAGAATATTCAACCATATATCAAACTAGCGAACACTGCAGCAGGAGGTAGTATTTTTGTTTTTCCATCACTGAAGGTGTCTATGGACATGTGGCAGGCGCCATCTTCTAATCTTGTCGAATACATATATAGTTCTTCATTTGGAGGTAAAGTTGATGTCAGATGGAAGTTGGGTTCAGTTTACTTTATTCGCGAAATGTGGTATTCTCATGCAACTACGTTGAGAACCAGATTAACTGCCTTGAGAATCTTCACATCAGAGTACCAGATGGAAGGAGAAGATGTTCTAGAAGAAAATTACAAAGAGTCTCTTTTCGAAACTGTTAATCTTGAAGACAAATTGAAGGTTGTTGAATCAGATAAAAAGTATGAATATGTTCCACTTGTTGAGCCATACATCGAGACACCTCAGTTGAAAGATCTAGGAAGTGCAACACCGCCACTAGAATGGTTCGGTCTCCATAGAAACAAGTTCCCAAATTTAACACACCAGTTTGTGATTATATCTTTACAGAAGTTAGTTAAGGAGGCTGAAAACAGGTATTCTAAGGTTTTAAAGTAGGCTAATTTAGTCATTATCTTCTGCTGTGTATTAATATATTGCATTTATTAATTAATTATGGGAAGACTAATCTGTAAGTAGTCTGTCGAAGAAAAGCACCCTTGTAAAGCAAAGCTACCACCGTCGGAATAAACTTCTGCCCGATTCAATGGAAAGCTTCCACATGCACAGCCGTAGAAAGTTTAATCACGTGATAGCACCGCCTTGGGAATATTCATAAGCTTAAGAATAAGAACTCGAAATACTGGCAAAGCTCTCTGGCTACACACCTTAAAAGTTAAACATATAACTTGTTTTGTATATAGGGACAAGTACATACTGCACCCAGTTTTTGCGCAACTTAAGGATAGCTAGCAGCTCAGGAGTCACTATAAATTTGTAAATATTCCTGTAGGCGTTTGGAATCACATCAATTCATCCGGTAATCTGCAACAGCGGAATCGATAAAGTTGAATAGAAGGCTCTAAAACGATCCAATATGGGGAGTACGTCAGAAGCTCCGAAAGACCATACATTGCGACAATCATCAATAAGTCTGCACAATTTACAAACTGAGCTTACAAATCAGAGGAAAATCAAAGCGGGTGCTGAGAAACTGATGAATTCGACAACATCGTCAGACTCCAAAGCAATTGCCAAACAAGAGATCGATGACACAAATCAGCATATTATACAGTTAGAAAAGAAAATAGAGGCAGTTAAAAGGTTAACTATACCTGAATTTGAAAGTTCAAGAAATAGAAGCAATACTATTAGTACAAACCTAACTGGAGAGTCATTCAATTCTTACTACAGCTCATCTCTAAATGAGAATTACGACACTGATACAGAGTATAGATCCAACTATCAAAAGATTGGCGATTTGACTAGTCCCACATGGGCGTTAGCCGACATATTACATTCCTTAGGAGACAAAGAAAAAAAGCCAGAATATCTAATCGAGAAATCAAATGATCTAGTTGTATTGTTGCAACAGAACGAGTCACTCAAAGAGGACCTTGTGCTTTCATCAATAATACATAAGATTCAAGGACTTTTACTGAGTTCCAATTCAATTGTTGTTGGCTGTGGCTATAGACTTTTAAGATACATATTAAACGACGTTGAATCTCTGGAATTTTTCAACAGAATGAATTTGGATATTTTTTTCGTTGGATCTTTTTCCAAAGATATCAAGCATTTGATTGAAAGAGAAGAATGCTTGAAGCTTATGAGAAAGTTCATATCCATTTGGGGCGGCTTAAGTCAAATAAGTGTCAATTGTGTGAGGTCAATTGTATCTATTCTGGAGAATATAGACGATCCTTTGAGGATAGCAGCTTACGAAACCTTAGTGGAAATTTCGTTGTTGAATCCAGAATTATCTTCCAAGGCCAACGCTATAAAGCCTATTATGCAAATTGTATTAGATGGACCTTTTTCACTGGCTGGAATATCTTGTCTTGCTTTTGTTAAAATGCTAGAACTTCCGACAACAAGGCCTTTTGTTTTAGATGAAAAAATAATACAAATGTTAATATCCCCTTTTATGGAGATTACTCACCCCAAAGTTGAAAAATTGCAAAGTGCTGGGTACGTTATTACATCATTACTTAAGACTTGGCCTGGATTGCTTGCTTTTTCTCAGAATAGCTTTGAACCTCTGAAACAATTACTGAGTTGCTTGACATTTGATTCAACCCTCGTGAAAAATGTGCTAATACATATGCTCTACGATTTGTTTAGAATAAGATCGTTACCTTGGATAATAGCAAGAGACGATAGCTCGAATTCCAGTGTTCTGATACCAAAAGAGACTGAATTCATCTCTCATCCAACGAAAGCAAACTCAACATCAAGAAGTACGCCGGAAAAGGAAAGTTCGGTCGTTAACCATTATACTGCGTTACTACTTAAAGTTGCACTGGACTGCGATTTAATACCGAAATTAACAGCGGTGTTTGAAAATAGCGCAGATAACAAGCAAATCAGGAAAATTGTTGTATTATTATCTGAGATATCGTTTATAAAGTCATACTTGATACCGGATCAATTGATTCCCCGCATGTCACCATCTTTCAAGCTCAATAATTTAATTGAAAAAGAAATCAGAAAGCATCATGGAGCTAGTATGATTAACGGTGTTAAGTATCTTCATGAGCATCATTACAATGCTGATCTAGCGAATAAGTTCTCAAGAGATATCAAAA
The DNA here is from genome assembly GCA_001600755.1 of Ogataea methanolica. NCBI lineage: Eukaryota > Fungi > Ascomycota > Pichiomycetes > Pichiales > Pichiaceae > Ogataea > Ogataea methanolica. The sequence continues at coordinate 3,124,525 of BCKW01000002.1, forward strand.
TGAGATTCATGTATTTTGTTGACGACGCTGATTTGAAGATTTTACTTAATAACACACATGTCTTACTCATAAAGGACTACACCAAATGGGATTGGCTGCTGATTATAGAGTTGATGCAAGGCCCACTGAGAAATCCTAGAAAGTTTGAAGAGACAGTCAAGACGACGAAGTTTTATAAAAGATTAATGTCTTTTTATAGACCGTTCAAGTATAGATTTTCAGCGTTGAAGAAGACCAAGCATAACTTGATATACATTAAAGCTGGTTGTGAAATTTTCAAAAGTTTACTCTCAAACGCAGAAGGTGTTAGATATTTAACTGAAAATAAAATTTTGCCACAAATTGCGGAATGTCTAGCACAGGTTGATCCTTATTCTGGGATTACTGCCAGTGACCCGTTATTTTCAAAATCAAAACTTGAAACCACTTTGAGCTCAGGATTCTTTTCATTTTTAGGGGTGCTGTCGTCGGATGTGAATGGTTCAAGAATGCTTGAACAGTGGTGGATCTTTGATATGTTGTATCATATCACTGATAGAAAAACTGATAGACCCGATTTGGTGAAACTTATCATCAGAGAGATGAAATATGATACCAATGGACATTTGAGAATTATTTTAAGTAAAGTGAGTTGTACTGGGAGTAACTCGATCAGAATTTTTGCTACCAAATTCCTAGGTACGCTACTCGAGATTGAAGATTGCGAGAGTTTTGCTTGTCAATCGTTAGTCAATCAACTTTGCGATCCCGATTTAACAATTTGTAATATTTCAATTGAATTTTTAACTAGATTTGCTAAAGATGAAAATAAAATTCTTCAAATAATCCAAAATAAACCGGAAATTGAGCATTTAGGAGTTATTGCTGTTCCACTAATGTTGAAAATGCTTTCAACAGAACCAGGCTTCCATTATTTACAAGATTTGAATTTTGTTGAAAGTGAAATGGAATTGTGGATAGATTTCAAGAATAAATTATATGTTAATCAGATTGAATCATTCATGATTAAAAAACTTTACAATTTTAAAAATACAAAGCCCTTACCATATCATTTTTTTGGAGAGTTAGTTAAAACAAGAGAAGGTACTTCGTTGCTAGAATCAATGGGCACTTTGACAAGCTTTTCAAACGTTGTCAATTCGTATATTTCAATAATGCAATCTGGGGAAGAGTTTGAATTTTATCGAAATGCATCAAGAGAAGAGCAAGATGAGATTATGCTAGATTTGAAATCTGTCTTATGGGCTATTGGACATGTTGGGTCATCTGATTATGGTATTACTTTATTGGAGTTAGCTGGTCTAGCCGATAGTATATCCTATATTTGTGGGAATTCATTGAATTGGAGCTTGAAAGGAACATGCTTTCATGTTTTGGGATTAATTTCTCAGACCGATCAAGGCTTAGAAATATTGGATGATTTAGGCTGGTTTGCTAAAACTTCGTCACTTAATTTGAGTCTAGCGATTTGCTTACCTAAATCCTTTGATTCGTTTTTTGTCATTGATTGTGCTTATGAAAAAGCTTCTGTTAAACTGAATAGAATATTAGAAAAGACAACAAATGAAGTTTTCGAACAGGTTATGGAATCCGATTTCTTACCGTTTTCCAGTAATCAGAAAATTTCCAATTCAAGTTCATCAGCAGCATCTATTGGGTATCCACAAGAGTATTTTGTTTTATTTGACATTTTCGAGAATTTGATTCTTATTTTGGTCAATCAAGGTAAAGCCTACAACAATTTAAATAAGATTAAAGCAAAGTTTCCAACTCTTTTTGAATCGGAACCAAGTGTTTTGAAGTTAATAGTTCAAATTTTGGAAATACACTCATTTAAAACACAGGTCAGAAAATATCTATTTTGGGAGCTTATCGATTTCAATAAAATGATGGAAGTTTTAATCAAGAGGCATAGAAAGAAATTGAAGGACTTTCCAATGGCAACTGGCCTGCAACCAGTTGCCGGATATGGGCCCAATGGTGCTGGCGGACAGAGTTCTCCATTCTCTAGTCAACAACAACAACAACAACAACAACAACAACAACACATTCATAAGTCCAATTCAGAACCGGTCAGTGCTGTTTCCAATGTTCTATCAGTTGGGTTTAATCCTGTAAGTGAAACAAGGGTGCTGACACGGAGGCCTCCTCCAGAAGGGGTATAGTTGTGTACTTATTTGTAGATGTATAATGAAATGAATGAAGCTTCTGGGTAACAGAAACAATAAACAACTTTTTACGACAGCTCGCGTGTCGTTGTCTGCTCAGTAGTGCATTACTCACTCAAAGACGACTTGTGTGCTCTCTCTCGCTTCTTTGCTGGCAAAATTCGCAGCTTTGTAATTTGCAATCGCAGGAAGTGGCTTTGTCGGTCTTGGACCATAGGTTCTTCTCTATCTTGTCCCACAAAAGAATCTACTTGCACGGGCAAGATTCAAGGAATGATTTATAAAATACATTCTTAATATCAACGGCAACCTTTTTTACGTTCAAGCCCGTTTTTAAAACAGTCTTCTTTCAAACTTTCTAATACTTAGTTATTTTCTTCTTCTTTATCTTATTCTTAGAATATGGGAAACTCGCCCAGTAAAGATGGCTCCTCCACTTCAACTGTATCAAGCAGTACAACGACATCATCATCATTAGATGATCCTGACCCGTCGCATACGGCGCGATCAAAATTTAATACTCAACAACAACAGCAACAGCAACAACAACAACAGCAGCAACTACAACATGAACAGTTGCAAGGACAGTTGCCGAATACTAATGACTTTATCGCAAATGATAAGGCTACAAACTTGTTAACAAAATCTAAGAATGCCAATTCTAACAATAATAACAACAACAATAATAAATCCAAGCAAGATGAAATTAAAATCAATGAAGAGTTAGAACCAACAAAACAACTGACCAAAGACCACCTGAAAAGGAAACCAGAATTTATCAACTATGACTTGGAAATTGCTGCATCAATGGCAAAGGCGCTTAATATTGCTAGATCGCCGTCAAAGGATAGCCCTACATCCGAAGTTTGTTCGTCGATGGAAAGTAGTTCAGATTCTTGTTTCACCAGTAATTCGATTTCGTCTGCTTCATCAACCACCACTCCACCGTTTTCAAAAGAAAACGGCGCTTTGTATCCAATTGAGGAGCATTCGTTAGAATCAACGCCTGAACTAAACACTACTAAATACTCACCGTCGGTTGAAACTTCAAATACTGTCGAAACTGTTACTGAAACAGTTTTCCACCAAGAAATTGATGAGATCGCTAAAATGGCCAACGCTGCTTCAATTTCAACTTTATCAAAGAAAAAACATTCAGAAGGAAAAGTTGATATTGATTCAATTATTGGTAAATTGGTTGAAAATGGATTGAGTAAGAAAACTTCAAAAAAATTCATTATTTCAGTTCCCGAAATCAAATACATTGCAGCTAAATCCAGGAATATTTTCCTAAGCCAACCAACTTTATTGGAATTAGCTGCACCGGTTAAAATCGTTGGTGATATCCACGGGCAATTTACTGATTTGTTAAGAATTTTCAAACTTTGTGGATTCCCTCCCAATGCAAATTATCTATTTTTAGGTGATTACGTTGACAGAGGTAAGCAATCTTTAGAAACAATTGTTTTAATGTTGTGCTTAAAGATTAAATATCCTGAGAATTTCTTCATGCTAAGAGGTAATCATGAAAGTGCCAGCATAACTAAAATGTACGGTTTTTATGATGAATGTAAAAGAAGAGCAAATCTAAAAGTATGGAAAATGATTGTTGATGTTTTCAATACTTTACCAGTGGCCGCCACTATTGCTGACCGGATCTTTTGTGTTCATGGTGGGTTATCACCACAATTAACAGATTTGAACCAAATAAAAAGGATTCAAAGACCTACTGATATTCCTGAGAGCGGTTTGCTTGCTGACTTACTGTGGTCTGATCCAGCTGCTAACTCTTCAGCTTTCAATTCCTCATCCACCTCTTCCCCATCGTTATCGTTATCTTCTTCTACTTCGTCATCTAATGCACTGTACGGTAGCGACTGGACAGAAAACGATCGTGGGGTATCATACTGTTTCAACAAGAAAGTTGTTAACAAATTCTGTGACTTTTTCCAATTTGATTTGATTGTTAGGGGTCATATGGTTGTTGAAGAGGGTTATGAATTTTATGCTAAACGGAAATTAGTTACGATTTTCTCTGCTCCTAATTACTGTGGAGAATTTGATAATTGGGGTGCTGTTATGAATGTCAATAAGAAACTAATGTGTTCTTTTGAACTTTTAAAACCATCTGGCTCATCTACATCGTCAAAGAAGAAATAGAATTGTTATTATTTTATTGTTAGTTTAGCATTCTCAATGATTACGAAAAAATAAATAAATGAAAACAAAGAAGAAAAAGTTAATAAGTTTCAAGTCCTTTATCATAATGACCCCCCTTCCATTTGTTTTCCCTGCTTTTATATATCTTGTGTCTTTTTCATTTATTACTATTTTTTGGGTTTATTTACTATCATTTTTCTTTGGATTTTATCTACACAGACGCTTTCAAATTTTTTCATTTTCTTTTATATTATATTACTTTACCGAACTGGAGTTTATTTTTTTCAGCCATTTGTTCACTACTATTTTGAACTTTATTATACCTTTTTATAATTACCTCTTGTTTTATCTTTTTCTCTGAATCTAAGTTATCAACAAAAAAGTTATACTAACGTAGGTGTATCTTTAATTATTAGTTCAATACAGAAGTATCAGCACCAACTACAGCAAGCCTTGTCTCTTCAATTGTTCGTAAACTTCCTCAGTCATAACATTTCCCTCCTCATCCTCAACTTCAATACCAGTACCAACACTAACACCATTTCTACTGCCAGCTTTTACGGCCTCAGACAATTTCAAAACATCATTGATCTTACCCAATCCATTGTAAACCTCAATGTCCTCACCGTTATTCAAAACGCCAAGCATCATTAAACCTTTATAATGTCTCCCTTTCATATCTTTGAAATGCTTTAGATAGTTTATTTTACCCTTGTACTTAAAATTACCACAAATTTCACAATTGAATTCATTATCCAACCCTTTCAATTTCCACAACCAATATGGAATAGGCTTGTTGTCGGGTCCAAGGGGTAAATTCAAAGGATTGTCGTTACTGTTCTTGGTGCTACCACTTCCGTCGTTGTGTGCCGCGTTGTTATTTACGGTTGTTGAAGGCTGTTCATCCACGTACGCTAGTTCATCATCCGACATAGCTTTCTGCTCCCTCAATTCAATTTGTCTCTCTCTATTTGTCAACAAATTGAACCTTTGAGTCTCATTCATTGTATTAACTAGTTGCTTTGATAGTAATTTTGTAAAAATTAACGTAACTAAATGCTCGTATTTGATGATATTGAATAAGGCTGTCGTGCTTGATGAATTTGCTGCTAATTTCTTTTTATGCTTTTTACCAGTTGTATGGCTTTCAAAACTTGATTTGTTGGTAAATTTGTGGTTGCAAACTTTACAAAGAATGAATTCAATGGCTGGCGTGTCTTCTTCTTCTTCATTTACTGTTTGTCTCACTTTGGTAGTTGAATAATGTTTCAAAATATCAAACTCATTAATGATTGAATTGATTTCAAGTTCCGGTTGCTGTAGTGGTTGGATCTTGATATAGTAATTCGATAAATATTCAAACAATTCCACTAAATAATCCAAATAACTCGTGTTTTCAACGTTTGTATATCGAATAATATCTTGGTGACAATCGTTCACTCCTTGATTTAACAAATTCAAGTAAGATAAATAAGTAGGAACCTGACCAACATTTGAAAACATTTTATCCTTTTCCTCACTGCTTTCCATTTTGGGCAAACTCAACCATTTCTTATAAAACTCAGTCAAATTTAAAAACTTCCCATATGATTCACTCATATTGAAAATATCCTTGATGTGCAATCCACCAGCAAACGAACTCAATATCCTTCTTTTTTTTCTTTTATTACCAGCTTTTCTTCCTTTTCCAACACCACGATCAACACTATCATCATCGTCGTCATTACGACCTTCAGCGGTAGCATCACTAGAAAACATTGCATATGGATTACTATCAACCTTACCAACGCCTTGACTGTTATGAACACTATTAACAGTCATAGTATACAGTTCTTTAAAGACACTATCACCACCACTACCAATAGCTCTCTCCGACTGGGAAAGGTCATCGTTGGGACTAGCCATAGTCATCAACATTTTCAGATTCTTTGCTAGTTCTTGATATTTGTTCAAAAATAGCTTTATTTCATGTTGTTGGATCAATGTTAAGCCTACATTCAAACCGTCCACCAGTTCAGCACCAACACCATTGTTACTGCTAGTCACCCCTTTTAAGTCTTTGGCCTTGAGGGATGTTGAACTTGTTGTAGTTGGCTTATAGATGGCTGGATTTCGTTGAATCCTTTTAGTTATTTCATCTTCGATAGTTTCCAACTCCTCCAATAAACTTCGTTCTTGCTCTAATATTAACGACATCTTAAAAACTTGAAAGAAAGAGGGAACAATTCCAACTTATTGCTATTTCTGTAATTGATATATCGTAATCTTTGTCCGACTGCAGATATACATATTTCTTGATATGAGTTATTATTGTTTGATGGTGGGTTACTCTTACAAAATGGAATAAATGATAATGTAAATTTATTCTAGATCGAGCGCCACAGGGAATGTAGCTTAGCCACATATGATTAGAACCATGACGGGTGACAATACGCGTGGCTAATTCTGTTACTGCCATGGCACAATTTGCTACTGCACACCCGCATTGAACCCTCTTTTAGATTAACTTAATTAAAATCAACTTGAATGGAGGTTTATACTTGAAAACAACAAATATATTATTCAATATTTTGACATGCTATATATAATAAATAAAAAGAGAATAAAAAATTTAATGGAAATAAACGTATAACTATAATATATATGACAGAGTGAATCAGTTTTCGTAATATTCAACATGCTTTTTAGCAAAGTCCATAGCCTCATTAACTTGCAAATTATTTAAACCATGTCTAAATCTTAAGTGTCTAGTTAGCGCATCACAACGACTGAAAGTTTTATTGCTTAAATATTTATTTCCATCATTATTGACATTATTACCGTGATCGTAATCATCTTCAGCGACAGTTTTCTTTGGGATTTTCTTAGAGTTGTGAGAATTAGCTAAATTAGTATTTGAATTTTCAATTGAAAACGAGCTTGATCTATAATTTAGTTTAATAACTATTGGATTGACTGAATTCAACTGATTTCTTCTTCTTAAATCATCTTCACAAAACATACATCTATAATAAGATCTTCTTGATGCATGAATTGTATTTTGATGTCTAATTAGATCATACGGTCTTGAAAATCTCTTATTGCATGGTTTACCAGTTTTTGGATTTGAAATCAAACAAATATGTTCTTCATCCTCAGCGTTTTGATTTTCAATACTTGGAGCTTTTAATTTACGTAAGACATGTGTAGTACTCTCCTTATTCTTTTGGCTGACTTTATTGGAGTTAGCATTTGATGATGATAAAACGACTGGCTTTTGTTCTGACATGACGCTTTCTCTTCTTTGGTCAAATGTAGGGGTATATAAATCGTCACTAGCGTCAGAAAAGTTATCTTCTTCTTCTTCACCATCTTCATCATCAAAAACACTAGCGGTAGAGCTATCAATGTAGTTATTTTGGACTAATCTTGGATTTATCGTTTGAGGGGTAGTTAATGAATATATGGAGTTATCAATTGGATATTGGTTATTAGTGCTCTTGGTAGTGCTATCATGATTTTGATTGTAAGCATTAGTCATAAAATAATCATCCTCATCTTCGTCTTCAATACTACTTTCACTACTTAAATCATCCAAGTCCATTTCCATGTCATCCAATTTATTCTGAAATTCCATATCGTCATCTTCATCTTCATCATCCTGATCATCATCACTGAACTCTTCGTCTAAATAAACATCATTAGTTTTAAAGATATTCAACTCATTAGATTGGGGAAAAGACTTATTGTTGATTTCCCACTGTAACAATTCAGGTAAGAATTGAGCATGATCGGTTTGAGAATGATCGTATATTATGTAGTTATCTTGAGGAACCAATAAAACATCGTTATTATTCGGGATATTCGTTTCCTCTTTTACCGTTGCGGTATCCTTCGGATTCACAATTTCCGGCTCATTGTGATGACTTTGCTGCTGCTGTTGTTGGGGCTGCTGTTGATGTTGAGATATAGAAGCCTGTCTTTGATCATCATACAAATCATCAGGAAACATAGAATTTGTGAACAAGCTTGGGTTTGCATATGAATTATAGATATTATCAAGATGGTATGAAGGCTGCTGGTGATGTTGAGCTTGTTGGGACTGTTGGGGTTGCTGATGGTACTGTAGGAAAGATTGTTGAGATAAAGGTTCATCTTCTTGGATTCGTATGATAGAGTCTTGGGAGCCATTCATGTGGATATAGTTCGATAAATCTTCTGTTGAAGAGTTGATATTATTTGTTGGTTGATGAGGCAATGAATATAATTCATCTTCCATGATATCGGTTAAAGTACGTTTTAAAGTAGCAATCATTTTATTGTGTGTTCCTTTCTCGGGATTTGAAAGTTTGTGTAGTAGTGTTTTGTTCTGTATAATACAGTGACTGTTTGTGTAAGTGAGTAATTATAATATTTTATTTAACGGATCCTTGTAAATATATGTATGTATAAGAATCTAAAATAAAAAGTAAATGTGAAATGTTTGAGCAATAATGAGCTTAATAAGATATGATGATGAGAGAATAAGAAGTGTATAAAAGATATTTATAATGAGTTTAAATTTGTGTTGAGAGAAAAGTGTTGCGTTGTTTCGTAGGGAGAAAAGAAGAAAAGAAGAAAAGAAAGGGAAAGAAGAAGAGGAGATAGGAAATAACAGATACTAAAAGATGAAGAGGTGAAACGGAACAAGACAGCAAGGTTAAGGTGATTTGTCATACGCTCTGCCTCTTTTCAATAGTGTGACTTTAAACAAAGGATAAAGTAACAAAGAAGCACACTACCGCGAGGCTCAGCAGGGAATGTATACAGTTTATGTATATAGCAAGAGCCATATACTTGAAATGTGACTCCGAGTACAATAGAGAATGTACGTCAGGTGTTGTCCAATTACTATGAACAGTATGGTGATTAGTAGTAGTTAGGCTAAATAAAACAAGGTAGAGCAAGGTGGGACAGACAAACAAACAAACAAACAAACTGTGGAGTTTGAAGGAACCTGCGAGAAGATTCTGGAACACTTCTTTTGTTGACGGTGTTCGGTCCGATAAATGCCTCTCTTTTTCTCTCTACACCACGTGATGAGCGATCATGTGAGTCTCTCTCTTTTTTTTTTTTGGTTTTTTTGGGTTGGTTTGTTTTCGACTCCGTGTGCTTCTTTTTTTCTTATAGCATAACACGTCCAACATTTATGAGTATGCTTTTAACCGGTGGATCCTGTCTGACCCAATTCACTGTCTATTGGCTGTTTTATTATTATTCGTTTATCTACCGTTCTGTCTAAGAGTCACAGAAAATACTTTAAGTGATAAAAGAAACTGAATCCCAAAACTACCATTTGAAAATGACGACAACCACTCCTCATCCAGCTGAATCTTTATCGAACCTAATTGATCAGGATTCAAAACGATCACTACTACAAACACCACATTATCTACTTATTGAAGAATCCATTTATGAAAATAAGTTAAACCAACTTAGATCAAACTACAAATATTGCTACATAATCCAATGGCTATATTTAATGAAACACTCAATTAAATTAAATGATTCCTTTGATATCATCAATTTTGAGGAAGAGCTATTAGGTATTTCATTACCTAACTTCATAAACAATTTCAAGATTAAATTGATTCAATCTTTGAATAATTTTAAAATTGATTTAGCTAATTTAGATGTTGAATTCAATGAAAATTTAAACGTTATACTGTCTAGAAATTATCCAAATGATTATGAGCCAATTGAGAATTATAATAGTTTAGAGCTAAATGAAAAAATTGATATTATCTATAAATTATTAAAATTGGTTAACAATAAATCAAATGGTGAATCAATCAGAAGAATAGTTGATAAATTTGATAAATCAATCGATCTGTTGAAAGTCAAACCAGTTTTTGAAGTCAACGACTATAAGAATTTCACAAAGGAAGAATTTTTCTTACTACAGGACTCAAGATTATACTATAAGAAATTCAAGTTTAATAGAATTGAAGTACCAAAATTGAGAAAAAACTTCAAGAAAATGGATTTAAGTATAGATTTAGGTAGTTATGAGCCAACTTTAGTGGAATGGAAATGTCTTGCAGTCGGTATTTATCAATTTGATTCAATATTGAAAGATTTCAAGAAATCAAATAAATTGTTATTCAACAATTTGAAAAATTACTATGAAGTTGTTTTGAAATACGATTTAAAAAAGAGAAATGAAGTCTTGTTGAGAAAAAAGAAAATTCAAATGGAGTTCTTAATCAAAAATAGGAAAAAATCCAGTAGATTACTAGAAAAGGAGATGGAAAATAGGAAAAGAGAGCTAGAATTGGAAAAATTGAAAGAATTCGAAAATTCAAGTGAATTTAGAATGAACAAAAGGTTAAAATTAAAGGGAATCGACGTAAATGAATCTAGATCCGAGAGAGCCAAAAATAGAAACACTTCTCACATTGATTTGACTGAAAACGAATCTGAAGCAGCCCAACTGGCTGAGAATATTAATGACCAGGAGGAAGAAGATCACTGGAAGTTTGATTGTTTATGTGGTGTTAAAAATGATAACAATTTTGATGACGGATCAAAAATGATTAACTGTGAAAATTGTAATAGATGGCAACATTATGATTGCCAAAGTACAGAAATTAAAGAAAATTTAAAGAATGATGACTACAAATTCAGATGTTCATATTGTATTGGTGAAGAGGATAAAGAGAGCGAAACCGTTGTTATTCATGAATCTGTTAATGGGATTCCAGAAGAAGAAGAAGAACAACAACAACAACAATTACAAGATCAACCGCAGCAACAAGAAGAAACAGAAAACCCAGAAGTTGTCGAACCAGAAGCAGTGGAACCAGAGCCAACCGGAGAGGTTGACAATAGTACTGCGGATATAAAGTTAGTTACTGCTAAAAATAAGGGGGATGACCCCCACGGTACAGATTATACAGATAATAATACTATTGAATCTGTCGTTTCAGTTGACTCATCCCCAGAACCAACAAGATAAGGTACACGTTGTCTAAAGCCTCGTGATGAATCGGGAACAGAAAAGAAAAGAGTGAAAACACCGAGGGGAGTTCCCCCGAGACAGGCTGCTGTGATAGGATGCGATAGGGGGGAGATAGCGTGAGACGTGGAGAGTATAGTGTATATTTGGCGCGAGTGCATAATAGAATATCCGAAGTAGAGTGGCATAGAAATCAATGGAAACTTGTGGAATTTGGTGGAATTGAAAAGACGCAGCATTAAATACGAATACGAATACGATGCGGACGTCGTGGACCAATTACCCGTGCCCGACATGTAAATCTCGGCTCTAAGCGGGTGTTCCTCGGACGTAAGAGCTACCTTGGAGTTAACTCATTTAAAATCCGCCGCAAGCCAATCATTACTAATTATCGCAAAAATCAAATCCAGGACCTTTCCTTATATAATTCTTCGTTTTCCTTGGTTTGCTCAGCCATCCCTTCCCTCCCTTTATCTTGATATCTTTGTTAAATTCTTGTCGTTTCCCCGTCTTCCCTTACCTTTTTCACCATTTAAACCCCCCATATCATAACGAAATGCGGTCGAAAAGAAACAATCAGCCATCCAACTCTCAATCTTCCAAAAAGTCAAAAAAAAATATACTACCGGTTTCCTGTTTGGAATGTAGAAGAAGGAAAATTAAGTGTGATCGTGATTTGATTTGTAAATCTTGTACCAAGAAAGGTTTAAAATGTGAATATCCGGAAACTTTCAGATCCGTTAAAATAGATTTAAATCACGAAGAGAAATTGCTTCGCTCAGTTGAGGATGAAAACTCTAAGAGATTGGCAAAAAAAGTAAAATCCGAAACTCAGATACATTCGCAGAGACCCGGCTATGAAAAGGAAAACGATGGCGATTACAAAGAACACGAGGAGAATCTTAGCGATGATGAAGACGATATTCGCGACAACGAGGAATCATCTATTAATAAACACAACTACCACTACATTACAAATCCAATAATTATATCTGACCGTTTGTTGAAATTTTCTATAAATAAATCAAATTTACTCCAATTGCCACAACTTTTGGGGAATAAACAAAAGAACAAAAAATTGCTCAAATTATTGATTATTAAATTCTTGAATCAAGATACAAATAATATTGTTACTGATTTATTCCTCAATAAAGATGATATATTGGATAGCCTGAACAGCAATTTAAACGAAGAATCCAACTATCTGAAATCCGTTGAATTTGTAATGTTGTTGAATGCAATCTTAATACATCTATTGAATTTAAATCCAGCTTCAGTTTCAGATGAATTTTCAAGATTGAATATTCAAATTAATAAGTTGAAACCGAGCTTATCAAAAGCTTATAAAAATTTGAAAAAAATCCCTCTTCGTTCCCACGGTTTATACAAATTGCAAAGTTTGTGTTTAATGTTGGACTTCTCATATGGAACCGCTGATGAAGATCTTACTAATTCGCTAGAAATTGAATTGTTTTCGTATTATTCTTCTTGCAAGAGTACAAGAATGAATCATATTTTCAACCGTGCCAATTTGAATTATCACTTGAAATGCTTAATCAATACTAAGAAACCAATTTTATCAACATCTTCATCTTGTGAATTATTATCAATTATCAAGAAAACAATAGATAATAAGTTAAGTTTCAATCAAAATGATCTGCCTTTGGCCGAGGATATTGATTCAAAAATTGAAATTTTTAAAGATTGTTTGGATAAATTATATGAATTTAGAAAATTGGATTCAAATTTATCTAAAGAAAGTTTCACTCGTTTGAACCTTTTGGCTATGAATAGATTAAAACTATTAGTCATATTGGTTTATTGTAAAGTGAAATTGACTTCAATCACTTCAACTACAATAAAATGTTCATTTACAAAAGATGTATTAGCTCTATCCAATTACTTGATTCAGTTGAGAAACTTCTGTTCAAAGAGCTTCTCAATACAGTTTACTTTAATGACTAATGATTTATTGGTCATTCTCAATTCAGTTTTATTTGTTAACAGATTAACTTTGCCTTCAGCTGAATTAATTCTCAGAAAGATCAAAACCTTAATTAATGATGAAAGTGAGTCTAATGATTTGTACGAAATTGTTTCTGAAAAGGCTAAATTGTTGACGGCAAATGGTGATATGATTGATTTCGCTGGCGAAATTAATTTCTATGAATTGCTAAATAAGCCTGACAGTAGCGTGCATGATTCAGAATTTGCAGAGACTAATACGCTTGATACTGTCAAAATGGTCAGTTGCTTACAGTTTGTTTCCAAGGATTTATTATTTTCTTTTAGTTTGCCCACTGACTTTGAGGAGTTGAAAATTGCTTTGTTAGAGAACTCTTGCGATAACAATGATAACGAACTCTTAGATGATTTGGAAGAAGATTTAGGTGATTTAGAAGAAGATTTAGACGATGATAATTATAGTGATTCTAGATCCGAATCGCCAAGCTCGCTAAAGAATTATGATAACGATCAAGATCCGTTAGTTGATCCATTCAATTCAATAAATCCTGTTTCCTTATCGTCAGCGTCGTACAATGATCTCTACGAGATGGCCTCTCCATCCACAACAACATCATCGTTGTCAAGTTCAATATCAATGACTCAACGTCAACAACAGCAATCAACAACTTCAACCTCGCTAACGACATCTTCAGCAACAGCTTCGATGTTATCTACAAATGTACTTGATTTAGGCAACAATTTCGATAAAGCTTTTAGTGACGCTGGTTATTATTTATCATCCCAAGGAATTGAAATGGGTACTCCACAAGCACTAGTTAATACTCCAACCTTGTTAATGAGCTCGATAAATACTGGTGGTGTGGTACCAACTGCAGGAGGTGTCAATCTCAACAATAACAGCAATACAAGTAATGGTAATCAAAACAGCAGTAACACTGCTAATAATAACTCTGGTTTTGCTGCTGCTGGTACTGGTACTGCTACTGGCGCTGGTACTGGCAATCTGAACTATGTCACTTCAGATTTCAAATTATACGGTGTTGGTGTTAGTGCTTTCACCGACGATATGTTTTCAAATGAACAGAACGTTTTGTGATTTGTGTGCTTTTTCTTGTGTTTGAGTTTGTGTATTAATAAAGAAGGAAGGTCTCGACACATGCTCTTTTTGTTGGTTTCTCCTCTTCTTGTTGTTATTAAGAAATGAAATATTAAATAATGAAATCATGAAAATATGAAGACAGTATATTTTCTTGTTTAGGGTACTAAGCAAAGGGGAAATGGAAATGGATCGGGTGTCAGCGGTTCGTTGGCTGGCTGTACATACTTAAATGCCTTTGTGATTCTTCTTGTACATATATATAAGATATTGAATATGAGCACCCTTTTATGAAATGAAAGAGATAATGTCTATCGTAGGTTCAGATTGGGGCCAAAGCCTTTCTCTTTGCAAAGTTCATCGCTATAAAAGAAAGCCAGAAATTTTACTTCGTATTACAAGTACTTGAAGAGACAATGACTAAACAGTAATGGAAGACGAAGAGTAAGAATAGGTTGGGGAGGTACAAAGCGTGTTGAAGCAGTGGTGACATGAAGTCAGAAAAAGCAAATATACACACGTCCGGTTACGATTCGAAACAAGTGCAAAACGGTAAACGGAAAAGAAAGAAATAAGCTATATAAAAATTAAGCTGGATAGAATTCAAAAACAACATAAGAGAAGTTAACATTGAGAATCATAGTAAGAGAAAAAACAGTAATAACCGTAGTAGAAATGATGATAATCGGAACAAAATGAGATGGAGGGATACGAACCTCCGGCGTAAAGGAGGGTGTTGTATGAGTAGCAAGCTTTTTAACAACAGAGTATATACATAATAAACATCAAAATAGTAATGAACAAAGAATCAAAACAGGACAGAGGAGGATACAGGCAAACAGAAAAAAAAGCATGATATGAGCATTAAGGAAGAACGGGGAAGAAAAAAGCATCCCCAAACTGAAAAGAAAAATTAATTAAACGATATACAAACAAGCAGAAGGTGGAAGGACAAAACAGAAGGAGGAATATATTATCAATTTATAGAGTATGGGCGGTTGGTCGGCTGGTTGGTTAAAGTGGATAGATGTTAATGTTGCTTTCTGGTTTTTTTGGTAAAGCATCAGCTTTTAAAACTACTTGCAAGATCAATATTCTTCAGATCGCCAACTTGATTAGCACCACCATTATGATCCGAAGGAGAAGATTCTTTTTTTCTGCTCCTTAAAGGGCTTTCCAGTTCTAATTTAATCTTGCTTGGAGATTTGTTATCATCATGCAATCCATTTCCATTCCCAATTCCCGTATTGTTGTTACTTGTCATTGGATTCGTTTGTCTACTTGATGTTCCACCCAAGGGTGTTGAAAACTGAACGTAATTCCAAAGTGCAGGTGACGAATTTATTGATGGATGGGATTGTGATGATGAAGAAGGTGGATCCAATTGCAATTTATTGGTGCCCCTTTCAGGCGTGTTGAAATTCTCCAACTGGCTATTAGCATTAATATTACTATTATTTGTGGTTTGATATTTCTTTGGTGATCCTTTAACAGTTGTTCTTTCTTGTGATGAAGCTGAGTCATTTGCTTGACTCGTTGATGCGGCCATTGGATTCTGATAATTCGTACGATATTCAGGTAAATTGCTTGTTGGTTTAATTGGCGATGATAACTCAGATTTAATAGCATCGTTTGAAGTTATACCGCTGTTCGACAAGCTTGCAGCTGCTGTTATATAGTTTAAAGCTTCATATGAATTACCGTGTATCACTTTATTTGGAGACTGTTGTATAGATGGCATATGCTGTTGAGGTTGTTGAGGTGGCATGTACATTTTTGATTGAAATCCATTAGTTTGCTGATGCTGTTGTTGAAGAGAATGTTGTGGCTTTGGTTGTTCTCCAATTGAACCTGTTTGCGATGATTGTAAAGCTGTTCTTCCAGAATCCGGCAATCCTTTATTTTTGATTAAATGCAGTTGTAATTGTCTTGAAACAGAACTACCTCGCTTAATCTTATTTAAAGTACCTTCATCCCATTTCTTCAAGAATTCTTTTCTATAAGCTTCGCTAATTTGCCATTTCATTCCCTTACCAGGCTCATTTGGTTTCCTTGGGACTTTTTCAAAAGCTTTATTTAGTGACAAATTATGTCTTATCGAATTTTGCCAACCTTGCTTACTATGCCTATAAAATGCATAATGGCTTGCTATCCAATCATAGATTTCTGATAATGATAATATACCCTGAGTGTTTGACAAAATTGCTTGAGTAATCATTGTAGCATAAGAATAAGGAGGCTTCAAATCTTTAGATTCATCCTTCGAGAAATCTTGCTCAGGTCCAAAATGCTTAGACATTGAATTTGGCGATGAGTCTAAGTTTGGATTTGATGAACTTTTATTGTACATTTGGAAAGCTTTAACATTATTATTTGCATAAATGTCAGTCGAGAAATTGTTGTTTGGATTGCCACTATGACTATCCAATAATTCTGATTTTGGTCTCTTATTTTTCAAGCTTTGTAAAAAAATATTTGAAACAACTGGTGGTGCATCAGGCAAAATAAACATCATTTGAGTACCACCAATATCAATGATGTTACCTGAGCTTAAAACAACTGGCCCATTGCCATCAGACGTTGAATTCACCCTAGAACCATCAATTTTCAAGCCATTTCTACCAAGTATAACAAGTTCCCATTTCCTAGATTCTAAGTTATAAGCTATTGAGGCATGCTTTCTAGAAACAACTTTTGAAGGGCCCAAATCAATATCCACTCCATCCTCAATCTTTTCAGGATTATGAGAATCCGTATTTCTACCAATCAGAACTTTCAAGGTTTTAACATAAAATGTCCAATCCCTTCCTGAGATTTTAGCGTAAGCTTGAACCTCATTGTTTAAATTTCTGTCATTGTTATACCTTTTTGAAACCGTTGTTGGAACATTGTCAGGAGGGATTGCTAAATGCTTAATAACTTGGTTGATAAGTTCATCAACATCGTTATATGGAAGCTATAAAATAGTAAATTGAGGTTAGTATATGTTTTCTATAAAAGATAATTATAGAAAGTAACGATTAGTATACTTACATCATTTGAACCGTCATCTAAGTATCTCTTCTTGTCTGTTGACATATTTGTGTATTTTTAAGAATGTTCGATTTTTTGTAAGTAGCTTATTTTGTATATTGTTCCTATTGCCCCCAAGAAAAACAAGCCTCTGTTGATATAAAGGTGGTGTCTTATTATTGATTATGAAAGGAAATATGTATAGAAGTAAAGGACAATTCAATTAATTAATTATGATGAATAAATTCTGAGGTATGTGGCCAATTCGATATTCCAGGGTTTGGTATAATGTTCTTTTTGGTAAGCTTTTTCTACTACTATTTTTTGCTTGATATTCTGCCAACTACTGGTATATACAACAGGAAACTTAAAACTTGCTGAGTCGTAATATTGATAATAGGGTCGTTGATTCAGAGTATTGTTTTAACCAAAGAGGTTTATATTGGCTTTGTTTTTCTTTCGAAGTTTTTGTTTGTTTATTTTTCCTGTTCAATGTTTTTTTTTCAGTGTTTTTGTTTTCCCCGTCAACATTCGATTTCTCACGGCACGTGTGGCGGTGTAGGAAGCCCGGTGGAAGAGGCGGCGGTAGGCTGCAGACTCCTGAAGACCGAGGCAGAAGGCCCAAGAGCGCAAGTGTGGTTGTCTCTTTTATGTGGCTGGTGTGAGGTGATTTGCCACAGATGTGCTCAAGTTGCTTCCTCTAAGTTGAATAGTGGGGATTTTTTTGTGCATCCATTCAAGCTGCCCATAATAGTACACGAACAGCATATCATAATTCGACCTTGCAAAACAGCCTCTATGCTAATAGGACGTATCAACCCGTTCATGCTCAGTCAAGGACCAATAACTTGTATGTAAATGAGTAACTTCTTCGTCAAGGCAAAGTATACCAGGGCTCGTAACGAACAAAGGTAGTGTTCCAAATAGTTGACTAAATGGGAAATCATATCCGAAAGGGTAAAGATAATCTTTTTTTAAGGAGAAGTTTTTACATATTTTTCATATATCTAGCTAGTTATACTAATATAATATAAGTGACCTTAAATAAAATACATAAAACGAAGAGGAACCACCGTACATAAAAATCATAGTTGTTGATTATTGCTCTTTCTACCTTTAGTCAAAAGGACTGTCAAAAGGACTGTCTAATTGACTACCAACACTTAATCTGAAATTCGAAGCTTCTTTTCTAGCGGCTGTGGATGACGAAGTAGCAGTTCCTGTATTATCCGTATCAGATGAAGGAACTGATAATACGCTAGAGAAATGATGAGTAGCAGTGGTAATAGGAGGTTGCTGTTGTTGTAAATCTAGATCAACTTGTAACAGGAAATCGCCAGTATCTCCTTGATCGTCGACATCATCATCATCACATTTCGGCTCACTTTCACCATTACTATCATCAGCTAATAATTGTAATGGAATATCATTTTGATAATATCCAATTGCTGAAGGTTGTTGAATAATTCGTTCTGAAGCTGGCTGACTTTGAGTGCTTTTGCTGTCGTTGGCATTAGTATTAGAATTATTACTGCCACTACTTGTATCATGCTGCTTGATATTGAACGGAACGGAAGATCTTCTGTTGCTCAGATCCAATCTACCTTGTTGGTGTTGTGTAGTTAAAAATTCAATATTCTCTTCATCAGAATCGGCCATATCGGAGTCATCGCTATCACTTGAATTTGAATTTTTATCTAGATCCTGTCCCAGTGGTTTATGTAAAGGTGCTGATTTTGAGAATAATAGATTGAAAGACTTGGATGAGGTGGGTGTTGAGCTTTTCGTGGCTTTACTATTTGTTCTACTTTCTGATGTACTGTAGTAATTATATTCGTCATCGCCCTCCTCCTCCTCCTCCTCTTCAATTAAATTTTGTTGCAAACCACCAAAATAACCTGATTTATTCGCTGTCGTTTTCAAAGTATTGTTGTTGTAGGATGGATCATCAATTTGTAAATCCTCATCAAAATCGTAAGAATCCTCATCAATATTGATTAGCCTTGGTGCTCCACCTCTAGTTGCAACGTTACCCCCATGAATACTAGCATTTTCCAAATCACTGAAGTAAGTCTCCTTTGAATAAATGCTTATAGCCTTGTTACTACTTCTAGATATTGAAGCATTTGAAGGTCCAACGGCCTGCCGACTGGACATTAATCTAGGATTGTTGCCTCGAATTGTAACACCTGGAATATAAGTAATGTTAATAACATTAGAAGCTTTTGTTAAAACAGAGTTAGCGACGGTACCTAACGTACTTTGTGACATTCTTCTTGCCCTCATTCCTTCATTTTCGTTCCGATCCGAAACAAAAGCTTCTTTATCCTCCTCTTCTTCTTCTTCTTCATAATAATAGAAAAATCCATTTGGGTACTTCTTCTTGTACCATTTCTTATAAGCAAAATATAATAAAACGGCTAATACTATAAAAATAAAAGCAGCAACACCGCCCGCAATACTACCAATTTTAGCTGTGTGTCTAGAGTTATCTGAGTGGGAAGAATCTGAACTACTCGAAGGATTTGAACTTGTTGTTAATGTTGTTGTCAAATTTGTACAGTATGTAGTAGGACATTGTTCACACGTTTGAGTGGTCATTGCGCATTCTTCGCCGTCTCCACATATTGGGCAAGCTGGAACCGATGAACATGTAATACAAGTAGACGTGTTAGCTTCATCTCTTTTTCCGAAAAATATCATTTCCACCTGATCTTGGACATCTTGATTGTACGCGTATAAGTGAACCATTTTCTCGTGTTAAATTGTGTCTGCTATGTGTTAATGTGCACAAAATTTTATAGATGACTTATCTTGTACGCTAGCTTTGGGTAAAGTAGGTATCTTATTTGTCCTTTACGAAGAAATCGCTCCTGATAAAACTAATCTGTAAACTTGAAGTATTGGTAATTTAAGCCTTGATCTCCATGTATCTGCCGTATAGTGTTGGAATAATAGGATAATATATGGAACTGATTTATCAGTTAGTTTCTTTACCAATGATGCTAAGCTACAGGCTATGGGATTCAATAAAAGCAAAGAATTGTCAACTAAATCAACCATTCACAGACACCTGTTAGAGGCAGTAAGTAAGTACTAAAATCAGCCAGATCTTATTAAATGCCCTGTTGAAACACCACATTTTTCTGTTTCTCTTTTCTTTCTTTATGTACCTGCAAAAAGGGGAGGGTGCGGCTCGGGCTGTGTAAGGTTAACTAATAGGAGAAGTTACCCTTAATTGCTCTTTTCTTTGTTTTATCCCGTGAACTGGTAATGATTTTTCCTCAAGTACTATTATATGCAGACTGCTAGTGGTAAAATTTAATAAACTTCGGTAGATGAATGGTTGAAGAGCACCTTTGTAAATTACCAAGTTTACGGTGATTTGTGGAAATCTTGAAGTTTAGCAACTTTTCAAAACTGAATACTTTAGAAACGAGGAAATTTAGAAGATTCAGCAAATTTGGAGGCATATTTCTAATAAAAATCTAAGAGGGATAGGAAACAGAGTCTAATACGTGACATTAAAAATATATAAATCAAAGTAATCCAAGAAGTAAAAAGAAATACAAAAAAGGGAGATAAAAACACAACTCGTTCAAATAATCATACAAAAGACCTACTTAGCAAACAAATACAAGATAGTGAAAAGTCTAATAACCGATACTAGACATAATACCATAGCCGACAGTAATAAGAAAGACAAACATAATCAAAGAAGCTGGGACGCCTCTTGAAATAAACAAGCCAGCACTTAAATATCTCTTGCCCAAATCGTCAGTCATTGAAATGGCAATCTGATTAGGGAAACCCGACATTGGTAAACCCATACCAATGGAAGCAATCAAAGCAATACCGCAAACCAATAAGTTTTCATGATTTAATTGTTCACCAACGGATTGAACTAAAGGAACTAAAATCAAAGCAGACACAGTATGCGAAACAAATGTAGCGAAAACCATACACAAGACACCGAAGATGGCCAAAATAGCGATTGGGGGATAGGTATCAATTCTTTCGGATAACGAAGTGGCAACTGTGTGAAGCAAACCAGATGAACTAACAGCTTTACCTAATGCGATACCACCCATTGCTAATAAGACAATTGACCATGGATAGTTGTTGACGTCAGTGGTGGTCAATAAACCGGTTCCGTAAAAGATGATAATTGGTAACAATGAAATAATACCAGATGCACCTAATCTGCTTTCTAATTGAGCCTCTGTACACCATAACAAAATGGTAACAATCGTAACCAACATAATGAAATATTGCTTCATAGTAAATTGTTCACGAATTGGCTTAATTGGCTTAATTTTAACAGTATTAATCTTGAAAGTCGTCACCATTAAAACCCATATAACAATTAAACCAATGATAGACAATGGAATTGAGAATGAAAACCAGTTTCCCCAAGATGGCTGGGGTGATAAAGCCTCAATTGCAATCATGTTTTGAGGAGATGCAATTGGAGTGGACATTCCACCGACATCCGAAACTAAAGCAATACCAAGAACTAAAGCACGAGCAAATCCTGACTCCGTTGGCAATGCTTTTAAAACAGGGGCAATCAATGAGTAAGCTAACACTGGAGCGGCAACATTTGAGATCCACATCGATAAGAATAAGGCAACAGACATAATTGCCAATAAAATCTTTCTTGGAGAAGTACCTGCAAAATACATGATATAAGAACTGAAAACCTTAGCAATGTTATACTTAGATAAAGCGGCAGCTAATGTGAAACCACCGATTAACAACATGATTGTAGAGTTCCACATAGTGGAGAAAATATAACTTGCTGCATCAGCAGCATCCATAACTTCACCTGTTTTAGAATCTTTTAAAACGTTACAAGTAACACACATAAATGGAATCAACATAGAAGTTGCAAACAACGGGATCGCTTCAGTAGCCCACAAAATAGCAGAAACAAAGACAATCGCCATACAGTTACTTTGCGTTCTATCATTTAAAGTTTTAACACCTAATAATATTCCACCAACCAAAATAGCCAATGCTATCTCAAATGATTTCCAGGAAATTAAACACTTTGGTAGTAGGAAGTTTTCAATCTTAGTGAACTTCAAATTAATGTTGAACGGTAATTTAAACGACCAGCAATCTAATGTGTACAAATTTTTCAATTCAGATTCATCGCCACTCAACACTTTAGACCCCTTGGCGTTGTTTGGATCCATCCCGATCATCTCTCTCCAAACAGTACTTCTTTCAAAAACAATGTGTTCTCTTAAGTACGACCTTAGATGGTTTCTTGAGAATTCAATCGTTTCGTTGGTAATACCGGCATAAACAGTAATCAACTCATCCAGGTATTCATCAATTCTTCTCATGGTAGCAGCACTGAACATATGGGATCCTGTAGGCAAACTATCAATATATGGCTGTCTGATGTGTTCGTCCAAGACTTTATCAAATTTCTTACAAACTTTACTGAATCCTATTTTATTCAGCTCAATAAATGATTTCAATTGGGATAAGTTAACAAAACTATCTGTTATTCTCTTCTTGTAAGAAACTTCATGTTGGAAAGATAAGTTAAATTCCTTGTCACCCATCAAAGTTGAATAAGCTGCTGTTGATTCAATATCTTCATCGTCTTCATAAATCTCCGTTGCGTGTTCAGGGTGGGCAGCGTGGGCATGGAAGTCAATTGCTTTACTTGTGGCATTCGATCTAATTCTTTGTAAATCAAGATGAGTTTCTTGGTAGTATTTTAAATCTTTTAATAATCTATCAATTTCGCCAATAACCTCTTCTTCTTCAGTATCATAAAATGTATCAATTTTCTTCAATTCTTTGTTTAGTTTAGACTCGAAGAATAATTTTGGGGTAACTTTCAATAAATCAACATCTTTCATTTCCAAAGATTCTTCCGCTTCAGTATTACTACTGCTCATGGATTGTAATTCTAAAGTATCTGTCTTAGCTTCTTCTTTTTTACTGAATATCTTTATATTCTTTGAGAATTTGTTGAACAGCTTAGGTCTGCCGTTGGAAGTTCCATCAATTTCAGCTAGATTGGATTTAGCATCATCCGCAGAAGTAGACCCGATTGCAGTTGAGGATGAATTACCGTTCACATATTGAGATTGTTCAAGCACATGGTCCTGTAATTCGTAGATGATTTTCTTCAGATTTGAGTAAGCTAAGTAATGATCCTTCCATTCGGGAACAGCATTGAATTGTAAGGAATGTGAAAATTTCATGTTGACAATCAAAAAGTAGGGGAGAAAACACACCTATAAATGCTTGATTAATCCGAGCAGATAAAAACAAGAAAAAGGGAGAACACAAGGTCACAAAGTAAGTCAGGCTGGTACTTTAGTTATTTTAAACTCAAAGTTCAAAAGATATTCGAAACCTTTTATAAAGAAGCGATCTATTAACAGATCTTAAAGAAAAATATTATCCTGCTGGTAGCAGCCACCGGGAAGAAAAAAAGCTTGCTAGGAGGGGAGTGTCAAGACAGCATTTAGGATGCTGGTGTTGTTCTGTTTATTTTACGGAGCAGGAGAAAAACATGAACTGAGGAGAGAGGAAAAAAAGAAATGCAGGCATCACATTGCATTTCTACTTCCTAATTAGTATACTGGTCTTGTGACATCAAATTAGCAATCCTGAATTGCAGACTGATGGTAATATTCAGCCAGACAATAGGTACGGCGAAGATGGCTTATTTTTTCTTGCTTTTAGTTACTAGGTCCCGGTACCTGAATAAAATGTTACGAAAGAAAATGAGGCTAACTAATACAGTAGTAAGATATTATAATTGCTAATACGAGGTACAGTCTCTTATTGGTAGTATTCCTTCAAATCTGTTCGACAACAGAACTTAAAATGTCAATTTGTCATTGCAAAAACGAAAGATTAAGACTTGGCCGTAGGTCGAATTGGGAAATCTATCGTGTGACTGGAATTGCGTCTAGAGCCGCATAATACAGACAATACTTCACATCGGTGGACAACTTCCTGGCCGAACCTAGTGAAAAATTACATGTCCAGCGGTTGGTTGGCCGCAGCATTAGTTACATCCCCTCTCCCCAAACTAACCTCTGGTGATATTTCGAAGCAATCGAAGTAAGTTCAAAACGATAGATATGTTTTGTTTATTGAACCCTTGATTTTTGTAATCTGCATCATCTGCAACTTTTAGAAAACCGTTTTTCTT
Source organism: Ogataea methanolica (assembly GCA_001600755.1). Lineage (NCBI taxonomy): Eukaryota > Fungi > Ascomycota > Pichiomycetes > Pichiales > Pichiaceae > Ogataea > Ogataea methanolica. The sequence goes on from BCKW01000002.1 coordinate 3,149,097, forward strand.
GTTAATATTAAACGAGTTTACTATGTTTTAGATTTAGTCCCCCTATTCTATCATGTATATGACACCCCATGAAGATGTCGAAAATACCAAGACATTATGCAGACTTCAAAAAACTTATGTAAGATAATAACTTTCCATTGGCTGTTTTCTGACTGGCTCAACATTCAGTTCAATTGTTGTTAATCTTTTTAGCAGAACATGCAGCAAATTTATTAGTGCACTTTTAATTTTCGAATCAAAGGAGACCCACGTGGGCCTCCTCTTCCTCCCGACCTTAAAGAGTAGGAACCCACAATTATATTTGGCAGAACAGTACAAATTTTGGCTTTTTTGGAATGGAACTCAGATCTGAAAAGGAAACTTGTCACACGGGCCAAGAGATTTGTTCTTTGGTCTTGGCAATCAGGTAAGACATTACCCTGCCTATTATTCCATTATACAAGCTTAGCTCCCGTTAAGTTCTGTTGGTTACATACCTGTCGCATTGTCATTACGCAGAGATTTCATAAAGGGGCCAAGCCAGTTGTTTAGTAGAACAGAATGAGGGCATGAGAAAAGCAAAAATGATTATGTCAGTGATGAGTCAGGAGAGAAAAGGCAGAATGGAACAATTTGAAGATCTGTCATATTCAAATCGGTACACAAGAGCCATGCTTCTGCAACTTGCATCGATTAAGGTTGGCAACTTGAGTTCTGTATTTTCAGTATTTGAAGAAGGGTAATATGTTAACTTTTTTATTTAACAAGTTGTACCAGATGATACCCCTTCAAGTGATTCTATTACTTTTGATCCTTTGAGATGTTCAAATATGTGCTTATTACTACTAACTCTCCCTACACGCAATTTTTACCAAATGATCTGTCCAAGACATAATTCTGCTGCTCATTGAAACAATGAACGTCATCCATCAATCAAAAGCATTAATATGATCTTCGGCACTTCTTATATTCTTTTGTCCTTTTTAGGGAAGACTTGAAAGCTTAGAGTTATGCCTTGACACCTCTTTAGAATTAAGTTCAACCAATGATACCATCTTCATCACTAAACGCTTCGACTACAGATTAACTCATAGTATTTGTGTACTCGTGTTTTAAGCTGAGATACAATAACCGAATGCAATGTGAGGTGTCTTACTCTCTGAGGTTTAGAATGCCACTTAAACACTAAACTGAGGCACCCTGCCAGCAAACTCGAGACAAACCAATCCAGTAGAAGGAGGACTTGTATCCCCAGCCACCCCTGGCTATGTGGAATGTCGCGCCCACTTCCCAAAACCCTTGTTGTTCCACTTTCGGAAACTGGCGGCAATCTAATCTTATCAAGGTACGAAAATTGCCCAATCGGACAGTGCTTCGATCAGATCTATCCTGAGGCATGGAGACATCCTCTGGGACTATTTAAACTGTCCACCCTCTCCAATTATACTATTCTTGCCTTTGCTTTAATAGGTCTCTCTTTTTACTTTTTCCTCGTTCGGTAGCATTCACGCAAAGATAAACAGGCGGACAGTATAATCACACGCATCAAAATGGCTCCAAAGATTCTAACCTGGGAAGATTGTGGTTTACCATCCCCAACTCCATTATTAAAGGCCTGTACTATCACTAAATCTGGTTTAGTTTATACGTCTGGCCAAGTTGGTATTAGCAAAGATGGCTCAATTCCAGAATCCGTTGAAGAACAAACCGCCATAGCCATTGAACAATTATCAACCGTTTTAAAAGCTGCTGGTTCTTCGTTGGATTCCGTTATTAAAGTTCTATTGTTCGTCACTGATCCAGCACTGATCCCAACCGTTAACGGCGTCTACGCTAAGTACTTCCCAAATGCTCCCCCAAGATCTTGCGTTGTCGTTAAGTTAGGCAGTCCAAAGCTTTTCGTTGAACTAGAAGCGGTTGCCGAATTGGACTAAGCCTATTGCTAGTGTTCTATCCTGGGAGATACAAAAATAGCCCCTTAGTTTGCAAGTCAAAAGATTATTGTAGGTATTTTTTTTCTTGCCTTTTATATTTCTATATATTGGTCCTTTGGCAGAGACTAATTTTAAGGTAATATTTTTGAGAAAATTTAGCTTAAAGTAGCTACAGTACCTCTATGTTTCACTTTAAACTTTCATGAATAACGCAGCTAATCAAGCAAACGAATAAAGCACTAATAAAGCTGACACTTCAGAGACAAGAAAACAAAGTTTAAATCATAATTTGGTACTTCAAAGAACACTTAAATATACAAAGTGTACGTAAAATCACAATAACGTAAACCTGCGCAAAAGCGCAATAGGACGTAAATATTCTGGGGATACTAACAAAGACACAATTTACATATTATACATATCCATCATTCGGGATCGTTATATATATAACTCGAACAACAGAAAAAATGGATAGAAACATAAAAGGGGACGAGAGAGAAAAAGACAAGTACACATAACCTAACAAAAATATAGAATACAATGATAACAGTAATAATCATAGATTATCAAAAAACACAAAACATAAGAAACGAAACAGAAAGAATTAGAAATGAACAATTAGAGTTTTCAATTTAAGCACCCGGCCTACCTTGGTAACCACCCTGCTGTAGAAATTGCTGTTGAGCCTGCTGTTGAGCCTGAGCTTGTTGAGCCTGAGCTTGTTGAGCCTGTTGATACTGTAAATATTGTTGCTGATAGTCATCTTCTGCAGTTCCTTGCACATCATCTGGGTTACCACCCTGTTGAAAATGCTGCTCCTGTTGTTGCTGTGAAGGTGAATCTATTAGATCATCTTGGCCAACAGGGATCGACATTGAATCAGGTGACGTCATTGGACCACCTTGTTGATGTAACTGATGCATAGTCTTACGTTTTGGTTTCTCTTCTTCTCGTGGAACGATGTCAATCAAAAAGTCAAACATGTCAGATTTTTGAAGAGCCGCTGCAATATCAGATCTTTGTAAAGTTCTTCTTTTATTCTCTTCAGCATGGATCCAGGCACGCATTGTCAACTCAGTGATAAAAACATCACATCCTTTGGCAAATAGAATAGGGGCTTCAGCTGAGATCATTTTAACTTCTTCGTCTGTCTTCATAACTTTCTTAATTCTAGCTAGGGGTAATTGATGATTCTTAAAGTCATGATCATCATGTTCAATGGAGTTGATAGTTTCTTGCCAGTATTGCATCATGATATTCTTATACTTGCCTACTAGGCCTTGGCCAACGTTAGCAAATGCTCCAGCAGGTCCCCCAAATTCATCCTCTTCCTCTTCTTCAGCTCCTTCATCATCATCGTCTTCCTCGCCTTCGTCATCATCGTCATCTTCATCATCATCGGCAGCATCATCTCGCATGTCATCGTCGTCTTCCTCGTCCTCCATTTCGTCCTCTATTTCTTCTTCCTCTATTCCGGTACCTTCCTCTTGGATCACCACGATTTGATCACTATCTAGTTGTGGAGGCATACTCTGCTGCTCCGATTGTTGACCAGTTTGTTGTGGAGTATACTGATGTTGCTGCTGTTGAGCATAGCTATGAATATCGTCGTGGTATCCGTTATTATCGGCATAAGTCGTATACTCTAAATTATTGGAGGTCGATTTATCTGGGTTGCCGTTCATTATAAACTTGTAGAAGTGTATACGTATAATATTGCCTGGAAATGATAAGTAGATTGTACTAAATTTCAAATGGTAGCGATGTGTGGGTATGTATGTAGGTCTATATCGCTTATAAATGTTCAGTGGATATTGATTTTATATCAATATTAAAAGCGGAAGAATGTTTAATTAAAGTTATTAGAAGAAAACACAAAAGGAGTATATGAATATTTGGGTGAGTTTTGGGGTTCTGGGTCTTGTCTCGACTAATGAAATGGAGACAAGGATTGGTTATAGGGGTATAGTTGGAAGTTTGAGTTGAATAATCTCGTTGTATACATATAAATTGTACTGTATATTGAAACTGTAAATATACACAGCCGGCCGCTTCCAAATGGAAATTTTTAAGCGATTTGAAGAAAAATTCGGGGACTTTTGAGTCTTGTTAGTGTTTTTTAACCTGCTGTTGGGATGAATTGGGATTGCTGTCAACAGACAGGGACCACGCTGATGTTATGGTGTTATAAAATATTATATATTGGTGTGTTTGCATATATATATATAGTTACATATGTGTGTATGACCTGTATAGTGATGGGATGAGAGTATGTATACAATAAAAGTGGAGGAAAGCTGCGGATACCGGGGATAAAACCAGCAAACATATATATATAATACAATATACACCCGTGCACCGACTAGTGCACCCCTGTTTTTAAACTTTTGTACTGCGTCAGCCGCGGAGATGGAGCAACTGCAACAGATCGATCGATCGATTAATCAATCAACCATACCATACACCATTTAAACAATCAGCCAAACTCCTTCTAACGTCACTATGTGCCTCTCATTAAATTACCCTCTTGTTATGGAAACTAACAGCACATTGTTACCATAATAATTCCTTTTAATAGCCTTTTCACTACTATTTATCTATACTGCTCTTCCCAATTTTTGTATTGCTAGAACCATCACTCAAACACACAGTTGAATCATGCCAACAGCAAACCCTTTCCAGTCATTCACATCAACTGCGGGAACATCAAAACCGATTAAAGAGCATAAGCAAACCTTCGATGAACTCTATGGAGTGCCTGAGAACTTCCTTGAAGTTGAAGTGGTCAACCCGGTCACTCATGGCAATAAATCATCAGCAATGTATACAGACTATGAAATTATCTGTCGAACAAACATCCCAGCTTTTAAGAAAAGGCTTTCAAAAGTTAGAAGGAGGTATAGTGATTTTGATACCTTTAGAAAATTGTTAGAGCAGGAGACAACCAGAGTAGTTATTCCAAAGTTACCTGAGAAATCATTGTTAAATTATAGCAATAGATTCAATGATGACTTCATTGAAGATAGAAGAAAAGGCTTGGAGAAGTTCTTAAATATTGTTGTTAGTCATCCTCTGCTACAGACGGGGAGTAAGAGTTTGATTAGTTTTATCCAGGATGATGTTTGGGACAAGAATCGGTTTTCATGAATCGATGAGGACTTTGGCTTGATGATTACACCTCTTTAATATAACTGTTCTATTCTATAATGTATGCATATTTAACTATTCTTTTATCATGTGGCTTCTTTCTACTTCTCTTTTCACTTATTCTTTCCCCTCCCATCTCTTCCTTCTCGCAGTATATATAATATTATATACTAATACATACTAATCATATTAATGTATGTACTCCATCGCCTACCCACGTAGTTTAGAAGTACACCTCATCCCCAGCCAAAAGCAATTTCCAGCCCTCCGCGGCGCACTTCCTTCTCTTTGTCCTCCCCACGCACCTGCCCCCCATTGTATCATTAAAATACAAAATCCTTAAATTCTAAAATCACTCCATCCGACAGCAACCAATCGATTCTATCCCTTTCTCCTCAATCTTCAACCCCGTTTCTCTTCCTACCAATCTAATTTACTTTGAATATTAAACTTCCAATTACTATTATTACTAACAATAATATCAATTGACCGATTTCCAGCTTGTTTATAACACTATCATATATAGTATACTATTGGACTCCTCTCTGATCCGGAATAGATTTTTCCACGTAACCTTCACACCTTTAAGTGGTTAACTCCGTTCGCAAAGCTAACTACTCCTTACAAATAAAGCACATCAATTGCTATTGCAAGATTATTCATAAATAAGCCGTTTAATAATTCTTGCAATTTACCAATTCACGTCCTATTTCATATATGCCTGCTACTTTTGTTACACAGAGCAATCGAATTGGAAGAAAATTTTTAATCAGTTATTCTCTAAAAAGCAGCATCATATCTCAAACTTTCTACACGTCACTTAAAACTCAACCATCTTCTTCAATTTTAAATACCTGTTTTACTTTTTCTTCCAGCACTAGATCATTTTCCGCATACTTACAGAAAAGACCAACCACAATTTTTAGATCCAGTTCCTTATTCAAACAATCTTCAAGAATGCCATTAGTCACCATTTCAAACTCCCTCAAAGATTCTTTGACCAAGAATGAAATTATCCCAACCGTGATTCACAGCAAGGATTTCCAATCAAAAGGCTTTTTAATCATTTCATACGGCGGTGAAGACAAGCAAGTTACAATGGGAAACACATTGAAAGTTGAAGAAACCCAATCAAAGCCATCCCTTTCGTTCACCCTTAACCTCCCAGCAGACACCGATCAGACGACGACTTCAAACGCCACTTCTCTATCATTGGAATCTGAGCCAGAGTTCTCAATATCTGCAGAGGATAACTTCACTCTCGTTTTGACCGATCCAGATGCTCCAACTAAAGCTGATGATAAATGGTCTGAATACTGTCATTACATCACTAAGAACATTAAGCTAAATGCCTACAATCCAAACGAGCAAATTACAATCTCTAATATCCAAGACAAATTAACAACTCCTGAATTATCAGGTGTTGATCTTGTTCCATACATGGGTCCTGCTCCACCTCCAAAAACAGGTAAACATAGATATGTTTTCTTGTTATATAGACAGAAGCCAGGTTTGGAACCAGAAGCTCCTGTCGGCAGACCTTGTTACGGTACTGGCATTCCTTCATATGGTGCTGAAGAATGGAGTAAGTTGTACGAATTGGAGTTGTTGGCGGTCAATTTCTTTTATGCCGAAAATAAAGATTAATAGAGAATCAGAAACTTTGATACTCTAGTTTACAAATGCGGTTGCGCTCTCTGTTATTGACTGCTTTCTTTCCACTACCTCTTGTTCTTTCTCCCGTTGTTGATCGATTTTCATTACCTGTTACTGCTTTTCAGTTGTCGTTTTCATTTTGATATTTCTTTGTTTTGAATAGTCTTCCATTTACAATTTTTCTCTCTTTTTCACTTGAGCTTCTTGACGAATCGTGCTTTTGCCCCTTGTTGTTCTTTCTTCTATTATTTTCCTTTATTTTGCTTTCCTTTACAATAAACGATATTCTCTCTTTTTGATTGTAAGCTTTTCGGTTAAAAGCAATTGGATACCCACCCAAGCACGCATTATTTAGGCTGCTTTCGGATTTATATCCGCACTTTCTGGAACATTAATCTTCTGTTGCGAACATGCCGAACTAACGAGACTGAATATATCCGCCCACTATAACCATGATGAGAAATGAACCAGGGAACCACAACACTCGAAAGCCAAATTTGGCTGTTTAATTTACCGATCTGTAAGTTAGGTACTGATTATCCACTTTGATTATCACCACCGGCTATTCGTATACACAGTCATCACTTTATACACGGACTTATGCCCTTCCCATCATTCCGTAGTATACTGACAGGGGCACGGCAAATGTGCAAAGCCTTACAGCTCAGTTGCTGACAGGGCTAGTTGGCGAAATAAAGGATCATCCTTTCAATTCAATCTAGGAACGATAAGGCTAACGATGAATTTTATATAATCGAAAAAATTAATGGTTTTGAAAAAGAAGAAAAACCTAAATAATAGTAAGTTTTCAACTAGTGAAACTGCTGTGAACAAAGACTGGGGTGACAGACTGATTATTAAAGCCGACTGAAATATTGATTTTAAAAACACAATCCCATACAGTTTATTACCTTCCCTTCCCTTCTTTGTCTCCATAGCTTCCATGCTTTCGGAATTGTGCCACTTTTTCTACAACTAATTAAAGAGTAACAGTATTTCATACGACAAGTCCTTTTGGTGCGTGTGTTTTACTAGTTGTGATAGCTTTGGCATTAACGGTAGTATCGAAACTATAATTTGAAGGCAATCAAAGAAAGTTTGATAAATAATAGAAGTTATTGGTGTTCAGATAGGTATTGATATGTTCAAAAAGCTCCTAACAGAAAACATCCCCTTTTACCGAACGTGAGGATCGACCCGATCCCACATCTGAAAGATACAGTAGGGTTCGGAACCTGTTGGCTCCGAAGGCGCTGCCGCGTGGAGGCTTTTCTAACGTCGGTACGAATTCCCTATAGCGCAACGTGGGGAATAGACAGGGATTGGGCTGGGCTTGAGAGGTGAAGACTGGTGAGGAAACTGGCACTGTGAGTACACGTATGATAGTGGAATGACTGCTGCTAAATATACATTTAGTTCACCTAGTCGAACATCAGCATACTTCCCCAAACCGTCCTGAGGTTTTCGGACCCTCAACTTTCGGACTTCATTGACAAGAAAGCTTTAATTTGCATTTGGCACATATTGGGATCTTCGCAGTACGTTAGTTACACATGCCACATTTTAACGTATATACACAGACTTTAGCAACATGACTTCTAAACTGCGGCCCTTTTGATGAGCGGAAACGGTAAGGCCATCTCTCTCCAATAACCAATCCGCAGTATTAAGCAATGGCTCCACTAGTTTCAACGTTCACTTTCCTAATTGGTAAAATCCGTAAATTCTCCGAGTTTTAACCTTATCTCTGTGCTACTTATTGCGGTGCTCCGACTTTATACAGAGATTTAGTGAATCCGTACTTTGATTCGGTCTGTGTTTCACGTCCATACTCTCAGGTGCATCTAAAATAGAAAAACTTGCACCGTAGAGTAATTAAATGATTCCATCCAACATTTTGTCTTCTATCCATTTTGGAAGAATCATCCGATTGTCTTCTGTTCCAACACCCCATCTTCGCACCCTTGCCGTACGCGTGATTTATCCCATGATACAGTTCCAATATCAATCTTTTTTTGTGGGAATTAGAATCTATTTTTCAGTATATACCTATATGTTATGTACCACTAGTCCTCTACTGGATGGTTGCCATTAAAACCAACACCGACGAATTCGGATTTCCCTTTATCCAATCCGACAGTCATGTAATACTAAGACAATTCAGCCGGGCCACCCAAAGAAAATTAATCCGGGTAGAAGTGAAGCGAAGTCACCGAGACACCCCGGGTGCGGACATATGCTGATACGAGAGATAGAACTGGCTACATGTCAGACAACTTCAACTGATGGCTGCTTTCTTCCACCCGAAGGTCAGTAAATCTGGCACTTGTTGTATCCCTTGAAGGCTATAAATATTGGTAATATTTCCCTTCTTCGTTTGATGGCTAGAGTTGAATCAGAATCTTAATCGTTTCCAGATATTCGTTCTACATCTTTAGTTGAAGAGAAAATTATAACGAGAACAAATTAAAAGAAATTACTTATACAAACAATCAAAGCAATGTCAGTCGATATTCCAAAAGTTCAATACGGTTGTGTGTTTGAAGAAAACGGTGGTCCAATTACCTACAAACAAATCCCTGTTCCAACTCCAAAATCAAATGAAATTTTGGTTAAGGTGCTGTACTCCGGTGTGTGTCACACTGATTTGCACGCTTGGAAAGGTGATTGGCCATTAGCAGTTAAATTACCATTAGTCGGTGGTCACGAAGGTGCTGGTGTTGTTGTCGCTAAGGGTGACAATGTTTCCAACTTTGAAATCGGTGATTATGCAGGTATCAAATGGTTGAATGGTTCATGTATGGGATGTGAATTCTGTCAACAAGGTGCTGAGCCAAACTGTGCAAAGGCAGACTTATCAGGTTATACCCACGATGGTTCCTTCCAACAGTATGCTACTGCTGATGCTGTCCAAGCTGCCCAAATTCCACAAGGTACTGATTTGGCTGCAGTCGCACCAATTTTATGTGCTGGTGTTACAGTCTACAAAGCTTTGAAGACTGCTGATTTGAGTCCAGGTCAATGGGTTGCTATTTCTGGTGCTGGTGGTGGATTAGGTACCTTAGCTATTCAATATGGTAAGGCTATGGGTTTGAGAGTCTTGGCCATTGATGGTGGTGAAGAAAAGGGTGTTTTGTGTAAAGAATTAGGTGCTGAAGTTTACATGGATTTCACAAAAGAAAAAGATATGGTTAAGGCCATTCAAGATGCTACTAAAGGTGGTCCACATGGTGTCATCAATGTTTCAGTTTCTGAATTTGCTATTGCTCAATCTTGTGACTATGTCAGAACCTTAGGTAAGGTCGTCTTGGTTGGTTTACCAGCAGGTGCCGTTTGTAAGTCAAGTGTCTTTTCTCAAGTTGTTAGATCAATTGAAATCAAGGGTTCTTACGTTGGTAACAGACAAGATACATCAGAAGCTTTAGATTTCTTTACCAGAGGCTTGGTTCACTCTCCATTCAAGGTTGTTGGTTTATCTGAACTACCTGAAGTTTTCAAGTTAATGGAAGAAGGTAAAATTTTGGGTAGATACGTTTTGGACACTTCCAAATAAATCTGTTGAAGGCTAGCTCTTTGGCGTCTTCCTTTTTTGAGATTCTTTCTGTTTTCTCCCTGTTTAGATTTTTTTCCTTTGCCTTTATTGAATTTATCCCGCTACGAGGTTTGGGTTTCTATATATCACGAACTAATGAATGTTACTCAGTTACTTACTATTTTGAACTGTAGCTTAACGAAATTTTAGTATACGGTGGACCAAGCCACAAGGAAGGCAGTGCGTTGGTTATATCATAACCAGCCGCTTGGAAGAATGAGGCGCATTTCTTTTTGAGGTGTAACCATACTCTTCAAATTCACTTCGTACAGTTTATTCGTTCCACCAGTATTCTCCTTGTTCCCTTGCTTTCAGAAAGCAGATAAACCAATTTAACCGTTTGACTCAGTTCTGGATCAATTGAAATTATAAGCATTCTATCGTAAAAAACACAAATCAATGTCGAAAAGACCAAATGAAGAAAAGAATCGGATAGGTATACAATTCCGCAAACTGAATGATCCAAATGATTCGATAACGACTTCGACGTTAAAGAAATGGTTTAGATACACCGGGTTCAATTTATTTATGGTTTCACCACTAGCTCCTGCCCATGACATGCTTACTACCAGAGCCCTCATTGGTTCAGCTCAAGCTTGTATTGGGATGTCAATAATGACAAGATACTTGTTCCTTAAACCAAACGCTAGTACGTTCCGTCGTTCATTGGTGGCGCTAATGAGTGGGTTTATGACATTGTCAGGTGCTGGAGAAGTGTATGTATCCATGTTTCCATTAGCCAATCCATGGTTCTTGGAAACGAGCTTGGCTAGGAAGTTGGCAATGTCTAGAGGCGAGGAGTGTTCATGGTGGTCTGGACCTCCTGATTTCATGCCAATGAGTTGGAACAGCTGTAAACAGACTATTTTTGGTATGGCTGTTAGAGAGGATTTATGGAGACAGCATAAAAATTTAAATGTAATGAAAGTGTTTGAGGATTACTTGGGTGATTATCAACGTAGAGTTGACGATAGTTACGGAAATGGGGAGACTTTAGGGAATAAAATCAATAAAATCATTGATTTTAATGGTGATGTTGATGAAGATCATAGAGCCATTGGAAAAGATGAATTGGGTTCTATATTTGGAGCATTGAAAACAGACATAGATTCTGAAAGTGATACTTTAACGGTGGAGGCGTTTTGGTACGAGAATCATCCTTGGACTAGGCTATTGATCTTGGCTAAAACTATGTACTTGTCCTGCAATGTTCCTAGATTTCTAATAAACCATGCTGAACATGTCCAAGAAGAGAGTGAAAAAGATCCAGAGCGAGAGCGGGACGAGCCATTGGCTGATGCTGCAGAAAATGCCGCTGCAGATGAAGAGTCCCCATAGTTTTATGACAGGTTTTCTTGCGTTCATGTACAAACATTTTTATAAACTATATGTGAGATTTAAATACCAATAATCACTTTATACATACATAACAGGGTGTTACTAAAGAGCAGAATAAATCAGCTTAAATTAAAAGGGAAATAAAGGCGAAATATATAAACAATGTATTCCAAAGAAGTACACAAATAGCTGCAGAAGCAAGTAAGAGAAAAAGCAAATACAAACAAATCGCAATATCAGATAAAAGACAAGAGAAAAAAATTAAAGTATTAAAATAAGCTAGGCAAAAAAGCGCCGTTTCTATAAAATTGGGCGACTTAGTAGTGGTGGGTAACAATGGAGAATAGTATTGATTGTACTAGTAGAGTGCTTAACGTCTGAAGTTGCCACCTCTACCACCTCTACCTCTACCCCAACCACCTCTGCCGCCTCTGCCTCTACCACCGAAGCCACCTCTACCTCTTCCTCCGCCTCTTCTATCCAGAGCTTGCAATTCAGGAGGAATTTCTTGTTTAGCTTCTTTTAAAATAGTGATCAGATCATGTGCTTGACCACCGTTGTCACTAGTGAATAAAGTGACGGCGGTACCTTTAGCACCAGCTCTACCGGTTCTACCGATTCTGTGAACGTAATCTTCAACGTTACCTGGCATATCGTGGTTAATGACGGTAGTGACACCCTTGACATCTAGAATAATTAATATTGGATAATAAATTCAATTATTTATGTTAGTATGGATTGTTATTAGTCGCTTGAAGTTCATTTGATCTTTCAAAACAAGAAAACTGTGCTTTTTTGAGGGGCATCATGTGTGTTTGGCTTTTACAAAAATGAAGAATACTGAGAAAACAGACTCATCTAAACTACTACACCGATATTAATTCGCTCTTTTCTTCTATATCTGATATTCGAATTAACGAATACTGTATAGAAATCAAAAGAAGGAGAAAGCAAACAAAAAGTTTGAAACTGCATGATAATAGTAAGATAATCAATAATGAATTAAATTGTATTAAAATTATGCAATAGAATTGAAGTTTTCCAAAGCTTGTTCCATCAAGGACAAAAAGCTTGAAATCATCAGAGACGAATAATCAAAGGCTGTAAGTGTTAATAAAAGAAGAGAAACATAAAAAAATTTAAATATTAATACAAAAGTATTTCTTGAATTTGAAGTCGTAATCCCAAACAAGTAGTTTCCACTTCAAATGCTTTTTGAAATAATAAGAGTTTTTGTTCCCTTACTATAAGCCACTTTTGCCCAATAATTTTTTTTTTTTTGATCTCGAAATCTTTTCCTTCCAGCTTTAAAAACCATTCAAGTAATTCAAAAGTCAAAATAGCCAGCTACTCTGAAACTTTAATTAGATGAAATGTAATAATATTCCTTCAATTCCCAAACCATCCTTTCCTTTTATTCATATTTCATTTGGATTCTTTTTAATGCATCTGTCAAGCCACAACAAGGATCCAAAAGAACTCACAACTATTAAAGATTAGTAATAGCCATGCTTATCTTTGACAAAAGAAAAGGGAAACGTTTGTTATAATATGCAGTGGTATTATGGAACTTAATCAAAAATCCCAAAATGTTCCTTTATTGCTCTCTCTATCAGTGATGTGAGAAGTCATACTTGAAGTATGAGTTGTCACAAGTCTAAAATAATAAAGTTCTCTAGAGTTCCATGGAAGTTGCAATTGGCACGAATCACCGTGTCCAACATCAACAACAACGGAATTCAGTTAATATCCCCCCTATAATGTCGTATCACCCTTTGCCCAATTTAAATAGTCCACTGTAAAGACCCACATATCAGCAGGACGAATCAAGCCGTAACAAAGGAGGACAGCCCAAAATCGTTATTTTGAAAGTTAGTAGTGAAAAATTGTAGAAAAAATAAAAAGACTTACCAATACCTCTAGCAGCAACATCAGTAGCAACCATAATTGGAGAGTTACCAGATCTGAATTCGTTTAAAACCCAATCTCTTTCTCTTTGCTCTTTGTCACCATGAATGGCCAATGCAGGCCAACCTTCGCCTCTCAAGTATGAAGTGGCTTCATCACAGGTTCTCTTGGTGGATGCAAAGATGATGACCTTAGCAGCTGGGTCTTCCATAGCGGCTTCCAAGTGCTTAGCTAATCTATCTCTCTTTTCGTATTCAGAAACAACTTCGATGATTTGAGTAATGTTATGGGAAGCAGCTAGATCCAAAGAACCAACGTTAACCTGAATGTAGTTATTTAAGTAATCCCTAGCTAAGGCTTGAACGGATTTTGGCCAAGTAGCAGACCACATCAAAGTTTGTCTATCTGGTCTAATTTGATCAACAATCTTTCTAATTTGTGGTTCGAAACCCATATCTAACATTCTATCAGCTTCATCCAAAACCAAATAGGTAACTCTTCTCAAGTTAGTTTTGCCAGATTCTAACATATCTAATAATCTACCTGGGGTGGCGATACAAATCTCAGCTCCTCTTGCTAAATCTCTGATTTGTTGACCTTTTGGAACACCACCGTAAACACAAGTGTTTCTAATTCTAGAAGTTTTACCAAATTTAGAACATTCTTTTTGAATTTGAACGGCTAATTCTCTAGTTGGGGCCAACACCAACACAATTGGACCATCACCGTTTTGTAACAATGGTTGAGCATTGATATGAACAATGGATGGCAAACAATAGGATAAAGTTTTACCGGAACCAGTGGAGGCAATACCAACCATATCTCTACCAGATAAAGCCATTGGCCAACCTTGACATTGAATACCGGTTGGTTTATCAAAACCTTCAGCTTTAACTTCTTTTAGAACGTAATCTGGGAAGCCAGCTTCATCAAAGGAAGTAATTGGTCTTGGAATATCAGTACCATAAACGGTCATTTCGTTTTCCTTTCTGAAAGCAGCGATATCATCTTCAGATCTTTGAGAAACAGCAGGGTCTTCTTTATAGAAATTCTTTTCAAAAGTTGGCATAGTAGCCATATCCCAGTTCTGCTTCTTTAAAGAAGCACCTAATTCTGGGCCATTGTCTCTGTCATCTCTACCACCTCTGAAGCCTCCGTAACTTTGATGACCGCCACCGTAGTTACCGTTTCTATCGTCTCTACCATATCTTTGTCTGTCTCCACCACCGTAGGATCTAGAAGCGTCTCTGTTGTTGTTCATGTAGGACATTGTAGTAGTATTCTATATTGTTCTTTCTTTAAAAAATTAATTGAATTACCAGATTGAGTATTGAATGGAATAGTTTTTTTCTCTAGAAAGAAGAAAGAGCTTATAAGATAGACCCATTTGATTTTTGGGGGAGAAGGCATTTAAAGGGATTTGATAAAAAAAAACTTTTCTCTTTTCTTATGGAAGAAATTTTCTTTTGTTTCCGAAAAGGGTAAGCTTGCGGCTCAGGGAAATTATAGAGAAGCACAGCAACACCCCTGCACATCTTTTGCTCAAAAGTGTTGAAGTAAGTGTTCTGAGAATACTGAACCTACGTTTTAATTGGCAGAATAAATCGAAGAAAAGGTTATTGCCAAAGTTGAAACGTGTCCTCAATATAAATAGAGGGTAGGCTTCCTTATTTATTAAGTACCATTATATATTTTATATAGTTGATTAAGTAAGAATATATAATATAATAAGATATTATATAACTCTATCAATATGAGTTTGCAGAATAGGATATCTATTCTTCAACAAAAAGATACTTGGATTTGTTGAAGTCTCTCAATACCTGATGACATAATGGAGTATGTAAACAAATAAACCCGTTTAATTAAATTGATCAGTTGATTAAAATAAATAGCATATATATTAATAACAGGTAATATATATAATTAAATTAATAATTCTTATATCAAAAATATATAAGAATTAAGTATAACTAAAATAGCTAAACAAAACAATTTATTTCCCTCTTTTCATTACTACAAACTTCAGCATTTGGTAATAATAATATTGCAGTGAACTAAGCATATCTGTAGCTTAGATAATATATTCAGAAGGTAGTGCCTTCTCCAAAAGTTCACAATACCCTACCATATTACTAAATGTCTAGATAGGAACAACTCCTAGCAAATCTCTTAAGTAGCTGAACTTTACTTTGCTTAATGGCTTGGTAAAAATATCAGCCACCATATTGTTCGTATCCATATGAAGTAATTGAAATTCCTTCTTTAAGAGATGAGTCCTGACAAAATGATGACGAATATCGATATGCTTGGATCTGCCATGAAAGGCTGGATGTTCAGCCAATTGAATGCAGCTATTGTTGTCCTCGTAAATAATAGGAAGAGTATTCAACTTAATTGACATTTGAGATAATARTTGTCTTAACCAAATAAATTCCTTTACTGCATCACCTAGTGCCATATACTCTGCTTCAGTAGAGGATAAAGCAACAGTAGTTTGTTTCTTACTCCTCCATGAAATAGGMCCATTTGARATTTTGAAAATATAACCACCAGTAGATCTTCTGTCAGAGGAATCACTTGCCCAATCTGAGTCTGAAAAACCAACTAGTTGAAAACTCCCAACCTTCTTRAATAGTAGCCCATGATTTAAGGTTCCCCTAATGTAGCGCAATACTTGCTTAGCAGCTTTCATATGAATTCCTTTCGGATCTTTCAAATATYTACTTAGGACAGACACCGAGTATGCCAAATCTGGGCGAACCGTGTTTGAAGCAAACAACAACTTCCCTACCATGCTTCGATACATGGAAGCGTCTGAAAAAATTTCATCCGGGTCAAAGGAAGTCAGATCCAAACTGGGACTRAGAGGAACMGTAACTGAATTGCAGTCTGTCATGTGGAATTCAGCAAGTAGCTTAGCCATATAAGTTGACAACGACACAGTCACCCTACCAGACTCCTGACTAACATTCATTCCAAGAAACGAAGTGACAGGACCAAGATCTTTCATAGAAAAATTCGAAGAAAGAAGAGCTTTGGTGGATTGAATAAGGTCTCGATTATTGGACAAAATAAGAAGATCATCAACATATAGAGCAAGCAGTAACAGAGAAGATCCACGAACGAAAGAATAGACACCGAATTCACTGGGAGCCCTAGACAAGCCAGCCCCTTCCAAAACTGAATTTATCTTAACATTCCAACAAAGAGGAGCCTGTTTTAAACCGTATAGGCTCTTCCTTAGGCAACACACCTTTGAAGGGGCAGATCTATCACAAAACCCATCCGGCTGATTCATATAAATTTCTTCAGCCAAGTCTCCATTCAAAAAAGCAGTAGTGACATCCATTTGATGGATGGGAAAGTCAAACTCAGCAGCGACAGCAAATAAAACCCGAATRCTTTCATATCGGATAACTGGACTAAAAGTCTCAGAGTAATCAAGACCAAAGACTTGACGAAAACCCTGAGCAACAAGCCGGGCTTTATACGTCGGCGGAGTCGTGGAGTCTTTRATGGTAAATACCCARCGACATCCAATAGCACGACGGCCAGCTGGAAGATCAACCAACTCCCAGGTTCCATTACTAGCATGGGCGTCCATTTCTTTTCTAAGAGCAGATCTCCAACGAGAAGCATCAGAGGACTCCAGAGCTTGTGATACATTTTGGGGCACAACTGAAGACATAAGAGAAATTTCAGAGTGCAGCACAGTATGCACAAAATTGGATGCTTCAAATCGACCCTTTTTTAGAGGCTCATGAGAAAGGGAAGGAAGATTGGCACTGACAACATCTCTTTTAGTCTCTGAAGCAGCAATTGGATAAAGAGCAGTCTTTTTCAAGTCRGGTTCAGTCACAACAGAAGGAGAAACTGGTCGCTTGGACACAACAGCAGAAGYAGAAGARCCAGAAGTCGACACAGGTGCAACAGGAGGAAATCGTAAGRCATAATGAGGAGAAGTAGCTTCAGTGGTRTCTGGTGCTGGCAAAAGTAAGGGAACCGAAGACGAATGATAATTAAGGTCTTCAGATTCAGGAGAGGCAGGCAAAGAAGCAGAWATAACTGGTGAACCAGCAGGGGATAACTGCACCCCCTCATCAGGAGTAGGTACAGGACTAGGAGCAACCACAGTGGGGCCAGGAATAGCAGCAGTAGTTGATCCATAAAATAACGYGCCAGTGTGTGCACCAKAAAAAATAGAATCTTTGGCAGCAGAGAAAGATTCAACAGTAGGAAAAATACCTTCATCAAAACGGCATTGGTTGGAAACAAAAAGCTGATGAAAAGAAGGGAGATAAACTTTATATGCCTTATGTAAAGGACTATATCCCATAAAAATACCTCGATGAGTTGCCGGAGCAAATTTCGACAAGCGTTTTTCTGGAGCAATCAAAGCATAAACTTGACATCCAAAAGGCCGCCAAACAGAATAATCAGGCTTGAAACCATACCATTTTTCAAAAGAGGAAACAGTAGAATGACTGGAAGGAGTCCGATTAATTAGAAATACAGCAGTCTCCAAAGCCTCACCCCAAAATTTCTCCGAAAGATTAGATGAGGCTAATAACGTCCGAACTTTATCCTCAATAGTACGATGTTTTCTTTCAGCAACACCATTCTGGAAAGAATTGTAGGGAACCGTCAACTGATGGGAAATACCTTTATTCTTGAAATAAGTATCAAGTGTAGAGCAACAAAACTCACCACCATTATCAGTACGGATGCTAACAACTTTGAGACCCCGAGAACTAAAATGGTTCTCAGCAGAAAGAATAAACTGTTTCAAAGAATCAGACACATCAGACTTTCTCGCCAAGGGAAATGCAGCTGTCCACTTKGTRAAGTCATCMACAATAGTTAAAAAATATCTCTGATCATGTAGTCCTGGAACAGGAAAAGGTCCAGCCACATCCGCATGTAAAAGCTGGAGAGGTGCAGTGGAACTCGACGTAGAAACCTTGGGAATAGTCTTGGTAGACTTCCCTGCAACACAAGCAGGACATAAAGTAGCTGGAACAGATGAACTAAATCCCAAAGTACGAAGAACTTGAGGATGAGGGTGACCTAGACGAGCATGATAATCAGGGAATGACAGAGTGGTCAAAGCAGTTGCAGCAAACGGAATTTTAACCACAGGAGCAAAGAGATACAAATCCTCAGACCCATAACCAATCACAAGATTGGTCGTAGAGTCAACAACCTTACCGCCACCAAAAATTAACGTAGCACCATACCTATCACATGTCTTAATGGAAACAAGGTTCTTTCTAGTCGCAGGAACATAGAGAACATCTTTAAGAATATAGCTCTGAGCACCAAGAGAAAAAGAGATGGTTCCCTTTCCTTCCACAGCTAGAGTTTCATTACCAACACCCCCAATAGTACCAGTAGTAACAGAAAAATCCTCAAAATGAGCCCGATTATTCGAAATATGAGCAGACGAACCAGAATCAAGCCAATAATGATCTCTATCAACTCCAGATAGGCTA